>BPTQ01000007.1:156541156-156629372 GCA_019973895.1 Chrysanthemum seticuspe | reverse complement strand
TCTTGATCTTGAGGGGGAGTTGTACACGTAGTTCATAATCTTTTACAAAACGTGTGCCTCCGTTCTCTTTCTTAATTGAAGAAACTAATGGTAAAAGATTTTCTATAGTTGTAGTGAAGGGTGTAGTTTAGTTCATCTATCTCGTAAAGGCCCTTCCTACTCCAAAGGTATTTAAACGAGGGGGAGTTATACACGGAGCCCCAAACTTCTCTCAAAACGTGTATGATCTCCCTTGGACGTGTAACTCTATTCAACTAGTGTAAAGTTTAGTATCCAAATTCTATCTATGAGGGGGAGTTGTACACGTACCTTTTAAACTTTAGCAAACAGTGTACACCCTTCCTGTCGTACATGTACAATTCTCCTTAAAAGCTTTCAAAATCAATTTAAATCTATAAGAGATCACAAATCTCAAATGATTTGATAATTGTGATCGGGGGAGAATGTGTGATTTAAATTGGATTTAAACTGATAATTCGGTAAATGGTTTTATAAGGATGTACATGCTGTCCTTCCCACATGTGACAAACGATTTCAAATTTTCCATGCACATGTTGAGGGGGAGTATCTATCTTAAACCTATGATTTGAAATGTGATCAACTTATCTCAATGTGCAGGTTCCCTCTAGTATGTGCAAAACTCTCTTCAAACCCCGAGGCACATATTGAGGGGGAGCAAATTTATGGAAACCTCATCCTTCCCGGAAATGCTCTATCTACTTGATTTGATGTGGGAAGTGATGTTGATATCTTTTAGAAAATGGTAATCAAAGAAGTTAATTCTTTCTCTTGCCTCCGTGTGCAAAACATTTTCTAATACTTGATGCACATGTTGAGGGGGAGTTCTAGTTCTAAAAATATCAAAAACAATTTCAGGTACAAAATGCTTTGATAATATATCATAAGTATCTGAATTGATTATCAAATGGTTTTCAATTGGTTCCATATGGCAGATGAACAATACCAAATTGACCGTCCAACTTTACTTTATGTACGGTGATATAAGGATGATAAGGTTAGGTATGTGTTCCCATGATCCGCCAGAACCGGAGGGATCTACCCAGGGACAATCCACTAGTTATTGTAGAAGTCCTTAGGAATGATGATAAAAGGAGAAAATTGAGATATGGGAAGAGTGAGGACTAAGACTGAGCTAATACTGGAATAAACCCAACAAGGTTCTAGCTATGAAGTCTCGGTAAGCACTGAAGGGGTTGAAGAATTAAAAAGAATTGAATGAGAAAAGGGTGAAAACAAATAGCCCTCCATTTATTCAACCTTAGGGCAGAAACCGGGTTCACTTCATATGCTACTGATGGTAACATCGGTATTGAAGACAAGACGTCATGGACCCAGTGACGCACTGCACTTCAACTTTCCAAACCACTCAAGTTCCTCTTAAAAAGACTTGTTTCATTCTCACGGGGAACCGACATTATCTATCGACTTTCTCTTAGAGTTTGTTGATATTGAAGAAGGAGACCCTCTCCCAAGTCTCCGGCACAGGATCCAATTATGCACAAATTGAGTCTAGAGCCACGAGATCATCAATAAATCTCATTAGGACACTTTCAATGAAGACTCTCTGTTTCACACAATGTGGAAAGAGAGATTATATCTTGAGTCCTACGCATTATCCTTGTGGTATTGCCAGAACATCTGAGTGATGTGTTAACATATTCACAATGAAGATGGAAAGCCTTCTGGAGCCAACATCAAACAAGCTCCTGGTAGGTGGCATGTGAGATCTATTATATAGATCAACCATGTGACAACTGAACAGAAACAATGGGGCGATTCAATCTTTTGAATCAATCCTGGTTCAGGTTATGGATTGACGGATACCTTTGAAAAACCGGTCTTTGTGCTTAATAACTTTCTTCTTTAGCACATCGACCGTGTTCACATTTTTCAAACCAAAAGGTGTTTTTATGATTGATAATTGATCTTCAATAAAACCTTCGTTGTATTGCAAAAACAATTTCTATTGAGCAATACTCGATTGTTTTTCAAATCTCTTTTCATCAATCAGTGAACTTAAAATTCGCTGGTTCACTCACTCCGTGTTATCTTCTTTGAGATGTTCCGGTTTGAGAACAGCTAGAGCAGCTGCGAAACCCTGTCAAGGAAATTCTTCGGAATTATACCTGATCACAGGCAGTACATGTACTGATCAACGGGGAACCGTGGGCCGTGTACCTCAATTCAACGAAAGTGATCAAAGACACTTTCGTGCGATTTATTGCTAACTGTTGTATGCAGGTACGCCCGACGTTTGCAGCTGATCAGAATGAAGTGGTCAATCCATAGCCGCATGCTCACTTAACACATTCAACTCAAAAGCAATCATGATTAGTGCATCAATGACTCTGATATTTTCACTCCATGATTCTGCTACGCTGCTGCCAATATCATGATTCAACAAAAGCTTCCGCTACTCTGATGAGAAGATATCATGATCCAGAATGTGAGCATGTCGGTCCTAAAGTCACAACATCACATAATACCAACACCACAATGGATGTCTCAGAGATTTTTGATTGCTGATGATCTCAAAAGCTGGTTCAAATTTACTATCACGTGGATCAGTAAAAGACCTCCACTTGAAGTAACCAAACATGCAATGTGAAGAATCAATGACTACGAGCTTAGGAACAAAGGACTACATCAAGAATGCAAGAACAATTTTTAATGTAATATCTATTTGTATTCAATGTAATTTTGGTACATGATTGAGGTGACCTCCCTTAGGGGGAGATTGTTAGGAATTAGAAATTCCAGGTATTAAAGAGTCGGTCACCTCAAGTATATGTAATCGTTAGAAAGCTCGTAGTCGTAGTTATTCTAAGTTAAGTAGTATTTAGTTATGTAACACCGTGGAGGACGGACGGGTCTTTACCCACTGTATGCCTGATCCACAGCCCGATGTGTGGCGTTTTATGTAAGACTATAAATACTCTCTACCTTCCAAGGTAGAGAGTTGGAGCTCATAATAATATCTTTCACTTTCTCTCACTAAGTTCCCTAAACCTCTAACTTTCTCTCTCTAGAATTCCATCTATACGCCACTTTGTGTTATGGGTTGATGTGTATGTGAAAACTAATACTCTACACTTCGTATGAGCCTTCACCTAGGATAGACTTTCGTGAACAACCTCCATGTTTAGAAACTATTGTTAGTGAGGCCCTTAGGAGAACTGACCAAATTTGTGAAAATATTATGGTAAGCAACCAAGCATTAAACCATAAGTTGGATCAATTACTAGATTTGGTTTCATCACGACCTAAGGAAATAATACATGACGAGCATATAGATGATGTAGATGTGATTGAGGATAAGGTGAAAAGTCTAGACCCACAAGGTATCCCACAAGTCTCACCATCATTTAAGGCATACACACCGTACGTGACTTACCCGGAAGTAGTAGATGAGACTTTAGGAATCCCAATGGAGGTAGAACATTTGAACCAAACGCAACTAGAGAATATAGGTTTGAACACTTGTAGTCTCAGTCTTACTCTTAGTTCTAGGGAATTTCCTAGTGTTGATGAACCGGAACCTCAATTTTTTTCCATCCTTAGATATACATCTAGGAGACAAAAGAGGAACCGACCCATCCATCAACCAATTTAGTCCGGGTAGTTTTAGGATGAAGGAAGCCATTCACACACCCCCTTCACCCCACGTGGTAAATTGCCACCCCAAGGGTGTGTATTGCTACTATCACCCGCACTTAAACTTAAGTGTAGGGTAAACCTCCCTTTTATTCGTTAAATAAGGGTAGAGTCAAGCTCGTGACTCGAACAAAAACAAGCGCTTCTTGGGAGGCAACCCATGTGTATTTGTTTTTCATTTTTATTTGTGTGTCGTATATCTTTTATTGATTGTTTATTCTCATGTTTGAATTTGTAAAAATGCTGTATTTTGTCTTTAACCTCGTCTTAATTACATATAAAGGTATTTTACATAAGGGATAAGTGTAGGGAGGATTACACACGTTTTCAAAAAGAAACGTAAACATGAGAATTTCAATTAATTAAAAGATATACATGTGTGTTTGTTCGAGTCAAATGCTTGTATCGAGTCATAATGGATGTTTTGCAGGAAATTTTTCCAGATTCTAAAGATATAAATTTTCCAGAATTTTTTCCAGAAAATCGCAGACCAGTTTTTGTCAGGATAACCTGACGGCGTCAGGATCGCAACCTGACGGCGTCAGGAAGGAGCAAAAATAACTGATTACTTTTTCTCTTTTTCTGAGCTACTTATAAATTTTTGAAATTTTCCAGGTCTTAATTTTCCAGAAATTCTGCAAACATCCATTCCACAAGCATTATATCTTATTTAAGTATGGAATTACATCTTGTTGAGATTTTTGTTTGTTCGGTTTGATGCGTTGGGTTGTCTGTTTTCTTAAAGTGTGCATGTTTTATTTATCAAGAAGAAGAAACATAAGATTGGAAGGAGCTTTTCATGCATACATTCTTATTGGGAAAGATTTAACCACCACTTCACACGGATTCTACCGAGCTAATCAGGGGAGTACTAGTTTCTTTTATTTTTAATTACCTTCCATTATCA
Source organism: Chrysanthemum seticuspe (assembly GCA_019973895.1). Lineage (NCBI taxonomy): Eukaryota > Viridiplantae > Streptophyta > Magnoliopsida > Asterales > Asteraceae > Chrysanthemum > Chrysanthemum seticuspe. The sequence continues at coordinate 156,624,790 of BPTQ01000007.1, read as the reverse complement.
TAACTTTGATACTTTCGGGGAACATTGGGGACAATGTTCAGTTTAAGTGTAGGGAGGGAAAATAAAACGGGAACTTTGAAACTATGCTTATCCTTGAATATTTGCTTTGTCCAATTGCATTTGCGTAATAAACCATGAGAAAATGTCGGTTAGGGTAATTTTGGCACCAAATTTTCAATTTTTCATGACATGTAGGAGTGGGCCATTAGTCTTAATAAAGCGTCTCATGGATAGGAAGTTGCATGACTAGCACAAAAACCCTTTACCACCTAAATTCCACCCAAAATGTGAGGATCGCCCTTAGATTAGTAGGAATTAAAGCATTCATCTTTAATGCTTAGAGTGTGAACCGGTAGTATAATAGATTCTAGAACTTGTTTTGTGATGCATCCTGAGATCGCTAGTAAGACTACACTTGTGTAGTTAGGAATAACTAAATGATAAGAGGCATTAGGATAACCCTTGTTTGATACCCGCAATATAATTACTTTTTCCACATCGGTTGAGTAATTCCCCCACACCCTTGCGTTGTACTCACTTTTAGTACATGATACCCCTAGTTAACCCCTATGAGCCTATCCTTTTCGCGGTTCTCGTGATGTTTCGGTTTTTCCAGAATATCAATGAAGAGCATTGTTTACACCCCACCCCGAAATATACACCCAAATCGCCTTAGCCTACCTTGTATGCACTCACTTTTAGTGCATTATTGTTATCATACTAAACCCTTAGTTCAATTATCTAGTTGCTTGCATAAGTTGCTAAGTCGAGTCATATCCTTTGTACTCAGTTTTGGGACGATTGAGACTCATGGGAAAAGTTAAATTTTATGAGATGACGGGAAGGGAACGTTAAATTCAAATTTCCTTTATTTGCATAATAATGTACTCCAAGTGTTTTGATCTTTTCAATTCGAGTCAAATTAGTGTTAGAATAATAAAAACTCAAGTGTAGGGATGTGCCTATAAATCCCTATCATTTTGATGTTATCGTAGAGGATGGTAGAGTAAAAGTGTATGAAAAAAAAACACATGGGCTACCATCCTACATCTATCTTTAAATTTATGTTTGTTTGTATCAGTTATCTAGAGTTTAGAGTGTCGAGTCTTGGCTTAGCAACGCCATTCTTCGCATGCTTGTAACATAAAGATTTTTGACTTGCCACCACTAAACAGCCTATCCCACCAAACCCTTTGTTTCCCTACCGTAAGCCTATGATTACAACCCTTTAAAAGACCTCTTGGATAGTCTTTCCTAGGTGCTTACGCCAAAGCGATGGAGGTTTGATTTAGTCTCAAGCCTATGGTAATCTATGTACTAGGACCGGTTAATGAGTGTTTATCTTCCATTTCCAACTTGTTATATTTCATATACACCCGAGAGATGTGAGTATCCAAACACCCCATGTGAGGTGCTAGTATGTAATTTCCGTGCTTGTTATGACTTTTGCGGGGCTTATATGTGTTGTGAATCGTTCTAAACTAATGCTTCATGACCTCTAACTTATAAATTAATTGGCTAAAAGCACATTTGCTTGAGGACAAGAAAATACCAAGTGTAGGGATATTTGATAATGTTTTAAAATGTACCTTTTTGAGAGGTCGTTTAAGCCTTTATTTGATCACTTTTGTATCTGTTATTACTTAATATCGTTCCTTTTCACTTTTTAGGTATCTTGAAGGCAAAATGCTGGAATGACACTTATTCGGACGAAAAGGCATGAATATACAAAGAAAATGGCCAAATTCAAGAATCGAGACACTCAGGCTGCTGGAACTGAAGGGGACGGCGTCAGGTTATACCTGTGACACTGTCAGAAGATGTTTTGTGACAATACAGTAGCCAAATTGCTTATTTATAAGTGACGACATCAGGTTTTAAAAGAGTAGGGCGTCGCAACTCAGACGGCCTAGATTTGATCCAGACGGCGTCAGAGAATGAAGGCGACGGTGTCACAACCATAAGGTGACGCCGTCACAAGCTGCAACATGCACGCGAAGTAGCTGATACTGTTTTGGCCATAACTTTTGCATACGAACTCGGATTTAGGTGATTCAAAAGCCCATGTGACCGGAACAAGAAAATCTACAGTTTGGTGAAAAATTCGCTGTGACGCCGTCAATCTTTAGGTGTGACGCCGTCACTCTTTGCCGACAGAAAATCTGCCTATAAATATAACATTATAACTTCACTTTTTGCAAGCCCAAAACCCTAAGTCCGATTCTGGGGTTTAGGTAGGTGTTTTTCCAACAACTTAAAGGGTTTCAAACACTCTATAAACATCGTGTAATGGTTTGTTTGTTAATCCAATCCTATGGTATGTCTTCAATTATCATAATTGTTGCTTGCTCTTCATTAATTATGCTTGGATAATTCACTTAGTGTTTGCTTATAATTGTATGAAACTTGTATGTAATTAATTAGATCTTATTGATTTCTTAGTGATGCTTGTGTCTATCTTCATCATTAGGGGTGTGGCAATTTCAATGAGTCTAATTGGTTTAGTTTATAATTCTTGCATCCTACTGTCTCTTGTTTGATTGGTTGTCTCTTATCTTAATTGTAATTGGCTTAGGAGTGCGACTAGGCTATCGTTGTGTTTAATACTTGACAAATCTTTGATAGTTTATGAATGACTTAGTGGATTTCGTTTACTAAACCCAAAGATAACCTCAAAGTTAGTTTATGAATGACTTAGTGGATTTCGTTTACTACACTTAAAGGTGACTTCAAAGAGTTAAGGAATGCACACCTTACGACCTTAGAAAACACAACGCGTTAAGAATAAGGACGTGACAATTCAACCATTAATAGGACGTGACAATTCAGTAGGTAGAATTGGATAGCTAGCAAGGAGTAATACATTACAAGTAGATACGCTTCGCGTTCCTGGTAGACCCATAATTTAGTTAGTACCTTTTGGGATAGTTGACTAGCAACTAATTCCACCATCCCCTTCAAAACCGAGATTAATTCATAAAATATAAAAATACAAAAATAATCATCCCTCACCTTTAGACTTAAATCGACATACACTTCAGCCTAACGACACTATTCCCCTAGAGAACGATATCAATACCCGTGGCTTACCTTAATACTACACTACAATGATTAGGTTCACTGCGTAGGGTGTTGAAAAACTTGCTCGACGAAAAGGAAGTTCCTTTGACCCCGAACGACGCGTGTAGCGTTATCAGTGTCCTTGTAGTCGAACCACTATAAATACTTGTGTCGTGCTTTTGTGTTCCTTTACTCTTTATCTTTCGCATTACTTACTTATATGCTTATCTATCAATATCCAACACACATACCAAATAGATTGACATAAGTCGATCTAAATATTTTAAAATGTAGTTTTAATCGATAAAACTATTCAACCCCCCTTCTAGTTTTCCACAGTCGATATAAAAGAATTTCATAGAAAATCCCTTGATGTAAAAACATCAAGGAAGATCGTGTAGTCGTGTATGTATGACTTGTCAGAGTTGATGATCAAAGAATTACAAGATATAAGGACAGGGTCTGGTTTCCAGTGATTTGTAATGTTCGAAAATTATTATTAGGTGAACCTTATGAGTCCAATTACTCAAATCATCTAGGCAGTACAAGGATGTATAATGACTTGAAATCGTTGTATCAGTGGTCTGAATGATAAAGTCAGTTGGCTACTATGTCAAGGATGTTTGACCTGTTTCCGAGTGAAAGCTAGGTATCAAAAGCCTTATAATAAGTTACAACCTCTTAATATTCCATGGTAAAAGTGAAATCATATCACAGTGTGACTAAGTTATTAGAACTCATAAACGGGCACAATGCCATTTGAGTAATAGTACATCGATTGTCCAATTCAATGCATTTCTACCAATAAGAGAATCTTGTCATATGGAATGAGTGGGAAAGTTTTACTTCGAAGGAATAGTGTTGATGCATGGTATAATGTTATCGACAGTCTTGGGTAGAGGCGTTCGATTCATTTCTAACGTCAAATAGTATACAGGCATGGTAGTTGTTTTCGAGATTTATCCATGAGTTATACGTGTTCCTTTTCGGAGGCATGGTCTCAAAATTTGTTAACAATATTTATTTGTGTAAATATTATAAAAATTTGACCATAAATGTATTTTGGAGCAACATTGTTTTAAATTTTCGACAATTATAGTTACATGAAAAGATATGACTACAAAACGTTTATATATTGATAAGGTGATTTTCGTACATTGTTTGGATATTGACCTTCAAGAAAACTGATGCTTAAACAAACATTTAAAACAATTTTCATACTATAACAATCCACCCATTGAGAATCACCAATTTATCGTACCTCGTAAGGTTTGTAAGAAAGCATTTCATTTGTACAAAAAAGCATTTCATTTGTACAAAATTTTTTGACCAATAGATTTAGACTAATGGGAATCAGTACCATCTCCATAACACGAACACTATGGCGGAAATTGTTATCATGGTCGACACAAGCAACTCAAATATAAGCAGAAGGTCATCACTTTCTTATGAGTTCTATTGTCCCACTTATAGTCTTCAAGGCCCTAATCGTATGACAATTCCACTAATTTTGACCACACTAGTTGGTGGGTTGTTCCTAGGGAGACTAATGATGTAACCCAACTCATCGCTTAGAATGTGGTGTATCCAAACTTGCTAACGGAATGAGTGTTGCAGGGAGACGAGGCATGTGACATACTGTGATTGGAATATGAAGGGAATAGAAGTATACTTAGTAACATAGGGATACTGTGACTGAAATGTGGCCAAAGTAAAAGCATATTTTAGCGACATAGTGTGATATAATAACATAGAGAAATAAGTGTATAATCATGTATTCAGAATAGTATTCAAAATAACGTGTCCAATATTGGCCTTCCAACAAGTCAACAGACTGTTAGGATGAACCACACAGTAAAGAGTCACACAACAAGACCCAAGGGCAGGGCGTTTCTTCCCAAACAATACTGAGTGCTTCTTCCCAAGTTGTATTGTTTACCAATGATCCATAACCGCACAGTAAAGACCACATATTAAGAACCATATTGTAATGAACATGCACACAAAGTTTTGCTTAATCATAAATCAAAGGTAACTACTCCCAGCATTGCATGATCCTTCTCAAATTAGACATAGGTGATCAGACTATGTATAATTGAGGATTAATGATGCAAATGTTCGGCTTAGTCAGACTAGTATTATGTTTACGTAGATACAATTAACTCACAAAAGTATAATCATACACATAAATAAATGCACACTTAGTTTCTATTAGGCATGATATATGAGGGTACTTAGGTTATAGTATAATTCAAATCCACCTAATTCTATATAACCAATAGCTCCGATACCAATCTATCACAGCCCGCCTAGGGCGGAAACGCGAGGCATGACAGAGAGGATCGTCATAACACATTGATATAAATAATAGAGAATTCACTAAATCAAAGCCAATAAAAAATGTCATGACGACTCCCGATACAAGTGGAGACTTGTATCGTGGTTAATCGCGACCACGACAAACATAGTCATAAATGACACATAAGTAATTCCCACAACTCGGGATAAGTTCAAGTCTACTAAATACACCAAATAAACAACATAGTTCCAAAAAATCTTCTAATGCAAATCAGCCAGGGAAAATGACCTCGAGGGCTAATCTTAGATCTCGTTGGGCAAGGCAGGAAACACTATCCTCCTGAAGCATCATTATTGTTATCACCTGAAAATTAATACTTAAATATCAACATAAAGTTGGTGAGCTCGTAGGTTTAAGAATGTAAACCGTGTTTGTTGTGTATATAAAATATGTAGGACAATAGTGAATAAAATATGCATATACAAGCATTAAATGAAATCACACGACGAGCAACAACTGAATCTCATGACTGCAATCACACATAAATTGACCGGATAATATTCACCATTCATTTAGAACTACACAAAAATGCAAGGGTGGGTGTCGAAACCCAAATAGTACTATCAATACATCCTTCGGCTCCAACTCGGAGTTAAACAGTTGTGTATAATTGTTATCACACAAATTGAATCCACACACATCTTGTCCACGTTAAGAAAATAGTGTTCACAACATAAAAAGCATTCAAAATATCATTTGAGTATCATTTTCCCCCAAGGAAAATACGAGTAAAAATAGGTCTACGAAACTCACCTTAAAAGGGCAAGGATAACAAGTGCAAGAACGGCTCAACAAATCGACAACTAGGAACCCAACGAACGTATACATCTACTCATAACCTAATGTAAGTAAATAACAAATATTTGACTCTATACAATATGCTCTGACTTGATAAGAAATATTAAATAAGTCAAAATACTAGTCTCATCGTTATTTAACACTTGTTACATTTTAGAAAAAAATCATAAACTGTCTCGATTTTAATGTCGCTTCGGAGGATCGTTTCACCATGTTAAAAGAGGCTACTGTACAAGCCCTTTACATATGTCAATATGCCATGTCTTAGGTGTGTTCTGTAATTTTTATATATTTTATAAAGTAGTTTAACCTAATCATTTAGACCCGATACAAAAAGTACTCAAATCTGGCCATACAAAAGTATATTAATGATCAGAGGGTCTAAATCAAAATTTTATGTTCTAGGCCAGTGGGAGACTCAAGTTAATACCTAAAACCATCTCCCATATCAGTTTCAAGTCACCAAATGCATGCATGAGTGAGTTGTGGTCCAAGTAAGTCACTACATCAAATCTGGAAAACGGGACTGTTTTAACACTTCACTTTGTTTCACTTTTTTGAATGACCAAAGGATAATATCTTTTTACAAACTCAACATGGTTAGAAATCTAACTCAAATTACTTCACTCTAGGATCAAGAATCATGTCAAAACATTAATTTTAGACCAATTTATGACTCAATCAAGTTGACATAAGAATCACATCAGCAAGCTGTTTGAAATATTCATACCATTTGTATGCTTTTTTACCAACCCAAACTCCAATTAACGACCAAGACCAACCCAAATCTCCTTTTAGACATGTCTTAACATGATTCTAATCCCTTAAAACTCCGCTTTCTTGCATATATTTAAAAGTGTTTAAAATGATCAAAATAATATATTTTAGGTTACTTTTTAAAGCACCTTCTTTTACCCAATCATCAAAACCACCTAGACATGAACATATACCATTTTCACAACATCTTAACATTATTTTAAAGTTATAAACTCAATAGCTTATTAGTCTCATAAGGAAAATGATTGGAAGGCCTAAAATATGTGACTAATTGTGTGCCTAATAGATGTGACAATAAATTATTGGTTTGTGAAGAAGTGGACCCCCTGCTGTCCCCAATAGGATGCTGACACATATGTTTAGAGATATTATTAGGCATACGAGTTAGGCATCCCAATCAATGCTCGTCTCATAAGTCCATAAAAATATAACCAAATAAAATGTACCAAAGACCAATTTTAAGAGCTTTAGGGTGCAAGATAGACACGAGTCGTCTTGCGCCTATGTTTTACCTTCAAGAAACTCCAAAGAATGATGGTAATGACCATGGGTTTGTGGTGCTAGAAAGTTCTAATGGTGTGCTTTGGTGGCTTAAAAGTTAGTACCTTGTTATTGATTGAACAAGAACTAGCTTTTGGTACAAAAATCTTGAAGAATCAAGATTTTGGTGGAGTGGTGGTGGTTCTTGTGTGGTTTGGCCGGATCTACAAAGAGAGGGAGGAGAGAAATTGTACTTTGTTTTGTGTGTATAAAAATGAGAGTGAAGGTGAAATAGGGTGTTTATGGAAGAGTAAAAAGAAAACCAAAAAGTGTTGAAGGAAGTAAGACATTTTTTTTTCCGGGTGAGGGAGGGGGCAAAAAGAGTGTCAGAAAAAAAGGTTTTTTTATTTTTATTTAATTATTATTTTTTTAAATAATGTGTGTAAGTATAAATGTGTATAATTTAAATAAAGGTGTAGTGAAAAAAACGTAAAACGTAAGTGCGAATGGTCGGATGAACTTAAGAATTATAAAAATATGAAATGAACTTATTCTTCAGTATTAATAACTATAGTATAAAAGTGTAAGTGAAATGTATGTATAATTTGTAAAAGGTATAAGTATTAAACGTAAATGATTTACGGGATTTTGAGTATATCGTGTGAACGTAAAAGTGGTTAATTACAAAATGACTTAAGTTTATAAAAGTGAGCGACTCTAGTAAATTTAAGAGACATGAATATATCATGTCTTATAAACGACGTTTAAATAAGATCCTAGTTCGAAGACATGTTAGCAAAACAAGGGTTCTTAGAAAATAAACACGTAGCACAAAATGACCCGACAAGTATGATACTAACTCAACAATCAGAAAGTAGTAAAAAATGTGTCGTACGTGCGATCGGTTGCTAACCCGAGCTAAACGGTTGTCACATCAACCGTCATTACCACCACTAACCAGTTTAGAGGATCGTGTACCACAACGAAATGGGTCGCCGAATCTGAGGTGGCACGCCATTCGGTGAAGCCAAACCCTCGCCACGACACTACTTCTTCTCGCCGTAAACCAATTCGCCACAATTTCGATGTGGAAAAGACAAAAAAAAAATGTAACAGTTGGTATTAGTTTGTGAGTGGAATAGAAAATAAAATTGTGGGTGGGTGAGGCACAAATGGCTAAGTTGGTTTTAGTTGTGAGTAAATAGGTATTTTGAGGTGTGAGTGTTGAAGTGATGTGACACCCGGTGAAGCCCAAACGGCTTGAAAATGTTAGTCATGACACCTGATGCTCTGGTAAGATTTTTTTATTTTTTATTTTTTATTTTTCATCATAATAGTATGATCACTTGAGCTAATACCTTACTACACTGAAATTAAAATTTCAACTTCTTGTATTTATAAGTTGCACTGCATTGTCTCCAATCAATATACTTATGCTAAGAAGAAAGGAAAACAAGTGCATAGTTTAAGGTCAGCACTCAACATAAACAAAGGCTGCCCAAATTTGGATATTTGGTAGGTATACATGGCCTTCTAGAACATAATAAACTGGTGAAAGGTACCATTTGGCATTTTCGCTTTCATTCAGTGGTACGGAGTAATATAGAATAGAAGTGTAAATAATGGCGTTGGTACAGTTTATTGTGATGTTGTGAATTTGTACTTGACTTCATATACATGGCCAAGAATAATGGCGTTGGTATCAAATTATCAATAGGGTTAATTCTCTAAATACCTCAGTTGCTCAAGTAATTTATCTTAAATGCTTAAAAAAATTTCAACTTCTCTAAATACTCCATGATCAACTCTCACATTTCAACATTTGGGAAACTCTCCTATATAGGTGACATGTGTCCCTTTCTTTGGGCCCACCTTGTACTTACATAGTACAAGTGTCATAGTTGACTTCTTGGGCAACTTTGACCCACTTTCTTGGGCAACTGACAGTTTTTGTCTTTTAGTAAAAAAGTATAGTTTTTTATTATTATAAAAAAGTACATATATCTTGGGCAACTTGGTCCCCACACAAATGTACTTTTGGGCAACTTATTAGGTAGAAAGTATATATGTATTTAAGGTATTAAAAACTTTTGAAAGCGTATAAATAATTTTATAACTTTTATACATTTATACATTTTATATATTTACAAATACAAATCTTCTTTTACACACTTCTTTTTTTAACACACTTCTTATCCACACATAACTGATAACACACTTCTTATCCACACATAACACACTCAACACACACACTCAGATCCACTGATGTAAAAAATCTAAAACATCGCCACCACCATCAAGATACAAACCCTAATAAACGATATCTTATTCCGATCTAATGTCTATAAAAAAACGATCTGGGCTAGGGTAAGTAATTTTGTGTTTGATTTAGGGTTTCGCTATTTTTGGGTTAATTTTTTAGTTGGTATCGTATTGGGGGTTTAATTGTTCGTATTTGATTTAGGGTTAATTTTTTAAGTTGGTATCGTATTGATTTAGGGTTTCGCTAATTTAGGGTTAATTTTTTTAAGTTGGTATCGTATTCGGGGATTAATTGTTCTTGTTTGATTTAGGGTTTCGATATTTTTAGGGTTAATTTTTTAAGTTGGTAACGTATTGATTTAGGGTTTCGCTAATTTAGGGTTAATTTTTTAAGTTTGCATCGTATTCGGGGATTAATTGTTCTTGTTTGATTTAGGGTTTCAATATGTTAGGGTTAATTTTTTAAGTTGGTAACGTATTGATTTAGGGTTTCGCTAATTTAGGGTTAATTTTTTAAGTTGGTAACGTATTGGGTGATTAATTGTTCTTGTGGTTTTAGTGATTTGTTGCTACTTATTAAGTTTGAGAAACAAATGATGGATGTTGTTGGAGTTCAAATGAGGGACTGATATTTATTGTTCTAGACTAAGTAAATAATGTAACAACCCGCATTTTCAGGTTACTTTTTATTTTTTTGAAAAGTTACTATTCACTTTCACTATTCATCCCATAATTTTTTTTTTTATTTCACATTCTCGTAAGTTAATTTATTTTAGTAATAACCTGAGAGTTTGACAATCGTTAGATCATCTTCGCAAAAGTTATTAAGAAAACATCGTCTTAAAGTTTCGTTTTGGTTAGAGCACCCTTTAAACATCCCGCGCATAACGAAAACCAACTCTGACAATTTTCCTCACATCAGATTAATTTTTAGATCACTCATAATAAATTAGAGAATTTTTTAAGATTTCATTTAAATGTTACCAAATAAACCCTGAGCCGTACGAGACTAAACTTACTTTTTAAACAATTCTACTTAGACCCAGACTTAACCATTCCTGCACTGTATTTTGTAAGATGTTTAGACACTTTTACATTTTTTGAAAAAGTCAAACATATTTCCAAATCATGTATCTACTCGTGCATTTTAGGATTACGAAACTTCCTCCAAGAAATTGTAAGTTATACAATAGTCTCATTTATTTTTCAAGATACTGTAAATCCTACAGTGGTCTCTATTACATTCTCAGACACTGTAAATCCTACAGTGATCTCTATTACATTCTCAGACACTGTAAATCCTACAGTGAACTCTATTACATTCTCAGACACTGTAAATCCTACAGTGGTCTCTATTACATTCTCATACACTATAAATCCTATAGTGGTCTCAATTACATCCCCATACACTGTAAATGAAACAGTGAACTCATTTATTTCTCAGACATTGTGAGTTGCACAATGGTCTCCATCATTTCTCAAGACATTGTGAGTTACACAATGATCTCTCCATCATTTCTCAAGACATTGTGAGTTACACAATGATCTCTCCATCATTTCTCAAGAAATTGTGAGTTACACAATGATCTCTCCATCATTTCTCAAGACATTTTGAGTTACACAATGGTCTAATTTACTTTACAGACATTGTAAGTCTCTAGAAATTATCTTATAAACCTTATATGATATTGTTTTACATAAAACCCGTCACAATCTATCGATTTTCCTAATGGAAATACAAGAAATGGGATTTCTAAAGGACAAACTGATTCATCAACTACACAAGCTGAAGTTCAGCAACTTTCTCTACATTCATCAAAATTCTCTTCTGAAACCTTCATTGTTAAAGGTTCGTGATTCTAGCCAAGTATGGACTATTTTAGAATTACTTAAAACTTCCTTTCCACACGTATCTACCTATACTATCTTCTATGCAATGGAATGTGAAAACATAGGTTACAAGTCTTTTATGGCCGGGACTTGCAACTGAATAGTTTGATATCGCCTTTGCTTTGTGGATATTTTCTCAAAAGCTATGGACATATCACGAGTATACCTAATTTAGGTATTTGGAAAATTTATCGAACCTCGGCTAAATATAGTCTAGTCAGCTATATTTAACCTAGGGACAGTGGAACATAGTTTGACTAACTATGTTCGACTTAAATTTTTCAAACACTGAGAATAGTTATACAAGGGTTATATTCAGGTTAATTTCCTACTTAAACTCGATAAACCACCAGAATTCATTAAAAAGATCTAGAGACGATAGTGTCTTACCACTCAGCGAGATCTTAAAACTTATTTATACCACTAAATTCATTCTTGAAAGTTTTCATTTATGAAATAATCCTAACTACTATCTTGGGATAGTCATCAAATCTTATCATCATTTCTTAGAAGTACTAGCCTGATTTGGTTTCAAGGCTATCATTCCACCATAATCCTTTACAATCCACTTATGATTTTAAAACAAACTTGACATCTCTACCTAAGAATAATGGTAAGCATACATTACACTCTTCTAATCATCAACATATCACTTCATTATGTGAACCCCATTATAAGTCAGTATGTAAAACTTCACAGTATCACGTTTCTTTCAAACACTAGTAGACATAAACACTATACGATATAGCCTTCATCCCGAAACCACCTAAGACATGATCAACTTTGGAAATGGTTTGGATAACCACTTGCCACTAGCAAGACTTTCCTACAACAATTATCACATCATTATAAACCATTTCACATCAACAATATATTACACATTTGATTAACAACAGTCACCCTAACAACAACAAAACTATTCCATTTGAGGCACTATATAGACGAAAGTGTCAGTCAACCATTTGCTGGACTAAGGTGTTCAGAGATCACCCACGAAACAACTAAGGAAACCATACAAATATAAATTTGACTGCATGCCGCACACTATCGCCAGAAACAAAAATTACATAGATATAAGGCGTTAAAATTTAACAAAAGCTCCATGTTAGAAATTAAGGTTTTGTTGAAAGCCTTGATACAATAATATATGATTCATTTTGAGAAACGGGAAAAGCCAAACTTGAGGTATATTGGACTCTGTAAGATTTTAACAAAACCCTTTAGATTATCAACTTAAGCCACCACCAAAAACTTAGAATGGTACATAACACATTCTATGACTAGAAACTTGAGAACGCAAAGATTAGAATTCGCCGCATATACCCACATGTTTCCTAGATACTTCAACATCGGATAACCCACTGAATTCCGGGACGGAATTCCCATTAAGGTGGTGAGACTGCAACAACCCGCATTTTCAGGTTACTTTTTATTTTTTTGAAAAGTTACTATTCACTTTCACTATTCATCCCGTAAAATTTGTTTTATTCACATTCTCGTAAGTTAATTTAATTTAGTAATAACCTGAGAGTTTGACAATCGTTAGATCATCTTCGCAAAAGTTATTAAGAAAACATCGTCTTAAAGTTTCGTTTTGGTTAGAGCACCATTTAAACATCCCGCGCATAAAGAAAACCAACTCTGACAATTTTCCTCATATCAGATTAATTTTTAGATCACTCATAATCAATTAGAGAATTTTTTAAGATTTCATTTAAATGTTACCAAATAAACCCTGAGCCGTACGAGACTAAACTTACGTTTTAAACAATTCTACTTAGACCCAGAATTAACCATTCCTGCACTGTATTTTCTAAGATGTTTAGACACTTTTACATTTTTTGGAAAAGTCAAACATATTTCCCTCCTCCTTTGACCATAAAGAAATTAACCTTGTACGTTCTACATTTTTGCTTAAATCGCGTAACTTTTAGATTTCACGTATAACTGTTAAGTTGTCCCACGTATAACGAAAACCACATTTTGACATCTCATATGACTTATAGACTAATTTTAGTCTCCTTTAAATAAATTCACAGTCATTTCCCTGAAATCTCGTTCTTTTCTGATAAATTGCATTTTTCATGTATTTAGCCTACGTTTCCAGTTTTAACAGTGTTTACGCGACCCATTAAACTTATCACTCATTTTTATAAGATAATAATGAGTTTATTGATGAGTTTAATAATTCCTATAAGTTTCATATTTTTACGACACCCGGTTTTATGTTTCATGAATTAAATACTTACCGTTAGCGATTACCGAGACCAAAACTCACTCCGTAAACACAAGATAATATCTAAACAAACTAACCTCCTCATTTTAGCCCAAGGTGGCATTTTTTTGATGAGTCATAAGGGAAAGTGTCTTAGTGATATCCATTTAACCTTAGGATTATTACATGTGTAAAACTTAACCATAGTTAAATTTTAACCCAATATATAGTTAACTCATAAATTTTCCCTATAAATACCAAGCTAAAACTACATAATTTCTTGCACCCTCCTCTCTTTATCTATCAAATTCCTAAAACCCTAAGGCACTTATCTTATATTTTGTAAGAAAGTTAACTAGTTTTTGAAAGAAAACTAGTGTTTGATCTTCGTTCTTGGAAGTTTTCAAGAAAGAGTCGTTATAATATTCAAATAACTTCAAGTCTCCAAAAAGACATTGTTATAATCTTCTATTCTACTTCGAGATTTCAAGAAGGCGTTGTTATAATCTTCAAATTGCCTCGGGTTTTCGAAGATTACAATTTCCACGTCGAAGCTCCGCTTATATTTCCTTTTTCCATAATACTCAAGCATTCTATATTAAGGTAAGTATTTATAAGACTCAAAATTATTTAAATACTTATAAACTTTGTTAGTTTATTTATTGTATTTATAAACTGTTAATATATCAGATAATCAAGTAATCAAAATACATGTTTTACGTATTGAGCACTACAACACTAGGGAACTTCATTTGAGGGGTTCATTTGGGTAAACGGATCGACGAATTGCTGGATTTACAAATTAAAGTGTCCTAGCTCCTCGACCATTTACTACATGACCTCTGAATTATGATGGCCAGAACGGTAGTACGATATATATAAACTAAATACGTTTTCACATACTAAACCGGTTCTATAAACAATACCCAAAAAACCATGGAGTACATCATGATCAATATAAGGAGTTATATATAGACACGTTTATGCTTTCGCATTATTATTCCATAAACTAAGACACGAAACGATATTCTAGGCTGCTCGTAGAGGTTCTCACGGCATATCCATCTTCCACACTATACATATGCTATCATTTACTTTGAGGTGAGTTCATAGCCCCACTTTCTATTACTTAATTGTTTTACAAATCCTTGGGGGAAATACATGATTTATTTTAAATCGAACACATTGCTTTTAAACTATATGCTTATCTGAATGTATTATTTGCACCAAGTACCACTATTTCCAATCTTAAGTCCCTATTATCATGAACCATTAATCACTTGAGAGTGAACGCGAATATTGTGGATAGGCCTATTGGGATTGACGAATCCTGTTTGTGTTGACCGGGTAGGCAAACAAACGCACTATATTTGAAGATCTATAGGTTTATTGGCAAATTACATATTAGGGCAACTGTTACTATTATATCAATTTCTATTGACAAGTTGTTAACGTTTTCGGTATTATGAGCTTAGTGCAATAATAACTATTTTGTTTTCAACATTATGGGTGCATAACAACGTAACCCACACAAACATTACGTGTTCAACTGATTTCCTAAACTTTATGAATTTCACTCAACCTTTGTGTTGACAGTTTTAAGCATGTATTTCAGGTCCATATTGTACGAGGCTGGCACGGAGGAGCAGGGATACTCAAGAAGGCTATAAATTTTATTATCATTCGAAAACCCATTTAATGTATTTTGTAAACTTGGAACCGTTTGGGACCTCATTTTTGTAAACTCTGATATTTATATAAATCGAATGATAAACCTTTTAAAACAACTCAATTGGAGTTCGTTTTCTATTGTTACAACTATCATGCCATGAAGTAACACCCAGTTTGAATTCCGCTGCGTATCACGAAATTGGGGGTGTTACAAATAAATCACTTAGTTCTTCTGCTAAATATCTAATAAAGCACTGTAAGATAACTGGTATTGAGTTGAGTGGGTGCAAACGGGTTCGGTTAACTTCCTTGTTCTGCCTCCTAGAGTGGTATGAATACCTGATCTGGCCAACCCTAGTTCACTCGGCTCAATCCAAGTTAATCTTGGGCGGCTAATTCTCTAAATGGCCCAGTTGCTCAACCAAAATACCCCAAATGCCCCTAAAAATTTTCAACTTCTCTAAATACCACATGGGCAACTATCTCATTTCAACATTTGTGAAACTCTCCCATATAGTTGACATGTGTCCCACATAGTACAAATGTCATAGGTGATTTCTTGGGCAACTTTGACTGCTGCATATCTAATAAAGCACTGGTTGGATAAGTTAAGCATGTGGTCTGTATGTCTATTGGTTGTGCAGCTTTGTTGCATACCATTATTAGGCAACATTTGTATTTTTGTAAACATGGTCGGATAACATCGCAAGCGGTATGTTTTGTCAATTGGCGTTTATTTCTTGTTTTTTCCAGCATCAGTAAGTTTAAAAGTTTAAAAAGGTAAGATGTAGTATAATGCCCTAACAGTTTTGGTTATATAATGTCCTAACAGTTTCTATTATGCAACCTATAATGCCTTTGATATATAATGTCTTAAGACAGAGTATCTAACCTAAAATTTATATTTTCTTAAAAAACGAAAGAAACAAACTAATACAAATAAAAAAAACACAACTAATAAACGAAACAAAATACAATGAAAAGTAAACTGCGACACAACTAAATATAATCCGGGTGATCCCAAGTTTGAGAGTTGTTAGAGTCATAACCATCGTCGTAAAGATACTCAGACCAACCTTCAAATATGCTCTCATCCCACTCTGCATACAAAGTATCGAATTCTCTGTCCCGACGTTCTTGTTCCTCCCTTTTAGCTTGCTCCATACGAGCAACTTCCTCCATCTCTAACAACACTTCTTCATCTTGGAGCATCAGTCGCTCCCTTTCGGCTTCCTCCTTAAGAGCAGCTTCTGTTTCTGCTATCTCCCTTTGTGCTTCCTCCTTAATAGCAACTTCCTTCATTTGTCTTAAAAGTTCATCTTCCTCAATTTGTTGGCCGAAGTCTTTTTGTTCCGGAAATTGTTGCCCGAAGTCTTTTTGTTCCGGAAATTGTTGGCTGAAGTCTTTTTTAGACATTTTTGAGAGAATTTTGTAACAAATTTTGTTTGTTTGTGTTTGTTTGTGTGTTGCTTGTTAGTGTGAATTGAATATTTATAGGGGATTTTGAATTTAAATTTTTATTTGAATTTGAAGTTGAATTTGAATTTTGAATTATGAATTCGTTACACTGTAGTCTCTGAATTTGAATTATAAACGGTGAGTGTTAAAAAAAAGCAACAACATTTAAGTAAATTAGCAACACCACTTCAATTAAAATACACACAAAAGGTGGGTAGGTTTTAAAATTTATTACCCTTAGTATGTCAATAAATGTGGTGCATGTGGAAACTCTCCCATATAGTGTTTACATGGGCCCACCTTGTAATTACATAGGTGATTTCTTGGGCAACTTTGTCCTACTTTCTAATTAAGCACTTAGTTCTTCTGCTGCATATCTAATAAAGCGCTGTAAGTCTGTTTCTTCTCTTAAGATAACTGGTATTGAGTTGAGTGGGTGCCAACGGGTTCGGTTAACTCCTTGATCTGCCACCTATAGTGGTATGAATACCTGCTCTGGCCAACCCTAGTTCACTCGGCTTAATCCAAGTTAATCTTGTGATATGTATGAGGCTGTGATGACAATTATCTTACTTGATCAAGCAAATGATGTGATTTACCGTATCTTGGCATGGCAATTTTATTACATTATTATGCAGCCATGGCGGTTATATCTTGATGTTTTCGTAGTTATCTCTTTATTACAGATCTGAGCCTTGCTAATGCATATAACAATACACCCCTAGTGTATTTATCCAAGTTTGAAACATATTTTGATTTGTATACTCACATAGATGATTAACATCTTCAAGTCAATCATGTTTCATTGTGGTTAGCATCCGTTGGCAACACATGAATATATATTTTCTATGAGAATATATAATCATTGGTCCCTAGTAGACGCCCGTCCCAATGAACCATGATTGGCTCGAAGATTTGTAGCATCTCTGTGAGTATATACTTTCCATGGATAAGAATTGTGTTAAACTAGACTTGTAACTTTTTCAAACCAAACCAATCTACGAAATAACATATTGACATGTAACTTTTTCAGACAACTCCTTTACATATATAAGATGTGAGTTTGTAAGAGGCTGTGATGACAAGTATCTTATTAAATCATGCAAATGATGTGATATTCTGTGTCTTGGCGTGGCAATTCTATAGTATTGCAGCCATGGCGATTATATCCTGATGTTTTGTAAATTATCGATTTATACAGATCTGAGCCTCAGTATTATGTTAAGAAAGGGCTAATTGTATTCACCCAAGATGCACTAAATATTGTTAGGTAATTGTTTACTGTTACTTTGATAAAATGTATCTTTTATTCAGCGAGTATCAACATAAACGGCTAATTATACACTTGAGTATCAAAGATGGATGAACGACACCACCTTTGAGTAGCAACATAAACTTGATATGGTGTTGTTCATCCATTTTTGATTCTTCATTACTGTTTGCAGCCATGGCGGTTATATCTTAGATGCAGACCAGTTAACCGAATGAAGATCGTTTGTTTACTTACAATTCAGCTTTGTTGATTGAATGGCATGTCAGACCTGGGATCATTTGTGTAATTTATAAATCATCCTAGATCTGACATGCTATTCAATCAGCAAACCTGGATTGCAGTTGAACAAACAAGTATATGGAGGAGTTTCCCAATTGTTCAAAGGCGACTATTGCCCATGGGGCATTTAGAGAAGTTGAAATTTTTTGGGGCTTTTGTGGTAAATTGGTTTGGCAACTGGGCAGTTAGAAAAGTAGCCCAACAAAAAATCTTTGATATGTTTACCCGTCTCAGTGCTATTTGTGTATTTGTGATATGCAAGAGGCTGTGATGACGATTATCTTATTTGATCAAGCAAATGATGTGATTTACCGTATGTTGGCATGGAAATTTTATTACATTATTTTGCAGCCATGGCGGTTATATCCTGATGTTTTTGTATTTATCAAACTTTTTACAGATATGAGCCTTGCTAATGTGATGGATCTAAACACATACCTTGTGTTAGTGATATTTTGAGTTATATTAATAAGCACGAGGAATATACTTAGTAATACTTAGAAGATGGTTTAAATGATGTAATGTAAGTTAAAACAGAATAACACAAATCTTCAATATTATTAAGAAATAATACGAGTGATCTTGCTTATCACTAGGGTTACACCTTGAAGCTTATATGAATAAAACGTACTCAAAGCAATGACCTAGGATCTCCTTTTATAGCACAAGGATTCCTTTACAAGATAAGTATAATCCTAACAATATAGAATATACACAAGATCTTTTCTATACTTATCAGTACACGGATACATAACAATTATCCTAACAGCAGTGGTAATATTGTACTGACAGTGGTAATGACTTTCCACTGCTAGTGTAATCTTTAGCAGTGCTAACCACAAGCATATCAGTGGTAACTGTTATCTTTATTCCCAACAATCCTCCCCTAAACTTATGATTTCTCTGCAAATCAATAAGTTTCTTCAATCTGCATCTTCTGTAAGGATTTGGGGAATTCTTTCAAACACTTCTCTTTTTCTTTAAATCCTGAGTAGCTCTTGAACATTGATCTTGAAGCCTAAGTAACAATGCTTTGATCTTCTCATTATCTTCATGAACTCTTATTGTTGAACACAACATCACTGTGAGAGTTCCAGCTCTGAGTGGGTATTCTTTCTCAGCAAACATGAATGCATCCACTCCATCTGTTGTAGAAACATGATGAACTTCACATGAGTCATAATAAAACCATTTAGTACCAGGACATGAACATGCAAATTTCCAGAAATCATCATGAGCATCTGGTTCATAGAGCCTTCTTAGATTAATCCATAACTGCATTTCCTTTCTATCTTTAAGATCTTCAGCATCAAACCTTTCTTGAACTAATCTACACAATGTATCAAGATCATCTCTGTCACATGCTTTGATAAGTTCTTCAAACTGAATAAATGATGAAGTTTCACCACCTAGCCTTGTAATCTTCCATGTTAGAGAAAAATTGCTAGCAGTGTATACTTCCCAATCAATGATAGGATGTCTGACTTGCAGTGGTTCAGGATAAAAATCTTCTTCTTCAATCAGGATCATTCCAGTCAGTTGTTCTTCAGTGAACTTCTCAGTTTGAACTTTTTGTTCTTCAGCAAACTTTGTCTTCTTAAATGTCTGAGATTCACTCTCTTTGGCATTTCTCTTCAAATTAGGATACCTTCTAGCTTCTTCTTCAGAATCCATTGGAATAAAATCTTTATCTTGTCTTTGAACTCTGTAGTAGATACTTTCAACTTTATCATCAGGAATGCCTTTGAATTGATGTCTTTTCCAGCCACCAACATTGCAACAATAAGTCTTCATGTATGAGACAACTTGTGCCTTGGTTGGTTGCCTTGGTTTCTTTTGACCCTTTCTGACTGAACCAATTACATCTTGAAGTGCTTGATTATTCTTCATTTGAATGAAGTCCTTTAACTGAGCAGTTCTTTGTTCTTCAGTTAAAGATTTATCTGCTATAAGGTCAATTGCTTTCTTTTTGATCACTGGATCATTAGCAATCAAGTAATCAATCTCTTGATCTGTAGGTACATAGCTAAATTCTGGAGTCTTTTCTCTAAATATTGTAGGTAGAACAGTGGAAACTGGATCTTCAGTGGTTTCCATTTTGTCCAGTCTTTTAGCCTCCATAAAACTAGCAATCTCCAATTCATCAAGCTTTTTCTTTGCTGTAACTTCATCTCCATTAATCTTTCTAGCAACTTCAGCATCATGAGCAATATGAGCTTGTTCTTTCTTTGAAATCTTTCTTCTTGTTTGCTCTGTACTCTGTAAAACTTCTTTTCCTTTCATCTTCTTAATTTCTTCCTCTGCTGTGGTAATATTTTGATCAACAGTGGCAATATCTTCTACAGTAGGAATGAAATCAGTGGTTGCTTGCTCTAGTTGTTGTTGAGGAGCTTCTTGTGTATCAACTTCCTCAGTTGCTTTACTTGAAACACCTTCATCTTCAAAATCAATTCTCCTCCCCTTGGTTTCAGCATCTGTTTTCCTCCCCTGTTTGGGAGAATTTCCCAAATCTGTATGAAAATCGTCTGAATCACCATTATGAGGTGAGGATGGAGATGATATCACTAGCCTTGCAGTTTTCCTTTTCTTTAACCCCTGCAACTCTTCCTTCAAGGTCTGAATCTCTTTTTGTAAGTGAATAACATCCTTGGAATGTTGCTCCTTTAGTTGAGGCAAGTCTTTCTCCAGAGATTCAACCTGCTTAGCTAATTTGGTACAAAGGTCCATCAAATCCATTTGTTGCCCACTGCCCTCAACACTTCCAACTGTGTGACCTGTTGGGAGAGGTGAATCCTAGGGAATTAGCTCAGATTCCTCCCTAGTTGGACTAGGTTGAAGTCTGGAACCACCACTGCTTGTGCCTAAACCAAAAAGATCAGGTACATGCTGTGTTGTAATGGGAGGAGTTGGCTGTTTATGCCTCCTCTCATAGGTGTGAGAAACTGGTGGAGTATAATCAATGTTTAGAACAGTGATTATTGGTGAGTTTTGTACCTGTGAAATCTTTGCAAGCATTTGAAGAAAAAGAGGTGTAATAATCCTATTGCCATCTTTGTTCATGTTTTGAAAAACTTTAGGCTTAAGACAACGGATTTTATAAACTCTTGTATGGGGTTGCAGTTAAAAATCATTTAACACTGCTTGCACAAACCTTGGATACATCAAAAAATTTTTGTTGAACTCTTTACATTGCCTTGCATACTTTAAAAAAAATAATTTGACCAATTAAAAGTCCTATCAGTGGCTAGACAAACCAAAGAGTAAGCCATGGTTGAACTAAACTGTTCATAAGAAGTTTTCTTAGGACTTAGGCAATGTAAAAGAGTATGTATAAAAAATCTCCAATGGGTATAAAAACCACTCTTTTTGAAAGTAGCATTTTTGTCAATGGTATCATACCCCATGGATGAAAGATGTGTATGAATTTCGGGCATAGATAATGTGATGATACCATTGAGATCATCCAATTGGAGAATGCTCCTCAAGGATGCCTCAGTAACATCAATAGTTACCCCGTCCACAGTGGCTCTAAGAGCATCCACTGTTTCATGTGTATCTCTAGTTTCAATGGTTATGGACTGAGCAGAAGTCCAAAACTGTTTGATTTGAGAGATATAGATTGTGGGATTGAGAAGTAAAGCATACCTTATATGGGTAGTATTAAGAAAGTCCACAATCTGATGAAAAACAGGGCCACTCTTCTCGTTTGACTTTTTCAAATAGGCCACTTGGTTGTGCTCATCTGAAAAAGTGATAGGTGCCAATTGAGAGAGAAAGTTATATAGTGTTAGGGTTTAAGAGTTTTGCGCAAGAAAGATTATCTAAGTAAAATATTTATCTTTAGAGGATAAATATCAATTAGGAAAGTAGATAATCTTCTAAAAATTTACCCTATATATTTAGAAACCAATTTCTCTTCAACGGCTAGTTAAATTTTTTTTACTGACACAACAGTTGTAGCGGCTAGATCAACAGTGGTAATAATAACACTGTCAGTGGAAACTGTGAACTAGCAATGGTAATTTTTCACAAAAATTTTCAAAGAGCAGTGGTAAAGAAAAACATATGAAAAATGGACTGCTTTTTATCTTAGTTTTTAGCAAACTACCAGCTATCAACGGATTTGATATGTCTTTACCATGAGCCGTTTGCTATGGACTAGCCAACTCTTAATCATAAAGAATATGGTGAGTTGATAACCATATAGTTTTTGGTAAACTATCAACCATAAACGGATTTGTTAAGTCTTTACCAGTAGCCGTTTGCTCTGGACTAGTTGATTCTTATGTGGGTTAGACATGGTGAATCAATAACCATTTGTTATGTGTCTCAGATACACACCTTTTATGATCAACTCCCAGCCAAGATTGGTTATGTACCCGCATGTTTTAGCATAATACAAAGAATATGAATAACCAACTTGTTTTAACCAAAGTTACTTTTAACCAGGCATACTTTCTAAAAATATCTTCCCAAAGTCAATCCGAGAATATCTATATTTACTCTTCAACCTACCAAAATAGGGAAAAGTAAATATATTCATTAATGAACCCTTGTGAACGACTTTGCCTATATAAAGAGGCTTGGCATATTGTAGTCTTTATCAAAACACATTCGAACTCACAAAATCCCTAAATAACATCATGAGCAATCCTTCCAACATCATTGACATCTCCTCTGATTCTGAGGAAGAGATTGTGATCGCTTCTGAGTCTTCTTCAGAGGCATCAGGGTGGGCTGGATACTTTCCACCATGGGCTGGATACTTTCCACCATGGGCTGCAAGCACTTCTTCCAAGAAGCAAACTAAAGAGACTGCCAGACATGCACCTTCTCTTGAGTTCTACTCCAGCTCATCAGATGATGATGAGAATGAGGATGAGACCTATTCCTTGGCCAAAGAGTTGCCAAGAGCTCTAACAAAAGCATTGGGAGCAGCTCTCTCCAACATGAAGCAAATATCCATACCAAAGAAGCCTGCAATGCTACCAAGGCCTCCTCCACAAGCTCTTGGGCTTTCATGTCCAAGAATGCAGTCAACCTTTGAAAACAAGAGGAAGAGAGCACATAAGAACAAGCATGACTATGAGGGTAAGGGCAAGAAGCCAATGGAGTAGCTGGTGTAGGATGTAGGGATGTAGGATGTGTTAGATTGTTATCTTTTGTGTTTTGATTGTGGTTGTTGACACTCTCTCTCGTGGATGTAATGAATCTTTCATATGGAATGAAATTTCTCAGTTTTACTTTTTCCACTGTAAGAGTAACTTTTTCCACTGCTTGCATTAAAGTTTCCACTGTTAGACTCAAACTCTGCATAAAAATTAGTGGACAACTAAAAATACAAGCACTAAACAACAATAACTCCAATGTATAATCCTTCAAACCTGTATAACACAAACATAACCACACACTGAAAGTATTGTTAAGGTTAGCAGTGGTTAGAAAATAACCAGAAGTGAATTCATATATTAAGCAGTGGGTAGCCACTTTTGCTAAATTCTAAGTCAATATGGTCAACTTCTAGTCACTGAAGTATTTTCCAAAGTCAAAAGACTTCATTTACTCCTCAACCACTTACACCTTCCCCACATTAACTTCCTGATTCCATCTTAACCTCTATTTAAGGACTTATAATTCAAAAACCACTCATATCACATACTCCAAAAATTTCTCTCTCAAATACTTACATTTTCTTCAAGTATCATCATGAGTCATTCCAACCCAATCAACCTTTCATCTAGCAGTTCATCTGATAGTTTCTGGGATGACTTTATTTTGAATAACCCTGGGAGAGTTTAGAAAGATTAGTATGAGAAGGCTGTTTCAAGGAAGAGAAGACATTCAAGTGCTCTCTCAAATCCTTTTGCTGCTGGTCCTTCATCTCTCCAGCCAATGCCTCAGGATGCCATCATCAAAGAGGATAACTCAGATTCCATTTCAAGTTACATTTCTCCATATGAAGGCACAAATGATGAAACATCTGCAAGAGTCCTTGTGGTCCCTCCCTTGCTACAATCCTTCAACCAGGAGAGCTGCAGGCACCACCTTCTCTCCCAGTGTTGACATCACCACCACCAGTGGGTCCTTCATCTTCCTCACCACCTGTTAGAGGAGTAGTGATGGGGCTAGCATGCCCCAAGGTGTGGAGGGAGATAGATAGGCGAATGATGCCCAAAGAGATGCCAGAGTGGGCCTTCCCTAAGAAGCCTTAGGTGGTATTTTGTGGTTAGGTTGGGGTTGGGATGGGGTAGGATGTAAAGCTTGTGTCTGTAGTAGGTTGTTGTATGTTGTTTTTCAGTTATTCCTGTTGTGTAATGATGCTGGTAGTATGTAACACATGGATGTATCCTCTGCACTTAGAGTGCAGATTTGTTTAATGATAATAAAATTCCATGTCCTTAACTTTAAATTCCTTGCATCATACTGGTTGTGATTAACTTCTTTTAACTGCAACTTTACCATTAAATCCACCTCCAATGCTGACATACTGTCCATCATAATGTTCAAAATCTGAAAGATAGGACTTGTTGCTAGTCATGTGCCTTGAACATCCACTATCTGTGTAGCCTTGATCTGATCTTTTTGTCCTTGGATGTTCCTACACATAAAAGAAAGGAGTTAGTTTCCTTTGGGGACCCAAGCCATGATTGACTTAGATCTGCCTCGTGTATCAATATAGTTATATCTATCAAAGGTCATTGATACACCATTGGGATTGGTTGTTGAAGTAATTCCTTTAGGTTTCCATTCCCAACGTGCTGAGGCCTTCACAACATTTCCCATGTTACCCTTGGTCTTGTTTACAACCCTTGCAGTGGGAACTTTTGATTGAGCAGTGGTAACTGCTGGTTTAGATTTTGGTACCCACTGTTGGTTATATTTAACCCCTTTATTAGAAAAAGACCTTTTCCCTGTTTGTGCAGATTTTGCAAAGGTTGTTTTGAAATTTGCACTTGTAACAGGTGATTTAGGGTGACCAGTGTTAACAGTTTTAGCAGTGGCAAATGTTTTAAGACCACTTCTTAGTTGAACTGCTCTTGGGATCATTTTGCTGTATGAATTAGGGTACACATTATTTTGAAACTTGTTAGACTCCACCCTTTTATTCCCATGGACTTCCCTTCTCCCAACATGATAGTCACAATTAGCATGTAAATGATAAAAGCTACCACAAATATAACATGCTTTGTTGTACATCACAAAATCACTACCTAGTTGTTGAGATTTAACATGATTCCAACTCCTCTGGTTACCCCTAGGAGTTGATGACTTGTTTCTATACATCTCAGCATACCTTACAGTTGATCTAGGCTTGTTAACCTGTTTCATAGGTTCCTCTGTAATGGTATTAACAACTTTTGGGATAGAAGCCTCTACATTCTTTTTAACATTCTCATCTACAACAGATGAGTCACTAGCACTTTCAAAAACATCAATTTCATGCTTAACCTCTTCCTCACTTTTCATAAATTTGGGAGGACCATATTCGAGATTTAGATCCTGAAATTCCTCTAGACCTGTATGAGCTAAATCTATGCCAGGAGGTGAATGAACACCCCTTAGTGGTGGAGGAGCAGTGTTGTATCCCATACCAGATTTAACTTTACTAGTAATTTAAGCATTCCAAATTTTATCAATTGACTTAGAATGATAATAACAGGTGTCAACAGTTAAATTGACATTCTCATTTATCTTTCTAAGTTTTTCAAACTCTTCTTTTAATGCCTCATTCACTACTGTCTTATGATCTATCTCTCTTCTAAGAACAATCATATCATCATTATATTTTGACTCATTTTCTCTATAATGCACTAGTTGTTTTTCTAATACAGCTATGCTTCTTCTAAGGTTTGACACAGTATAACTAGCAGCAAACAACTCTGTTCTTTGGTTGTCAAATAATTTATTAAGCCTTTCAACTTCTCTAGAAGCCCTACATGTTTTAGAACAACTTTTGAAGTTTTGTACCTCAGAGTCAGAGAAATCTATGAGAGCAAATTCAGTAGACACAAGAGCAGCATCTGAAGGTTCTTCCTCTTGTCCATCAACCATAAAACTCCAATCATAGCTTACACCATCAATTTCCAGCATTGCCTTTGGTTCTTCCACAATTGGTTCTTTCTTTTGCTTGTACCATGTAGATCTTTTGTCCTGGTTCCTTGGTCTTCTACATTCTCTAGCAAAATGCCCCAACTTGTGACAGTTGAAACACTCAACGTTCTTTTTATCGAACCCTGCAGTTTCACTACCATTGATGTGAATTGGCTTGCCAGTCTTCTTATAGAATTTCCTAGCCCTCATGCTAATAAGAGCTATCTGCCATTTTATGTCCATCTCCTCCAAGTCATCTTCATCAATTTGCTCTATGTCTTCATGAGTTAATATAGAGCCATTAACTTGAGTGGAGATAAAAGCATAAAAGGTAGGATCTTCAATACCAGCAACCTTCTTCTTAGAACCTGCAGTGGTAACACTAACATTACCAGTGGAAACAGTAGAACCAGCAGTGGCAAAATAATCACCATTGTCATCTTCAGAATCATCACAGTCTACAGAAGTTGACAACCATGCCAAGCTGCTTGAGCTTGTAACAAGTTTCCCTGCCTTCTTCAACCTTTGTTCAATGAGTTTGAAGTTATTGTAAAGATCATTGAGCTTCATAGTTTCAATCTCTGGTTTATTTTCCCAGACTGTAACATTTGTATAAAACTCAGAAGGCAAACTTCTTAGAAACTTCAAATTGAGGTCTTCCTTTTCAACCTCAATGCCAAACAAAGTCAGTTGTGTGACAATCTTCTGGAGTTTGGTGAAGATGCTGTCAAGTGAGTCATTGCTTGAAGCAGAGAATTTTTCATAACTTTGATTCAACAATGTCTTTTGTGTCTTCTTCGTAGCATCATTGCCACCAAACACTAAGCAAATCTCTTCAAAAAGTTCTTTTGCAGTCTTGAACTTGCTGAAAGCAATGATTTGGTCTCTAGGAAGAGTCATTAGTAACAAACTTCTGGCCTTCAGATCATTCTTCTTCTTTGCTCTTTCATCATTTGTCTCAGGTACAGTAAATGTTACTACATCTGTGTCACCTACTTTCTCAGTCTTCGTTACAGACTTGAAGGAATCACCAGTTAAGATGATCTCCCATAGAGCATAGTCTTGAATGAGAAAGTATTGTTCAATCATTATCCTCCACATCTCAAACTCATTGAGTTTGAGCTTAGGAAGCCTTGGAGAAGAGTTGGACTGTTGTTTTCCATCTCCATTGATTTGAGTGAGTAGGTTAAGCTTATTTCTTGAATCTTCTAAATCAAAATATCAGAACCTTCGCTCTGATACCACTTGATGGATCTAAACACACACCTTGTGTTAGTGATATTTTGAGTTATATTAATAAGCACGCGGAATATACTTAGTAATACTTAGAAGATGGTTTAAATGATGTAATGTAAGTGAAAACAAAATAACACAAAGCTTCAATATTATTAAGAAATAATATGAGTGATCTTGCTTATCACTAGGGTTACACCTTGAAGCTTATATGAATAAAACGTACTCTAAATAATGACCTAGGATCTCCTTTTATAACACAAGGATTCCTTTACAAGATAAGTATAATCCTAACATTATAGAATATACACAAGATCTTTTCTATACTTATCAATACACGGATACATAACAATTATCCTAACAACAGTGGTAATATTGTACTGACAGTGGTAATGAGTTTCCACTGCTAGTGTAATCTTTAGCAGTGCTAACCACAAGCATATCAGTGGTAACTGTTATCTTTGTTCCTAACATAATGCATATAACAATACACACTCAGTTAGCATATTTTGATTGTATGTAAGTTTATATGAGTGTGATATAATTGTTATATACTGTTGCTGGATTGTTAAAAAAAATTTAGTTTATATATGTTAAGGAGTTAGTTAAGAAAGAAGGATCAATATGATATAGTTGTGGATTCAAAGACAAGTTGAAAGTAACAATGTGGCCATACACAGCTTGCTACATTCAACTTGTCTTTGAATATCTCAATGATCACGATAGATGTGCCTTGATCATTGCGTGTTGATTGTGATAATGATACAGTGTATATTGTTCATGACACGCCACACTCCTTCATTATCCAACTCAAATGCTTTTCTAGAATCCACAAATTCTAGAAAAGAACTTCGTACTTCGAGCTTCCTCTCGAAAACGCATTCCTATGTCACTGTCATAGCAATTTGTTTGGTGCAATCCGGTTCAGCCATTTCGTCGACATAGCAATGGGATTTCGAGTGGAGGCTCAAAGTACCAAAGTCTGTCCACTTGCTTATAACATATTGACAATTGACTTTGTTAACCAACTTACATAGGTAATTGTTTGTCTGTTACATTAATGGTTTTTATGTCGACATGGCAATGGGATTTTGGGGCACACATGTGTATTTGTGATATGCAAGAGGCTGTGATGACGATTATCTTATCTGATCAAGCAAATGATTTGATTTACTGTAGGTTGGCATGGCAATTATTACATTATTTTGCAGCCATGACGGTTATATCCTGATGGTTTACAGATTTGAGCCTTGCTAATGCATATCACAATACACACTCAGTTATCATATTTTGATTGTTTGTAGGTTTATATGAGTGTAATATAATTGTTATAGACTGTTGCTAGATTGTTAAAAAAATTTAGTTTATATATGTTAAGGAGTTAGTTAAGAAAGTTAACGATCAATATAATTGTAGTTGTGGATTCAAAGAGAAGTTGGAAGTAACAATGTGGCCATACACAACTTGCTACATTCAGCTTGTCTTTGAATATCTCAATGATCAGGGCAGATCTATCTAACGATGTATACTTTGGGTTCAAATTGAGCAATGGAACCTCAGGGCACATCGTTAGATAGATGTGCCCTGATCATTGCGTGTTGATTGTGATAATGATATAGTGTGTATTGTTCATGACATGCCACACTCCTTCATTATCCCATTCAACACGAGTCATTATGCTTTTCTAGAATCCACAAATTCTACCTGTGTGACTGTCATAGCAATGGGTTTGGTGCAAAGCTTTGCAGCCAGTTGGTCGACATGGCAATGGGATTTCGAGGGGAGGCTCAAAGTACCAAATTCTGTCCACTTGCTTATAACATATTGACAAGTAACTTTGTTAACCAACTCCTTTACATAGGTAATTTTTTGTCTGTTACATTAATGTTATTGTTTGTCCATTTGAGTTAATATATAGAAAGTTACGTCCATGGTTTTATTGGTTTATTTTGGGGCACATGTGTGTATTTGTGATATGCAAGAGGCTGTGATGACGATTATCTTATTTGATCAAGCAAATGATGTGATTTACCATATGTTGGCATGGAAATTTTATTACATTATTTTCCAGCCATGGCGGTTATATCCTGATGTTCTTGTGTTTATCCAACTTTTTTTACAGATCTGAGCCTTGCTAATGCATATCACACTGCACACTCAGTTTGGAAGTTTATATGAGTGTGATATACTTGTTATAGACTTTTGCTAGATTGTTAAAAAAAGTTAAGGATCAATATGATATAGTTGCAGATTCAAAGGGAAGTTGAACGTACCAAGGTGGCCACGTTACTTTGTAGATGAGTATGGAATTTCAACATAGTTACCCATTCCGAATTCCCAAACAGTGCCTTTTATTTTTTCAACAATCTAGCAATTCGCCTGGTGCAGGCCTTTACTCAAAGGGAGTTGAAACGACAAAAGGTACTGTAGGGGAACTCAGAAGGGTTCACTATGTTGAAATTCCATACTCATCTACAACGTAACGTGGCCACCTTGGTACGTTCAACTTCCATTTGAATCCGCAACTATATCATATTGTTCCTTAACTTTTTTTTAACAATCTATCAAAAGTATAATTATGATCTTAAAAAACATAATTAACCCTTCTGAGTTCCTATACAGTGCCTTTTGTTTTTTCAACAATCTAGCAATTCGCCTGGTGCAGGCCTTTGCACAAAGGGAGTTGAAATGACAAAAGGTACTGTAGGGGAACTAAGAAGGGTTAACTATGCTTCTTTTTGAGTAAAAAACTGTTTTTATGATCTTAAAAAACATAATTGACGCTTCTGAGGTCCCATACAGTTCCTTTTGTTTTTTCAACAATCTAGCAATTCTCCTGGTGCAGGCCTTTGCTCAAAGGGAGTTGAAACGACAAAAGGAACTGTAGTGGGACCTCAGAAGCGTTAACTATGTTTCCTTTTTGAGGAATTTTTTTTATGATCTTAAACCACCCACCTACGAAGTAATGTGGCCATATACAGCTTGCTACATTGAACTTCACATTGAAGTCGTCAATTATCAGGGAGCATCTGTATATAAGGTGTGAGTGTGTATGAGGCTGTGATGACAAGTATCTTATTAAATCATGCAAATGATGCGATATTCCGTGTCTTGGCATGGCAATTCTATAGTTTATACTATTGCAGCCATGGCGGTTATATCCTGATGTTTTGTAAACTATTGATTTATATGGATCTGAGCCTCGTTATTATGTTTAAAAAAGTTATCTAAAATTAGGTAATTGTTTATGTGCTGTGAGTATGATAAAATGATTCATTTGATAAATATGATTGGCGTACTAGAAAATCAGGGAAATGTTGTGAAAGATGTTGTTATAGGTTGTATCTCTTCTAACATGGTGTGTTCTGCTAGATCTGATTTACTATCACTCTGCTTGTACATGGTCTTGATCATACAGTTACTTACACTATATTCTAGAGTGAACATTTTTATCGTATTTAACTGCTAAAGTATGTTTTATTGATTGTAGTTGTCCTAAGATACTAATTAATTGTTATTAATTTGATTTTTTTTCTTCTAAGGAATACGAAGCTAATATCATCGTTGGGAGCAAATTGAAATACTTTTCATTAATTAAAGAAAAGCTGAATCATAATCAAAGGAAATTGTTTAGGACTACCTGTTTTGGAGGATGGCTGGATATTTTCTTTTTTGACCATGGAGCACATATATTAGATTATGCATTACAAAAAAGGGTTTTGTGGATAATCGTCACTATGACATGCCCCTTATATATAATCTCGATGGTCGTAGTCTACATTTTGGTCGACCCCAGTTTTCTCTTATAACAGGCTTTCGTTTTGGGACTGTTAGTTTTGATTTATATAGTTCAGGTGATTTAACATTTAAGTCGAGGGTATTTCCAAAGAAATTAGGGGTAAAACATTCTAACTTAGATCTTTTTGGTGTTATTGAGGATGAAGAGTTGTTCGGTAAACTAACTGATGAAGACGCAGTCCGTGTGTGTCTAGTGTTATCGTTAGAGGTCATTTTTATGGGTCGGTTATTGGTTGAAGAAGTGTATGATACACTCCTGCGTTTGGTTGAAGACCTTGACGCATGGAACTCCTTTCCATGGGGGGAGCACATTTGGAGGCAATTGTACGACCAGATACTCGATGTTGTATCAAACCACAAGGGGGAACACCTAAAAGGGCTGGAAAGAGATCGGAAGTATGTTCCATTATACACACTTGCTGGATTTGTTTGGGCTTTCAAGGTTATTCCTTGTTAAATTATATTTTACTAAGTTATTATTATTGAACTTTCGGTATGAGATTAACGCATCTTTATTATTATAGATATGGATTCTTGAGTCGTTTGAAAGAAGCAGTCATTGGTGGAATAAAGTCCCAGATGTCATACTAAGGGTAGTAGCGTGGTCAAGGAAAGTAATGTTTACAAGATCGGATTATGGATTGCTATTTGGCAAGGTAAAACGTATTCAAATATTTGAACGCATGCTTATTAATTATTTCATTTGATATTGTATTAATGTTCTTTTTGATTTCCTTGTTGTTGATGATGTTATTTAGGACTCGAAGATAATTTATGATCTGAAACCAACATTAGCCAAGCACCAATCGGACTGGTATATGCAGTTTAGGGAATTTTACATGCACTACATACCAAGGTCTCTTCCAACAAAAGTACCGCATGATTACGATGTGTATCTACAGAAGTTGGCTGCTGCACGGAAACGTGGTAGGACAGAAAAAAAGTATTTACCGATTGTGCCTAGGGTTCAGACCAGTAGTCTTCTAACAGAAATCAACCTCAAGGATTGTGTCATTCAAGAGTTGAATTCTCGGGTTTTCAAACTCGAGGCTATTATTCAGGTTATTTATGAGTCAAAGTAAAATAATAACTATTACTTTATTTATATTAAAATTATTGTTAAGGATAATATCTTTTATTACTTCGTAGGTCCTTACATGTGAAAGAACTTTCAGATTTCGGGTATTACATTCATCTACACGGTACTTTTATTTCATATACCAACAGTTGGTTTTACAATGAACTTTATTTCGTTCGCAGGAAAAATTGGACTTTACTGCATCCTTTTCCCATATGAGCTATGAATTTCAAGAACAACTAAATCGTGAATTCTACGAATTGGTTGACTCTCTTATTTCTAGCAGTCGTTCAGACCCGGTAGATGTAGATGATGAGGATGATGTTGTTCTGGTAATGTGCTTTCCAAACTACACTTTTTCCATAATATAGTATACAATGTATTTAAAAACATCACCTCTTACACATGAGTATCTTTTGGAAGAGGAATTAAGGTTGAGGAAAGAAGAGGAAGAAAGGTGGAGGATGGAAGAACAAAAGATGATGGAAAAGGATTTTCTAAATGAGTTGATACAGGAGAAGAATCGCAGGTTGGAAAAGGCAAGTTGTTGAAGATTGAAAAGGATAAGAAAAAAAGGTCTATAGCTTTCCATAATTCAGATCACTAGAAAAGAGCCAAGGTAGACATAACACCTAAGAGGAGTAAAAAAGATGGTGCTGAGTAGTCGTATTACTGGGCAAAAAGATATGTGGAATCTCAAAAAAATCGAACACCTCCCTATGGTTGTCGGGATCCAGATATGACTGCAGAGTTAAAAGATGTTAAACCTTGGGTTGAGGTATGAAAAACAACTTTTACATTCTTATTTGTAACTGTTTTGAAATACGTGTTAGAAAATGAATTGCTAAGATAGTAACACCATGTGTGTAGGTTCTTTCTCGAAGGAACAAGTCTATCGACACATTAGTTCTTACTGATGATTACGACGAATTTCTTGGAAAGCAAGGGCCCCTTCGATGTATATTTCCTTGGTCCAAAGAAGTTCGTGTTGATCGGAGGTTTTGGGAATCCTTTTGTGTTTAGACCCTCCTAAGAAAGGCTGGCTTATGGATGAGGTAAGAGTCATGCATATCTTTCAATCCGGTTGTTTTGCATTTTTTATTGTTGCCTTTTCGTTGCTTTTATACCTTAATGAAATTTGTTTTGCTTTGGTATTAACAGCACATAGAGTTGTGGGTGGAGTACATGTTGCATTTCAGACCCGATGACACTGATTGGGCTATGGTTACTGCATACTTTGTTTAGCTGCTCTTACAAGACTCCATCCCCATTTGGTATGTTAACCGGGAAAAGTACAAAATCCCATGGGCTGATGTTGAACAGGTAATACTTGTGTTCATTTCTTTATACATATATTGATATGTGTTTTGTTAACACAACCTATATTTTTTCGTTGCAGGTTTATATGCCTATCAATGAAAAGGAAAAACATTGGTTTCTGGCTCGATTTCATATCAGGACAGGGGTTGTAACATTTTATGACAGTGGCGATAAGCATGATCCTGAGTGGCATCCTTGGTATTTGGAGATGCGGGCATGTTTACAGGTACCATTGCTTTAAGTTCTTAATTGATAAATGTTTGGCAATATACTGTTGTGGGATCCATATATCAATTAACATTTAAAATAGAACAAAACTTTTATGACTAGTAGTTAGAAACAAACTAGTTAT
Source organism: Chrysanthemum seticuspe (assembly GCA_019973895.1). NCBI lineage: Eukaryota > Viridiplantae > Streptophyta > Magnoliopsida > Asterales > Asteraceae > Chrysanthemum > Chrysanthemum seticuspe. Next base: position 156,590,396 of record BPTQ01000007.1, on the reverse strand, counting down.
TGCCTAAATAACATTAAAACAGTTTCTAAGTTGCCCATCAGAGTCATAGTTGCCCAAATAAAATAAATTATGAAAGATACAATTTCAAGTGTATATGAACCTGCCCTTGTACTTGTTCATTAATTTTTTTGGTCATATTAAGCACAAGTCAACTCAATAAGCTCCAAGTTAACTATTAGAGTATTTACTACAAGTACTAGTTAAGTACTAGTTGTCTTAAATTCATATCTTATGGGTTGGTTCCTAGATATCAATGCTCAACTTATTTATACTCTTCCTGTCCATACTACTCTAAACACGCACTTAGACTTTCTAAACCTTCTATAACTTTTATTTTCATCAGCCAAAATAATTTCAAAATGTCTGACAACATTCCAATTGAAGTTCAATTGGATATAGTTAATAGGCTTTCTGTCAAGTGTGTAGCTCAATGCCGAAGTGTGTGCAAGGCTTGGAAGTATTGCATAGACAACATGCATTTCACTGTTCGTTATGGTGTTAGCATGACTCCACCAGTTTCCTACCTTTTGATCTACAAGCAGAGGTTTAAAGGTTACGTGGGTTTGGTAGATCAAATTTTTTACTTGAACCCTCTTTCTTCAAACATAAGTTTTTCTGACCTGAAACCACTTGGTTGGTCCCATGGAGTATGGGGTTTTACGTATGGACCAATTGTCCGTCATACCATGGCGTTTGTTTGGAACCCATCCATCCAACGATCAGTCGGCACATTTGTCCCATATGTGAACCCATCACAGGAGCATGAAATTTTTTTTTTGGCTTTTGGGATTTGTCCCGACAATCTTGATCCAACATTCCTTAAAATTTCATACCCCTTCAATCCTCAACATCCATGCACTGTCTTAATTTCACCTTATCCTCACAACAATGGAGGGAGTTAGATCATCAATGCTTGCTTCCTCACACAATCAGAATCAAAAAATAAAGTCAAGCAAATGTTGGGGGTCATATCTATTGGTGTGGTTATGAAAGGTTCTATGCTAATGATGGTAGCACATTCAAGAGCTATATCATTGTTTCTTTTTACTTGCTCACCCACCGTTTCCATGTCTTAGACATACCTGACCGGTTAATAGGCAAACTTCTTTTACCGTTCTATGTGTCTAACTTAAGAGACAAACTGGTGGTTTCTGGAAACATTAATGGGGATGGCAATTTTGTTTTCTGTATATGGGTTTTAACGGTTGTTGGTGGAACGATAGCATCTTCTACACAGCTACTTAGCATTACCACTCCAATAGAACTCAAATTAATTGGTTTTGATGATAACAACGACCCTATCCTTGAAGTTGAAAACCAGGAAGGATTTGCTGCAACCATTGTACTCTACAAGCTTGCTACTGGGAACTTCCAGAACCTGGGTATCGAGGGAGATGGTGGCTCCTTTTTGTTCAACCCATTCTGTGAATCACTTATTTTACAGACTCATCTAGATATGGCGGCTTATTAGGATGTCTGGTTTTATTGGTGTGTGGTGTAGTTTATGTTATCAGTGTTTGCTGTAGTTTAGGTTTTCAGTGTGTCATATGTAATCAGTTAAGTTGGTATGTAAAATAACCTAATATGTTTCAATGTATATACAGGCTGGACTACCAATCATTCTAGAGAAAGCCAATGTCTTCGAGAAGAAAGGTATAAATCTGACAGCATATGCAATTACCTTCAAGAATGCGCACAACGTTCCAGATCTGGGGGGCTGTTTGGTGATTGTGGTATATGGGTATGCATATTCTTATACCGATTGTCACATGGGAAGCCATTGGCTGTCGATAATCCTGTACAGGCTGCCCTTACATATCGTGAGCATATGGCTAATTGTTTTTTCAAACACAGAGTATGTATTTGGTAGTCATGTTCAAGTCATATTTGGTTGTAATTCAAACAATTTGTATCAAGGGAGCAAGTTTGTATTACGGTATGAAGTTTGTATTAGACAACTAGATAAATTGATGTATCAACTACTTTAATTAATGTGATTCCTTATATGAGAAGTATTTATTTTGTAAATATCGTTATCATTAAAAGTGTTAGCATGGTTGCGCTTTTTTGTATCGACCTCTAGGTAAAGAACCTGTAACCAAAGACATGGTCAATGTCAAAAGTGAGACCCTTCTAGGAAACTTTTTTTTAACATACTCTGTAAATGACCTCTACTTAAAGAACCTGTAACCAAAGACGTGATTATATTTGAAGCAAGGTTACTACTGACTTAGACAATATTTTATTTGCAGAACACTGTGACAGAATGCTTCTCATTTGCCAGGAAAACTTAAAGTATTTAGCAACCAAAAAACGGGACCAGGCAAAGTTAAAGTATTTAGTCGAAGGAATGCTTCTCATTTGCCAGATAAGTGGCCTTTTCATGGTGCCCTTTTTATTACGACTTATTAATTTTCTTGTTTAGTTATCTTTAAATAATGACATATTAATCAGAAAACAACCACTGCCAATGTTGCTGCATCCACTGCTAGTTCAGAAGAAACCACTGCTGCAACTACTTCTGAGGTAATTCTATCCATTGTTACTTCAGATACACCCACTGCTATCATAACCACTCCCACCATAATCACAACCACATTAACACCACCACTGCCAATGTTGCTGCATCCACTGAAACACTATAATCACAACCACATTTTGAATGACTAGCAAAATACAAAATTAAATAAAGCTACATTTGTTCACACGGAAACACTAAAAAAAAGATAGACATACTTAGCGTTATACAAGCTTACAAGTTTAACACCTAACCATTTAACAAGTTTTGGGTTAGTTAAATAAACAAAACATTGACCTAGAAATCATCCAAGTGATAGAAATCATCCAAGTGATAAGGATTTGATGATTCAGGGAGTGAATTTAGGTTAATGCCAGAATTATTTGTGTCACCCTCCCAAAGGCTGTTACTTGGTTCACCATCCCAACATAGGTCATCCCAATCCTGGTAAATTCTCCCATTTTGAAAATACTCGTCGTCCACTTTCATTTTTGGTTCCTCTTTCACTTGAAATGCAGTACTTGACTTACGTTTATGACTTCCTTGTTCAGATGCCATCTCTTGCATAACTTCTTTACCCTTGTCTGACCTGCTATTGATTGTATTGGTTCTGAGAACATATTTAACTTATCTTGTCAGAATACTAAAAAACACATTAGTTATACATTTGAATGAACAACCTAGGTTACATGTTTTCTGGGCAATGGTTCCATACATGCTTCACGGGTGTGCCCTACAGTACCACACCTTCCACATTTTACAACTTTTGGCTCCTAATTTTTTGATCGAATATGATCTTTGTTTTTTGGTCTTCCTGCTTGCCTCTTGTCCATCAACGGCGGTTTAACCTTTTGCAAGTTACCTGGATTATGCCATCTTGACTGTAATTCCAAAGGAAACACCATTTCATGATATGTGCCTTTGAGTGCAGTTTTCGTAAACCATGGTTCCGCCCATTTGTTACAGTTAGTCAATTTTTCTTCTCTACACATGGCACACACATGACCACATGGTAGTCCCGAAAGTTTCCATTTCCTGCACGTTGATCGTAATCAAAAACCATACATGAATAAACGACATTTACCGTAATAAACAACCTGTTTATAGCAGGTACCTGCAAGTGCATTCATTTTTTAGAAAATCGAAAATATGACTATGATGATGGTCTAGAACTTGGTACACAACATACATGGCAATGCCTCTAACTTCCCAATTAGAACTCTTTAACATTCTCTGCTCAACCTTCCTAGCTGCCCATTCTGTAAGTTCAAATTCCGGTGCGTTTACAAAATCAACATGAGCCTGATAAGAGGCTTATATACAAACACATACACCAGGTAACATTTAGTGAACAAGTAAATGAGAGACGGTGAATATATAGTTATACCGTAGTATTTTTCTCGACGTTCGAAATACCAATCTTGTAGAAGCCTTCTGTAGTACTCCAAGAGCATAGTTATTGGTACCTTTCGAATGCTCCTTGTTAATGAATTTATTGATTCTGCACTGTTTGACGTCAAATATGTGTATCTTTTTCCTGTGCAATATGCCCTTGACCACTTATCATACCCGGCGTCTTCAATATTTTTTACGGCTTCTGGTTTTTTTGCACGAAGCTCGGAAATTGATTTATCAAAATCTTCAGTTGTATAGGATTTACACGCCTTCCAGTACCAAGCCTAATGCTTTTTCAGGGTGAAATTGCAATTCATCATCAAGTGACGGCAACAATAACCATGAAAGCAATTTGGAAAAACTGTGTCACAAGCTTTTGTTATTGATTGATGCTTGTCTGAAATAATCGCCAAATTAGGCACTTCACCAATGCATTCTTTCAACCAACTCAAAAACAATGTCTAAGCTTCACCGGTCTCACCCTGTGCGACCCCCGTAGCGATTGGAATAATCTGATTGTTTCCATCCATACCAACAGCAAGTATGTTGGTTCCAAGATACTTCCCTTTCAGATGCGCATCATCAATTATAATCAATGGCCGCATAAAGGCTATAAAACTCCGAATCTAGTATCGTTAAGTATAAATGAGTTCTTAATATACGTTAAAGCTTAATAATAATAATAATAATAATATTAGGGTTTTGTATATATTCCTTAGGTTTTTCCTGCAACTTTTCGATTTGAAACCTTCGTTATTATTGTCGTGGTTTTCTGCTGTTGCTGTGATTCTTCGTACAGTTGTGGGTCCCGTTTGTCTCGCACCAACGATTACAGGTTTTCCCAACATCAGTTGATCCTATTCATTCGAGGCTGTCGAGGGGGTTTCACATCGAAATACCTTTTTTAAGTTTGTAGGGTTTGTGGGTTCTGAATAACTGTTGCTGGGGTTTCTTCTCCTACGCTGCCTTTTGCATTGGCTGCTTGGTATGAAAATAGTAGGGTTTTGGTTGGACCGTACTTGCTCAATCTGCTTTGTTCGTCAACACTAAGGTTTTGCTACAGTGAGTTGAATATATTGTAGGGTTTGGTGTGCTACGGTGGGGCTTTCTTACTGTTGGGGTTTCATTTGCGCGGTTTTTGGTTTTTGCTGTTGATATTGCCTACCTGGTTCTTCTTTTGGGTATCCATTTTGTTTTTTCTTTTCTTGAGGCTTGGTTGTAAGGGATTGTGGCTTAGTTTGGTTGTTTCTATGCCTGCTGTTAGATTTCACTGTCCCTTTGCGGGTCTCAGTGTATGTCGAGATGGTGGTGGAAATGGGCTTACTAAAACCTCTTTGATCACTCATTTTCGTGATCAGCACTTTAGTGGTGAGGCTCAAGCTATCACTAGGCATTCTCTTTTGTCGGATTTGGCTATTTTCGAAAGGGCAGAGGTTACTATTAAGCGTATGGGTTTGTGGTTGTGTGGTGGTTGTTTCAAAACACATACTTTTCGGACTAAGTGTCGTCATGGTGTGGGATCTGATTTTGTGTCTCCTCCTGATTGTGGTGATGGTTTCGTTCGGTTCGTGTTATATGATCTCACCAAACCATAAGTTCCTTACCATGTAGCCCTTGTTGAGGATTTGGTTTTGGACGAGCTTTGTGGTTTCGATTTACCTCTTCTTGATACTTTATTCTCTAAGGGTTGCGGACTGTCAAATCCATCCCTCCCAAATGTCGTTTGGAGTTGTCTCGTGTTTTGAAAAGAGCTCTCGATAAGGTGATTTGCACGCCTGATGACATTTCTTGTTGGGTTGGTTTGTTAGTCTTGCCTCTTTGTCTCCTTAAAACTTTTTGCCCGAGGAGCAATCAAGAGTGTAGGTCGGCTACTAAGCGTCAACGCCAGGAAGAATATATTGTTAATGCTATGCATGCATGGGGCACCCCTGGTGGTAGTTTGCAGGTTGTGCGTGAGGTTTTAGCCGAACCAGCCCCACTATGGTCTAATATTGATGAGGATAATTTGGATTTGGGTGACCGCAATGTCAAGCAATGTAAGAGGAAGATTTGTGATGGTCATTATACTGCTGCGGTCAGAGTCCTTTCGTCTTCTGGTATTGCACCTTATGATGTTTCTACTCTTGAGGACTTAAAAGCTAAGCACCCTTTCCAATCTGCTCCTCTTTTACCTGATATACCTATTGATCATCATCACCTTACCGCATCCCCTGCTACGGTTCTTGACATGATCAAGAGTTTTCCCCATGGCACGTCATGTGGACAGGATGGGTTGCGTGCCCAACACCTTTTGGATTGTTTAAATGGTGCAACTGTGGCTATTTCTGATGAGCTGGTCGCTTCTATCACCCAAGTGGTGAACCTTTTTCTTGCTGGTAAGTGCCCAGGGGCATTGGGTGAGTACATTGCTAGTGCTCCTCTCACACCCCTAGTCAAACCAGTAGGGGGTATCCGTCCTATTGCTGTTGGGACTGTTTGGAGGCGGTTAGTTTCCAAGGTTTGTGCATCCATGATTGGCCATTCTTCAGATGGTTATTTAGATGATTTACAATTTGGTGTGGGGGTGATGTTGGTCTTTCTATGTTGATGGTTGACTTTAAAAACGCTTTCAACATGGTGGATCGGGCTGTTATGTTGCGTGAGGTTCGGCTTCATTTCCCGGCTATTTCACAGTGGGTGGAATTCTGTTACTCCAGTCCTGCCATATTATATTATGGTGAGCATACTCTTTGGTCTCATCAAGGTGTGCAACAAGGTGATCCGCTTGGGCCTCTTCTCTTTGCTTTAGTGATACATCCTCTGGCACGTAAGATTAGAGACTCTTTTGACCTTTCTTTTCAAGCATGGTATCTGGACGATGGCACTATTATTGGCGATACTTTGGTTGTGGGTAAGGTTTTGGAGTTGATTATGATGGATGGACCTTGTCGGGGCTTACACCTCAATGTTGATAAAACTGAAGTTTTTTGGCCAAAGAAAGATCCCAGAAGCAGGTATGCGGGTGTTTTTCCCCCCAATATTTCTCGTCCCTCACACGGTGTTAAGTTATTGGGTGGACCCGTTAGTGTTGATTTTGAGTTCGGTAGTAAGCTTGTTCTGAAAAGGGTGGCTAAAACTATTGAACTTATGGATGCTGTTGCCAAACTTAATGACCCTCAATGCGAGTTGTTGTTACTCAGTGCATGTGCAGATATTTCCAAGTTGTATTTTTCTATGCGCACATGTTCCCCCCGGGTCTTTGAGCGTGCTCAGGTTTCTTTTGATGCGGCTCTTCGTTCTTCCTTGGAGCGTATTGTCACTACTTCTGGGCCTGGTTTTGGCGATTGGCAATGGAGACTTGCCACCTTACCCTTTGCTTTTTGGGGGCTTGGTGTATATTCTGCAGGTGATGTCTTGAACTATACTTTCCTTGCTTCTAGACTTCAATCTTCTAGCCTATAGACTAAGCTTCTCCATAGTTCGGGTATTGTTACTGCTGGCCCCTTTTTTGATGATGCTTTACGTACTTTTAATGTGAATATGGATATTGACCTTTTGAGTAACCCTGTCGAGGTCGCTGCCCCCAAACTTATGAAGAAATTGGCAGATACATATTTCGATCGGGTTACCCAAACTGTTGAATCTACTTTCCATCTATCTCCTCGACAGATGGCGTTATGGAGCTCACTAAAGGAGGATCATACTTAGATTGGCTTAGGGTGGCTCTGATATCTGGACTGGGACAAACGATGAATGCCAGTACTTATCGTTGTGTGTTGTGCTATTGGTTGGGTGTTCCTCTTTTCACTGTTCAAGTACCGTGTTCACCATGTTCTAGGGTTTTTACTGGAGATATTTATGGGGACCATGCTGTTTTGTGTGCGGGTATTTTTGGCATTAAACATCGACATAACATTGTGCGTGATGTTCTTGTTGATATTTGTTCTCGATCCGGAATTTCAGCTCGTAAGGAGGTGGATATTGGGCTTTGTGGAGATAGAGACAGATCCTTACGACCGGCTGATATATTACTTTATTCTTGGGATGGTGGACGTGATGTATGTGTTGATCTTACGGGGTCGTCGCCCTTTACGCAATCTGGGATAATTGATTTTATGCCAGGGCGTGCGGTTATTGATGCCGCACAACGTAAATGCGCCAAGTACGATGCTAAATGTGTGGAAATTGGATATGGTTTCCTCCCCTTCTCATTCTCTTCGTTTGGAGAACTTGAGAAGGATGCAGTAACCCTACTAAAGCGTATTCGACGATTTTCTATGACTCAAGACATTGGAGCACGTGCTGCAGTTCATATTTTTTATAGGATTGGTTTTGCTATAGCTAGAGGTGTGGGTGCCCAGTTGGTTTCTCGGCTCCCCACTAATTTCTTGTAAATCCTATGAGTTTTGAATAAAGTGATGTTTTATAAAAATTAAAAAAAAATGATAATAATAATAATAATAATAATAATAATAATAATAATAATAATAACAATATTTATAAATCAGAAACGAAACTTACCGCAAAACCAAATGCTATAAAAACCATCTTAAATCTTCCAGCATCGTCTGTATCGATGTGTGTTACCGTCCCTTCATTTTGTAGCTTTAGGTTATGACAATATAAAGCTAACTGCTTAAACGATTCTTCATGTTTACCGTTCAACACCTCAAATGCCAAATTCCTACCGCCCCAAGCTAGTTTGTAAGAAATGTTTACTTTCCATTCAAGACTCATATCTTTTTGTATGTCCTTTCCACTATATACCCTCCTATTATCTTTCAATTTTTCGATTAGTAACTGACTAAGTAATTTCATTTTGGCATTACGATGATTAGGATGTAATTCAGTTCTTGAACATGTGTGGACATCCTTGATGCTAGATACAAAGAATGTGCTATCCAGTTTTTTTTACGGGTGTATATGTTCCATGAGCAGCATTCATTTATAGATTTTACGTTGTACCTCTTGCTTTCAGATTTAATAACTTTGTATTCAAAACGCTCAACTAATGATTTCTTTCCAATAGCAAACATGCATTCTGCCTTATTATAAAATTCTTTATTTTTGAAAAAAACGTTATCGTTTTTATGGGAATCGATGTTTTTTAATTCTGGTTGTGGTGCAGTTGGTGGCATGGGCATATTTTTAAATGAGTTTCTTTGCCACAGAGGAAGTGAATGATCCGGTTGGTGAAAAGAGTATTCTTCAACCTTTGGGGTGTCATGATAACATTCTTTGGGAAACAGCGGAAGATTCAGATCTAATGATATATGATTAGAAGCTGAGGATGATTTTACCTCTGAAGGTGGTGCATCTGTTATTGAAATGAACAAAGGCTGAGCTTGCACATTCTTACAACAAACTTCATGAATGAAGAATTGGACGTCATCATCATCAACAATGTCCAATTCCATGGAACCATCTTTATAAGATAACCTCACTTTAGCATTTTGTGTGTCTTTGACACCGTCAACCTTTTTCTTCACATACACCACTAGTTTATTGAAAGTGATATTTTTAGGTAGTTTAACTGCATGCTTCGATGATGGATGCACTAAAATAACCTTAAACTTAGAATTGTCATCATAATCCATGGTTGTGTTTTGAAGAAATTTAGGTGGAAATAAAATTTAGTTTACAGTAAAGTCTAAGAACTAAACCAAGTGCATATTACCATCCCTTTGTACTTGTGCATTTACTTAGGTTGCCCAACAATGTCAACTGTCTAACAACTAAGGTTGCCCAAAATTAGTGTATCATCAAAGATACACATTAATGAGTGTATGAAGTATGAACCAACCTTTGTGCTTGTTTATTATTAATGTTGTACTTGTGCCAACTGCCTAAGATTTAGTAAGATACACATTTATTTGTGTTATATGAATAATTTATTAAGTTGCCTAAGATTGCCAACTGCCCCCTTGATGAAACTAATAACTTATCCCAACTACGTAGTCGCCCAAATGAGACAGTACATATAGATTCTTTGAGTAATCTCATTATAGTATTTGTAGAAATGTCTAACGGTATAAATCATTACTTTTGTTAGTATACTTTTGTTAATACACTATAACAAGTTTTAGTAATATATTTATGATCCTTCGTTTTTTTTAATTTTTATTTTTTTTATATATATAACAGGGACTGTGCGGAAGCGTTTATCTTTTGATGTCGAAAAACCATGTGAGGACGTGCTTAATGAAATATTTGGGGAACCACTTAACAAAAGATCTAAGGAGGATGTAGATGAAATATGTTCGGTGGCGGTCAAGGAAACAGGTGAGAAGAATAAAGATGAGCACAACAAAATAAATGGAAATGTGGATGGTGAGAAGTCGATTACTGAGCAGCATGAATTTGAAGCAATAATGGAAGTACTAGCCGAACAAGATAGGGCTGAAAGAGAAATGGAAGAGAGAATGCGGCAAGACCGGGAACACGAGGAGCTGTTGTGGAAGATAGAATATGGGAAAGCGGAAACTGGAGACTTTGGTAGATGCAGATACGAATCCAATTGGGATGCGCTGCTGAACAGAAAATGAAGGATAAATTTAGTTAAACTTAGATTCCATGTATCCAGACTTGTATGTTTGTTTTCTAAACTTAAGCTTAGTTTCAAATAAGATGTAATTGAATTCTTTAAAGTTAATATATTTCAGTTTCCATGTCTCCAGACTTGTATGTTTGTTTCCAGACTTCTATCTTTATTTGGGTTGTCCTGCACATGCTTAGTTTACTGCAGTTACATAGGTGTTGCAAATTGCCCAAATATGCCCAATTAGCCCTTTTGACAAGCCCCTAATAAGCTTGCTTTAAGCTCATCTTAACTAAAGCTTGGGTTCTTTCACTGTTATAGCTTACTTTGAACCTAAAAGTTGCTCCATTATGTGTGTTTATATCAGTAATTGTCCACTGCTAGTTTAGTTTTTATCCACTGCTTGTTATTTTTGTTCCGACTAACAATTTTGCAGATCAAAGAATAATCAAACACAGTTTGTAGACATTAAAAGGAAAGATGGAAAGTTTATTCATAATACAAACTGCATATAGAGATGCAGGGGGTATAACCATCACTATCCAAACTACCATCATAATAGGAACATACAACATTACATCAAACCAACAAGGGTGACAAAAGACTACCACCAAAAGACTAGTACATAAAGATCTTCACCAACAACAACTACTCCCTTGGCCTCTTTCCTATTCCCCGGGCTGGCATGCTCTGCTTTCCTCTTCCCGCAACCACAGCCCAAACTTTTGGGCTGGGGAGGCCTAACACTTGAGCCCTCTCAGGTGGAGCTGATGAGGATGAAGCTGCAGGAAGTGCTGGAGTAGAAGGAGATGCAAGTGGTTCTTGTGGTAGAATCTCTGCCAGGGGAGGAACAATCAAAAATCTTGATGTGCCACCAGTTTCATCATATGTGTCCTCATATGCAGACACATAACTAGGCATAGAACTGAGTTCAGAGGAGGAGCCTTCAACAATGGCTTTTTGTGGAAGTTAAAGGGATGAAGGTCCAACTGGTGTAGGAGCAGGGTAGGTGGTTATCACTAACAATGTAGTGTTTTTAGGTGGAAAATATGAATTCCAACCACCCTCAAATGACTCAGATGAGGAGATTTCAATATGGTTAATTGGAGTATTACTCATGGTGAAAAGAGAGTTTGGTTTATGTGAGAGAGAAAGATTTTTGGGGAATGTAAGAAATATGTGTGGTATGTGGGTAAAAGGTTCTTAAATAGAAGTAAAGAAGGTCATCAGTTTGTTCAATGCTTGGAAGGTGTGAGTTGTTGAGGAGTTAATGAAGTCTTTGACTATAAGTGTTTTGGTAAACGGCTGAATAACTAGGGTTGACTGTTTGACTAGTTGCTCATTAGGATGAAAGCACTGATAGCTTGAAATAACTACTAGCACAAATTTTGTAACCACTTCTACTAATTCTTAAAGTCCTGCTAACCTTAACAAAGTTTGTAGTGTTTGGAGCTTTTGAATCTTTAGGAGTAGGTGTTAAAAAAAATAACAAAATAAAAATAAAAAGAAACAAACCTAAAATAAAAAAAATTAGTGTCAATCCACTGCTGGTTTATTCTATCCACTGCTAGTTGTGGTCAATCCACTGCTAGTGCAGTTTTGCTAAATTTGGAAACTACAGGGGGTTCTGAAACATTATGTAGATAACGTATTTAATCCCCAAATCACTGCCGATCATTTAATTGATCTTTTAAACACTCTCAATTGGCGCTCTTCACAAACCCTAACCACTCCCAACTATTATTTTCACCAAACCCATATCTTAATCATTTTCAACTCACAATGGTAAATGATTATTACACAACCCATAACTTAGTAGCATACCTAGTCAAGAAAAACCATTCTGAAGGCTTTCATGATATGATTGACTTCATCAAACATTGTCCCATTTACTATGTTTTAACTGTTGAACCCATTCTTGTTAAATCCTACATTCATCAATTTTGGTGGACTGCTGAGATCCAAGAAAGGAATGGAGTAGAAGTTTTCAGGGCTGTTGTTGATAAAAAAGAGATTATGGTCACAGAGGATGTGATTAGAAGAATTTTGAAGCTTTAGGATGCTGAAGGTGTTGTTAATCTGACAAATGATGAGATTTTTGAAGGATTAGAGAGAATGGGGTATGAGAGAAGAGGGGATCATATAAAGTTTCACAAAGGTATGTTTTCTCCCCAATGGAATTTCTTAATTCATACCTTGCTCATGTGTGTCAGCAATAAGACAACTGGATTTGATGAATTTCCCTCTAAGATTGCAACTGCTATCATCTGTCTATCTCAAGAAAGAGTTTTCAATTGGTCTAGAATGATTTTGAGGGTTTTCAGAAGAACATTAAGGAAAATGGTAAATATTATCTATATCCTAGGTTTTTTCAGTTGATAGTAGAGAGTCAGATACCAGAACCCATTCCTCATAAGAGAAAGTATGATGTGCTTCATATGATTCCTAAGGTGTTTGCTCACATGAAGAAGAATAGTCCAAATTTTTCAGGGACCATTACACCTTTGTTTCCTCACATGCTAAACCTGCCAGAACTTATAGAAGAGGAAACTCCGCAACCTAGCCCATCCCGTGCTACCACATCTGATCCCACTGCTACCACATTTGAACCCACTGCTGAACCCTTACCCTCAACAACTGAACCCCAAATTATATTATGTACCAGAAGGAGGAAGAAGGGCACCAAGCTACATCAGGCTGGTGTTAGTGGTGTAGATCATGAGGCTGTCACAGGTGTGGGAGTTGACATAAATGGAGGAAGTGGGGAGGAGACAACGGAACTTTTACATGAATTGAGGGCTAAATGCACACAAATATAGTCAAAGATCACTGGTCGTCACGAATTGGCCACCTCACAGGCTGGAACTATTAGGAGGTTGAAACACAAGGTGTCTGTTTTGGAAATACTTAGGAGACCAGGGATTGCTGCATACAGGAAAGTCAGAAAGATGGGTAATTAGGCTAGCTCCTCAGGGAATCAGAGTTTGGAGGATGCACCCAATCAGGGGAGGAGTAAAAGCATAGATTAAGGGGAGGATTTGAATTTGGATGTGGATTTGGATTTGGCTAGTACTAATAATGGTGATGATTATATGGTTGCTGACAAAGAAGGAAAAGAAGCAGTGATTGAACAATCCTTGAAAGCAGTTGAAGAAAAAGAGGAAGAAGTGGTGCAGCCAACAACCACTGCCAATGTTTCTGGATCCACTGCTAGTTCAGAAGAAACCACTGATGCAACTACTTCTGATGTAGTTCTATCCCCTGTTACTTCAGATACACCCACTGCTATCCTAACCACTGCCACTATAATCACAACCACATTAACACCACCACCAAAGACAAAGGAAGCTGAGAAGGAGGTTGCTAGTACATTGCTGAATTTAAACAATCTCTACCAATCCCTGAACCCATCATTTCACCTGTCCCTATTATACTTAAACCAACTGGACCTAAACCTTTGGCTAAAAGTTTGGAGGATGCATCCAAACAGGGGAGGAGTAAAAGCATAGATTCAGGGGAGGATTTGAATTTGGATGTGGATTTGGCTAGTACTGATAATGGTGATGATTATATGGTGACTGACAAGGAAGGAAAAGAAGCAGTGATAGAACAATCCTTGAAAGCAGTTGAAGAAAAAGAGGAAGAAGTGGTGCCGCCAACAACCACTGCTTATGTTTATGCATCCACTGCTAGTTCAGAAGAAACCACTGCTGCAACTACTTCTGATGTAATTCTATCCCATGTTACTTCAGATAGTTCAAAAGAAACCACTGCTGCAACTACTTCTGATGTAATCCTATCCCCTGTTACTTCAGATACACCCACTGCTATCCTAACCACTGCCACTATAATCACAACCACATAAACACCACCACCAAAGACAAAGGAAGCTGAGAAGGAGGTTGCTAGTACATTGCTGAATCTAAAACAATCTCTACCAATCCCTGAACCCATCATTGCACCTGTCCCTATTATACTTAAACCAACTGGACCAAAACCTTTGGCTAAAAGTTTGAAAATTGGTGAGCCTGTGAAGTCAGTAGTTGCTCAACCAGATATTGGAAAGGGTAAAGGAATTGCAGAACCAGTTTTGAAGTTTAATAGTAGAGAGGAGCAAGAGGCTTATGATTCAGATGAAACTTTAAGATTACATCTGGAATTAAATGCTGAAGAAATTGCTAAGGAAAAGAAAAGACAAGAGGATGAGGAAGCTTCTCTGAAACTGATTGCAGAATGGAATAATGAACAACCACTATTTCAAGCTTCTGAAAGGATGCAAAGTGAGATAACAGAAGCTGAATGGGGTCAATTATCCATTGAAACAAGATCTAAAAAGCTGGTTGAAATGATGACAAAAATGAAGCAGGAAAGAGCTTTTAAAGATTATCAAGCAAAGAAGAACAAGCCTCCAACCAAGCAAGAAAAGAGAAATCAAATGATGAAGTTTATCAGGCATATGGGGATGAATGTTTCTGTAAATTTAAGAAATTGCTCCTATGAGCAGGTTGAGGAGATTTACAATACTTGCAAAAGAAGATGGGATGACTTCATTCCTATGAATTCTGAAAAAGAAGATGAGTGGATAAGAAATAGAAAATAGAAGAAGAAAGAAGTTAATTAGGAAGAGTCTTGTTCCAAGAAACAGAAGTTGGATGAAGAGATGGAGAAGGAAGAAATATTAAAACAGTATCTTATGGTGCGTGATCAACCAGAAGAGCCTATGAATCCTATACCCTTAAGATCTGAATTCCCAATTGTGGATTGGCAAATTCTCACAGCAAATGACATGTAAGTGATTGAAATTACAAGAGGAGATGGTAGGAAAGATCAACACTTAAACTTTGGGTGTTTGCTGTGGAGAAGTAGTAAGATTGATCTGGAACAGCTATGGAAGGTCATGGATTTCAGGTATGGTAAATTTGGACCAACTGGAACATTAGCTAGGTTTGTGTGAACATCTGTGAAGAACATGTTTCAACCCAATCCAGAAGACAAATTTTGGGAAGATTGTGAAATTGTGGAATGGATGCTATATCAGACTTGTAGATTGCATGCTATTCAAACTACCCAGGAGAAGATATTCATGTTCATAGATAAAGATTATCCACTGTCCAAGAATGTAGCAAGGAAGATGTTGGAAGCCAAGCTTGCACCATAGGGGACTAAACCTACAAATCCAATGATTGACCAGTTGTTTTTGAAAATTGAGAAGATTGCTGATCTGCAAGGTCCTATAGCTATAAAAGGTAAGCCCCAAGGAAGATTGAAAAGAATGTCAAATAGATCTTAGGGGAGGATTATTGGGTTTTTGGTTCTAATAATAGGAATAACACTAAGTATGGAACCACTGCCAGCATTGTTGAAACCACGGCTAGAAAGATGAAACCACTGTTCAATAGAGACCACTGCTAGTAGAAGATTGGAACAACGGCTAATGTATCAAAGCACTGCTAGTATTGTTTAGGTCGGTTTAATTGTAATATTATAGAATATCTTGAGTAGGACGTATTGTATGGGAAGTGTACTTATCTTGTTTAGTGATTATTATCATTATTCTTCTTAAAGTTAAACATAAAATTGCGCGTAGTGTGTAACATGTTATATTATTAAGTCATGCCAACAATTGTTTACAACTAGCAATACTAACTGTTTACAACTAGCAGTACAGACCTTAGTTATACATACAGAATGAATGACCAAAGTACATATGCCCATGATACAAGCTGCCTCCAGAAAATCCTTCAAACAATATAAGCTACTAGTTACTATAGGGCAGCAAATCCTCTAACACCTTTCTGTTCTGATTATATACATACAAAGTCAATGACAGTTAACGATACCACAACAACTAATACACACAATCACTAAGCAGCATACTCAACCTTGTATTTCCATAGGTACTCAACAATTCGTTCGCGATAGGCAAAAGCCGTTTGTGCAGGATTGTGACAGTTTAATGACATGTTATGACTTAGCCGGTATAGGTTAATGCAAGCCCATATTCCGCAGTCACCGTATTGAGTTGCTTGGTTGGGGACATCATCACATTTTTTAAAGCTGATCTCATAAGTATTGATATCTATGTCTTTTGCATTCAACACTCCCGTTTTGTCAAGTAATTTTGGTAGCCAATATTGAAATTTTGCAGGCATAGTATCCTTCCACCAACGTCGTCTGTTTGTATACTTTAGCAGCGAATCATAAAATGTCACAACACCCGTACGTATATGCAGCTCTCCTACTGCCCAGTGCTTGTTAGGTTCATTTATTGGAAATAGTACCTACATCATTTACGACATCAGCCCAAGGCACCGCATAATTTACAGAGGAATAATCAAGTAAAACCACAATAATATACATAATTTTATATGGAAAGATATAAACACCTTTTCGACATCAGTCCAAGGCACCGGGTACTTAACACCATTTGCCCAATAGCTTCGTACGAAGTCATTAATGATTTTTGGTGTGAAAAAAGGACCCACCATAGCCCAATCGGCATCTGATGGTCGGAAATGCCACATCAAATCTACCCATAGATCTAGGTGCTGTTTATAGATTTGGACACAATAAACACTCCCAAAACCGGCGATCAGAAATCATGTCTTCATTGCCCCATGGGAAAATAAACCTAGTACCATTATTGTCATTCAAAATTTTTTGAATGAAACCTGGCACAGTTACCGTTCTCGTTGTTTTCTTCCCCGTTCCAGTTCTCGACATATTCTGAAATAGAACAAATAAGCTCTTTTAGTGAATGTTTTTATTAAAAATACGAGAAATATATGTTTACACAGTTACATACCTCCACAAATGGTTCCAATTGCGAAAAAATCAAAGTATCATCAAAATCAGGAGCATTAGGAGGGGATGGGTTTTCACGATTGATCCGTGATGAACGCCTTCTCTTTGGAGTAGTGTCTGGTGGAGCAGTATAGGGTGAGTTGCAAAATCTCCCTGGCTTACTCTTCCGTTTAAGCGAGTTGAAAACAGATATGATATTTGCAGCCTAATTCATTTTTTACCACACAGCTCTACTATGAAACAATTAAATAACTTCAATACTAAACAGCCTATGTGGCTAAAACGATTCATTTAGGAAAATACTGGATCAGTGGATTGCACAAGAAGTTGTTGATTTGGTTAAGTATTCATTATACAAGCAATCATAAGCTAACCATATGATTATACAAGCAATCATAAGCTAAGCCAACCAAGTTTACTTTATGTCTGTGCACACTTATTCTTTTGATTGGCATAAACACTAAGCCTCTGTACGTTTGTACTGAGGTGCAGTGGAAATGGGATTTGAAAATTCGCACCATGAGTACGCTTGGAAAACAATAATCTAGTGCATAAAATAAACTGAGACCACAAAGGAAAAAAATTCACTGATACAAAATTTTAAGGACATGTACAACAAATCATGGCTGTTTATTGAGGGCCCTTTCTTATTTTTAAATGTAAATCTTCTTTGCAGTTGACTAAGTATGTTTTAACTGTTTGCATGTGACTTAGCATGTGGTGTCTATTTAATAGTGGAACCATGATCTGCTTCTTCACCATATTTGCTCCTATTTATTTTTCAGTTTCATAACCATATTTCCAACATTAATAGAATTATGTCGAGTGGTAAAAGAGTTAAGTTTGAGCATAATCATGATGATAGGGAGTGGTCAATAAAGGTAGCAAGAGAGGTAATGTTTCCTAAGATATATGAATTATATGGACCAAATGCTGAACCTAGTTACCGATTACCAGCTGCAGTGCTAGAAGACCTAAGAAGACAGATATACGGTCAGGAACATGAAGAAGTTATAGAACCAATTGGCGGTGTTAAACTTAAGAAACCACATCCGCAAGTTGAGGGTCCTAGTAGCAGTAACACTAATGTTGGGAAGCAACCTAAAATGAATGAGACCCTAACAGGCAAGTCAACCATATTGCACGAGTGTAATGATGGTCCAAAGAAAAAAGGAAAAACAACCTAAATGTTATTTCCTAGTTTATGAAAGTGATGTAGTTGCTAGTAATGGTAACGTGTACGTGTGTTTAGGGTTATTGTATTAACCGAACTATGTTTAATGTCTTTGCTCAAGTTATGTTTGTCGTGTCTTAAGGGATTGTACTATTATTATGCATGCATTGTTGGTAACAAATGATTAGATAAATAAGTGTACCTTAACAACTTCCTGCCCGTCCTCATAATTAAGGAAAATCACTTCAACTCGTCCTCATCTCCATAAGTAACCTCCCCATGTGTATCAACCCCTTCCCCAGCCGGTTCATCAACTTTTGTAGCCCCTTCCCCATCCGGTTCATCAACCTCCATAGCCAGTTTCTCTACTTGTGCAGCCCCTTCCCCAGCCGGTTCATCAACTTTTTCAACTTGTGAAGCCCCCTCCTCCATAGTCGGTTTTAACTCTTTAAGAGTCCACTCCATAAACGATGTAAACCAGACAGGTGCCTGCCACGCAACCATTTCCTTACCCTTCTCCCGGTCAGTTTCTTTTTCCACAACATCCATATCCATCAATTCCTAAATAAAATTAAAAAAAGGGTATGTGTTTTTAATATTGAAAAAAAGTAAAACAAGGGAAAAAAACTGTAAATATATACGTACGTCAACAGGAGTTGGATCAAACCCATCATAACCAATGTCTGAGAATGCATCATTCAAATTCGGTAAGGCGGCACAATCAAATTTCTTATACACCTGCATAACATTGTTGGCATGATGAGCATCTTCAAGACTCCTCGAGAAAGCAACTTTCATAAGTTGCGTCATAGGTCCGGTAAACTCTTCAGAGTCCGTATAAAACAGCTTCTGCTTCTCATTGTCTCCTACATTGGTCCTGATAGGAGTGTGTGCATCAGAAGTAGCCAAGGGTATGTTGGCATCAACACTCTCCACCTGTAAACAAGTAAACATACTTTGCTCAAAGATTTTTTTTACAAAATGAACTAAAAAAAATCAAATTACAGCTTCTTACCTTATTCTCACCAACAACATCTTCTGACTTTATTCCTAAAACTTCCTCAAGTACCCCAATTATTTTTTTAACGTTGTGTATCTCACTTAATAGCTATGATATAGCAACGTCTCCTACACATTCTTCAATATTACCAACCCTGGACTTAATGGACACAAGCTCAGCTTGAATGTGATCTTTATCCAACTTATGTAACGCTGCTGCTTTGTCACATTTGTTCCCATCTGGAACCTCAAGATTACCTACTGGAACATCTTCATTCCCAGGCTCATTCACCTTCAACGTTTCACCAAACCCAACAAAAATATCTTCTTCTTCTTTACAAGTGTCATTCACCTTCGACGTTTCACCTTGTGGAACAAATTCATCAGCATCAAATAAAGGACTGTTTAAATCAGCTTCAATTCCTCCATATACATCCACATGGGCCATAGCATCCTTTTCTTCCACCATTAATTGCTCAGCCAACTCTTCTCTTCTTTCCACAAGTTTCAAATCAAGTCCACGGATGTATTCCATACTTTGAATGTACCATAGACACCTCAGCTCGGCATTTGTTGGTACAAGCTTCTGTAATGGTCTAACAGCCTACATAAGAAACAAACTAACCTGATATGATAAATGTAATAAAAACATACAACACATAACTAATTTTGGAGTTTTACTTACCGGATTAAATAAAATAGTGAAATGCTTTTTGTCAAAGTTTTGGATTTTGGACCATGCTAAACAACGTGGGATCTTCTCTGGGTCTTTGGTCCAAAACTGGGAGCTCTTAGGGAATGTCTCTATAATCCAAATCTGAAAAAATAAATACAACGTATTAAGACTTAGTAACTTTCATTGCAAAATCAATATCAACATTTGGTAAAAAAAACCAAAACGCAACTATGTTTCTAGACTTAATAACTATGTTTTTTTAATTATTGTTAAGGGGTGGCCAGCACATGACTCTGTGTTTACTCATGACCATTTACAGACCGTTTAAAAAATCTAACGTTTGTATGTTTACTCGTGACCGTTTACAAACCGTTTTCTAGTGCGAAACCATCAACCATCACATCCTTAAATCTATACCAAGCCTTACGATGCCTAAGGAACAATGCCTAAGGAACAATGCCTAAGAAACAACGCCAATGTCTGGATGACTATTCTGCTTATCTATGTTCCTCAAATCTAAAACCAATGCCTAAGGAACAACTACAGCATAAACCAATCTACAAGTTTACAATATAACACCTAATTTAGAATAAGCATGAGAATATATACAAGCACACATAATGTAAGTTACAAATACAATCTAACATGCAATGCCCATACGAATCCATACAGATTGTATGTTTGTTCTTTTTTGGGATATTTTGGAACGACCTTCTTTGCTTCTGCCTTGAGATGCCTAGGAACAACATTCATCGTTCTTTTATAGAGATGAGCCCACATGTATTCACCCCATGGATACTCATTCCATACACAAAAATGTTAATACAAATAAGCCGTAAAAACGTTTATTTATACTTTACGATCTTTTAATGTTTTGTCGATAACAAACGTAAAATCATTTTAACGAAACAAATAAAATACATAAATAGTTTGAGCCAATAGTTTTCTAACACACTTACGCTTTCACATAAAACAATAAAACAAATATAAGTGATTTTATGATTTAAGTAATACATATGTATAACAACTAGTGTTTACATATTGGGAAAATATATACATAACTAGTATGTATTATATTGGGTAAAAACTATAACCCATGGTATTGACTCATACCCACATGACTAGATACATTGCACTTATTAGATACGTTGTATCTAATGAAAGACCCATGGATCAACCCATAACCCATGACCCATAACCAAAATACCCATGGGCAAATAGGAGCATCCCAGGGATCCCTAGCTTTGCAATAGACGGATCCCTTGAGGGAGGGATCCGTGGGATCCGGGGAACAGTAGAGATTTTCTCTCTATAAATAGTGAGCCATTTCTTCATTGTTTCTTACCCCTTTCTCTCACAATTTTCCTTTGAGTTAAAAAATCACTAACCCCAAATCCAAGTGATCTATGTATGTAGTTTTGTTTTTTATGTGATCCTCTAGGTTCCTCTTAAAGGCGAGATCACCACCTTTGAAGTCAAGCAAGCTCAAGTCCATGAGTTGCCGTGCTTCCTCATCATCAAGACTACTGAAGTCCTCTTGTTGATGATTATTTTCTTTTTCCTAAGAAGTGTAGTATTGAAGACATTTGTGAAAGGTGTCTCAAGTGTCAAGACGAAGATATTAGTGAAGGGTATCTATCGTCCGTATCATAAGCACTTGTGGTGGGTGCTTAGAAGTCAAGACTAGAGGCATTAGTGAAGGGTGCCTAGAAGTCAAGACACAAGACATTAGTGAAGGGTGTCTTGAACATCGAGTCAAAGGCATTAGTGAAAGGTGCCTAGGGTGTACATTCGATATGGTGTGATTCGATGTACTAGATAGATTAGTATTGGGTCAAAGGATATTGATATCCTTGTTGATGTTGATATAAGGAGTTGATCTCCTTTGGGGTTAAGTTATTGGTGTAGTGTTGGGTAGTAGTTCCTCCATTGTAATGGAACCCGGTATCTAGCCTAGTATCGGATAAAGGGTAGGCGACGTTGTGATAGGATTGGTTCTCCTTGGTGTAAAGGACCCGGTATCTAGCCTTGTACTGGATAAAGTTTAGGCGATGTTGTGAAGGTTTCTCCACTATAAGGATTCGGTGTTGTGTAGTGATTACGAACTCTCGAGTAGGTGACTCGAGGAGTAGAGTAGGGCAAGGAAGGTGTCCTTGTAGCCGAACCACTATAAATACTTGCGTTGTGGTTTTGTGCTTCTTACTCTTTATCTTTTCATTCCATATTTATACTTCTATGTGTTTGTTCATCAACATCCAACACACATCCAAATAGATTGACATAAGTCGATCTAAATAGTTTAAAACGAGTTTTAATTGGCAAAACTATTCAACCCCCATTCTAGTTTTCCACAATTGGCATCAGAGCTTCGTTACCAAGTTTCTTGAAGTATATTGTACTTTAAAAACTTGATACGATCCATGGTTAATTAAAAACTACAAAGAAGTTTTTTTTTTCATAAAAACAAACACCATGTCTTTTAAAACTTTTTGTTTGGATGTTGATTAGATGACAACATTTTTTTTTCTTATTATTTATTCTTCATTTAATTGCACTAATTGATTGGTGCAAAACCGTCAAGTTTTCTCACGCAGGCTAGCCACTTATGAATGACCAGCCGTAAGGAACTTAAAACAGCTCAAACACCAATTGCAATTTAGATCAGGAGAATACAGTGGATTCCCGGGTCGTTAAGTCCCACGGAGGATGACTGGTGTTTTAACACAATCAGATGTCGAATAACCACTAAGGATAGTGATCAGTAAGGATTTTGATGGATAATTACCTAAGGAAAAGATTTGTAAATTACAGCGACTTAAATGCAAATTAAAGGAAATTAAAAAGTTAAATTCTATTAAATAAATGCTATCACTATTTTTAAACTGATGTTTTTGATTTTTTTGTTTTTATAAAACTTAAATTAAAACTACGTGACGTACAAATAAAAACGTGAAACTTACACAATATTAATCCTAAAAATATGAAAATGATATTTTTACAAACCTAATAATATAAGAAAATTTTAAGAAAAAGAAAATTATTTTTATAACTATTTATCTAATTATTATTAATTAAAAACTATTTTTAACTAATTAATAATAACCTAAATTACAAGAAAATAGGAAATAAAGCTAGAAAAATAAAATTATGACTTGGAAAAATCTAAAATAACAAAAAAGAATTTTCAAAACTATTTTTATATTTTTCTGATTATTTTTCTATTTTTTATGAATTTTAAACTATTAAAAACTAATTAAATTACTAAAAATTACAAAATAAACTATGAAAAATCTGGAAAATTACTTTTTTTACTTTTTATATTTATCTTAACCTAAGAAAAATGAAAAATTATTTTTTTGAACTTTTTCTGAATTAATTGTATTAAAAGCTATTTAAAATTACCTAAAAACTGTTTTTAATTAAGAAAAATAGCAAACTGACTTGGAAAAATGTGAAAAATTCAGGAAAACTCTAAAATGATATTATGAATCTAGGAAAAATAGAAAAACATGGTATTGTGTGGAGAAATAAGAGACTGCTATTGTAAGTGCTTATTAATAAGCACTTTGAATAAGCAAGTGAGAACCAAGGACCACCAAACCTTTACGGAAGCTATATTATACTAAAAGAACTCAAAAGCAACCAGTTACAACAAGCTTAAACCTCTGGAATACAAATTGATCAGATTTGGCTTATTGAGCTTCTAGTGCAAAAAACAGCTAAGGGTACCAAGTTTGAGCCTAAACAACTGCTTATTAATAAGCTTAAATTGAAAATCAAAAGTTGGAAACTATACTAGACCTGGTTGGCAACCTTCAAACCAAAAATGAGACCAAGGCAAGCTCTATTGAGCTTGGGACAAGGACTGCAAGAACTGAATAAAAGCTCAGCTCTGACTGAGCTTGTGAGCAGGGCATATAAGCCCTGCTTGATGAGCTTATTTGAAGGCTTAAGAAAATTACTAAAATTCTACTAAAATAACAATAAGAAAGTAGACCTGTTGGACTTTAAAATCCCTAAGTTTCACTTGATATGACCCAAGAATGAGCCCAAGAAAAATCCTTCTAGTTGGCCAAAAAAACTGAATATTGCAAGTATTTGACTTTTGAGCAATTGAGACAAGTTTGACTTTCTTGAACTTTAATCCTAATTTGTTGACTGAATATGATGTTTATTGATGAAATTAAGCTACTGCAACCTATGTCTATGAATATTGAACACAAAACAAGAATTTGAGCTTTCAAAATCACAACAGATTTGCTTACAAGACAGATTATGTGAGATTGACTTTTGAATGTGTGCAGGCACAAAACTATGACTACAATGAGTCAAATAAAGATGAGCAAGCCTAGGACTACAAGTTTTAACCACTGCACAAGCCTTGAACACAGATAAAGCAATAAATCCAAACACCCTTGTTAAACACTGATTTGAAATCAATTCTAAGCTACACACTGAACAAGCCCAGATTATTGATTACACTGAATGTATTTAACCTAAACACAACTTAATTAAAAGGTTTTAAATACTAACAACTACAAAAACAGATTGTGCTAGAAAACTTGAAAAATGACTTACAAATTTCCTTAGCCACAATGGCTTGAAAACAGTGAACCCAGAACACAGTACCACTAGCCTATATAAATCAACCCATAGAACTTAGAATCAACCCAAATTCAGCACTGATACACCCATATTCCATTTCCATTTCAATTTGATGACTTAGTTGACTTTTGTTGACCAACCATGAGAGTTGCTTGAAACTGCATTCCAATCTTACAAAAAGCTATAATAAGCTCATGTAAGCTTGTTTAAACTAAGAAATAAGCTACTTGAAGCTTGGGTTTGAGATTTTGAAACTTAACTTTTGCAACAGGAAGCTGAAAACTTGAAATGTAAATGAACCATTGAATTAAGCTTTGAAACTGAGTTATAATGATCAAAAGGTTTAGTCTTAATACAATACAACTTGATATTACAGATTTGTGAACTAATTAAAACATTTAAAGAAAAACGACATACATAAAATTTAAAAAGCTAAGTACTGCTTCTCTCTTCTTCTCTTCCTCTTTTTATACTTCCATTGACTCTCCACGTGTTCTCTGAGCAGATCCCACCTTTCAATTTGACCAATGGTTGAGTTTTGAGCAATAATAGGCCCTCCACATTTTTGGCGGGAAAATCGGTTTGACTTGTAGCTCTCTGTTTTATCAACTAGGGGGGGGGGGGTGGCATTTATTGTGGGGGGTTGATGATGATGAGGGTGGTGGAAAAGGTGAGGTGATGGGAGGGGGAGCAGGCAAGTGGTTGCAGAGGCAACATGGGGAAGACAAACAGTGGTGGGCGGGTATAGCTGGAGGTTTGAATTATTTTGACCAAAGGTCCAAAATGAGAAAAGACAGGGGGTCAAATGGGTAATATGGCAGGGGTCTAAAAGGTTTTGACAAGTCTTGGATAATAATGACAAGGACTAACATTGCAAATCTGCCAAATTAGAGGGACCAAACCTGTAATTTTTCAAACTTGTTACAAGGGACCAATATTGACAAGTTCCAATAGTACAAGGACCAAGACATTTTCAAATTTCCAGGGACCAAACTTGACATTTTTGAAACTTGAGGGACCTTTTCTGCCATTTAACAAAAGATTTATTCAAGGACCATTTTTGACAATTTAGAATATTTCAGGGACCTTGAATAACATTTTTCTTTATTTAGATTTTACCAGGGACTGTTTTTGACAACTTTTGAAACTTGGGGGACTAAAACTGCCAATTATGCAAACTTGATACGTTTTTCACCAGATTTTGATATTTTTGCATTTAAAACACATAAAACACTTATTTGTGATATTTTTATCATTTTGATGCATTTCTGAGTGTTTTCAGATGTTTTTGCAGTCTAATTTGTACAAAAATGATGAGTATTTACACACTCATCACTAATCCTCTTTCTAATGTTTCTTAGTTAAAGCTCATACCTACCAAGTCATAGGAATCACTTGGTAACAAGAATACCGTCCCTAAGAAGGTATCTTAAGCACAAAGGAGCCGGAATTGTCTTCTAACATTTGTTGTGTCATTTGTAAAGACATTCCTAAGTGCATTAAAGGTATGACTTTCTACTTATCTCTAAATGACATTAACTTGATAAATAAGTATGCTTACACAGGTATTTATATGATTATCTTTTGTGCATATACATGTATTACATGTAGCTTCATTAGGAAGCTTTTTCACACACACGTGTTACTTTTTTTGTCTAAAGTCGTGGTATATAAAACTTGTGTTTTACTTCACTTAATCCAAAAATTATATCTTTCTAATAATAAAACAAAACAAAAATCTCAAAAATTCCTCCTTCCCCATAAATAAACCATCCGTCGTCCACTCTACCAAATCCCCACTTTTTCAAATCTTCCACTTTCAAAAATTAACTCTCATTCAAAACTTCATCTTCCTCTTCATCTCATCTCATCTCAAACCAAAACTAAGAAGGTTCGTCATCAACATGGTTTACATCGCTCTCGTGCTCATCGCCTTAACACTCATCGCTCTTGTGTTCCCTATGATGAAGTTCTCATACAGAGACATTTACTTTGTTTTGCTAATCTACATTGGGGTTATATACCCAATCTTTTGTATCATTCTTAGCATTGAAATGAAATATTACTAATAGTCTAGTTTATCTAGGTTATTATTATCTTAATGTATTTGTCATTTCTTTTGATTTATTTTATTCTCTCATAACACATTAAAAACCATGTATGCATGCTAAAATAAAATGTAGGGTAAAACACATATCTTGGTATGAAACTATAAGATCTAAAAACCTATGTTTTTATCAAGAAATCTGCTTCTGTTACTACAGATCCACGGATCCCGAAAGATATACTAGCCGGATCCCTTATAAAAGGGAACCGTCCTCCTGGATAACAGGTTTTCATGCAAAATAAAAACCACCTTCTTTATAAAAGTACTATTCCACTAGAATGTCAAACATTAAGTGAGTTAAGTGTCATTGTTAATAAAAATCCAGTAAAAACGTTAAGTAATCGTTGTTTTACCCGTAATACGTCAGTTCCTCTTAACTTCTCTTTCCTTTAGGTTTCGCTATGTCGCATGAATATGAGTTTGATTTTTCACTCACTAGCGTCTACACTCCTAACATCTCCCTTGAGCCCAACACACCTAGCAATCATGTCCGTGAGTTCAATAATCTCGAAACCCGTCACTTCCACGAAGGACGTATTGTCGACACCTCTCTACAATTCGAAGAAGGTATCAATACTTCCTTCCGAGCCATAGGACTAAAATGTCTTCTCGAAATTAACGAGAAAATATGTCCAAGGTTTGTATTGGAATTCTTCCGTCAAGTTGAACTCGTTCGTAACGAGGATCGCTCTCTATCTCTTTGGTTTTGGATCAAAAACCAAAAGTTTGTTTTAACCCTTGGGCAATTCGCTCACATCCTCCGGATTCCAAATCATGGACAATGTGCCTTCACTGAAGATTGGTCTCTTGATTCTCTCTTCAACTTTCGTGAAGAAAATAGCCCATATTGTTTACACATACCTTCCCCGAAAGACTTGAATCGCATGATATGCAAACCTCATTACTCCGATCTAAACATTATCCATGCACGGGATATCCGAGAAGAGTACAAGCCCCTTGCACTCATCCTACGTGAAAATGTTTGGAGCCTTAGGGGAAATCGTGAAATCCTTCCCGCTTGCTGTGCTCACATAATGTATTGTTTGCTAACACAACAACCATACAATCTCGCCTACTTCTCCGCAAGGCGAATTGTAAATCTTCAAGGCTCCAAGAATAAACTCATCCCTTATGGAATGTTCTTGACGCGCCTTTATCATAATGTCATGCACATCCATCCTCAATTTCAAAGTCCGTTGTACGTACTTGTGAACAGGATGATGGAACCTCTTAACGCATCTCTCATGAAGACTTTCTTCATTCCTAAATCGGCAAACACTCATCAACCATTTGATGATCCATCTAGCGAAAACGCTCAAGGAACTTAGCCTTCTTCCTAAATAGGTGTAACATATTGGATTTCACAAACACATCAACTCATGATCAAATGGGGCGTATACAATAAGGTTTTAGAGAGAGAAATAGTTAGAGGTTTGGGAACTTAGTGAGAGAAAATGAAAGTATTATTATGAGCTCCAACTCTCTACCTTGGGAGGTAGAGAGTATTTATAGTCTTACATAAAACGCCACCTACGGGTTGTGGATCAGGCATACAGTGGGTAAAGACCCGTCCGTCCTCCACGGTGATTCTTAACTAATTACAACTTAACAATAAATAACTACGACTACGAGCTTTCTAAAGATTACATATACTTGAGGTGACCGACACTTTAATAACTGGATTTACTAAATCCTAACAATCTCCCCCCTAAGGGAGGTCACCTCAAATTACATTGAATACAAACAGTGTAATATATTGGATTTCACACACACAAGAACAATCACAAATAAGGCGTATGATTAGATGATTTTAGAGAGAGAAAGTGGGATATTCTAGAAAGAGAAACTCATGGAAGGTTAGATTCCAAAAAGAACATCCAACCCTCTACCTTGGGAGGTAGAGGGTATTTATAGGTTACAAACTAAACGACCTCCTGATGGCCTGTGGATCAGGGATACAATGGGTAAAGACCCGTCCTTCCTCCACGGTGTTACCCTAAACTATTCTATGCTACAAACTAACTACTAAATAACGTAACTGACGATATGTCTACGAGCTAACTTATGCTAGATAATATTATGGGTGACCGACTCTTCACATATGGAATTTCAGATTCCTAACAATCTCCCCCTAAGGGAGGTCACCCCATGATTTACATTTTGCATCCTAGCAATCTATTCTTGACATTGTTCTCGAGCTCGTAGACATCAAATATTCAAACTATTCGAACTTTGTGCTTCCGTGGTGATTTGTTCATCTACAATGTATATTTTGTGGAGGTTATAGAGCTGATCCACATTGATGACCTTTGAGCATTAATCGAGATCATCAGCCACAGTTAATCTCAGCATCACCCATTGTTGTGTTGCCAGCATATGATATTGTGACACTTGGACCGACATGCTCACATTTTGGATCATGATTTTTCTTCATCAGTGTAGCGGAAGCTTTCGTTGATTCATGATATTGGCAGCAGCGTAGCAGAAGCATGGAGTGAAAATATCAGAGTCATTGATGCACTAATCATGATTTCTTTAGAAATGAATGTGTTGTGTGAGCATGCGGCTTTGGATTGACCACTTCATTCTGATCAGCTGCAAACGTCGGGTATACCTGTATACAACAGTTAGCAATAAAGCGCACGAAAGTGTCTTTGATCACTTTCGTTGAATTGAGGTACACGTCCCACGGTTCCCCGTTGATCAGTACAAGTACTGCCTGTGATCAGGTATAATTCCGAAGAATTTCCTTGACAGGGTTTTGCAGCTGCTCTAGCTGTCTGAAACCGGAACGTCTCAAAGAAGACAACATAGAGTGAGTGAACCAGCTAATTGAGATTCACTGATTGATAAGAAGAGATTTGAAAAACAATCATGTATCGCTCAATAGAAATTGTTTTTGCAATACAACGAAGGTTTTAAAGAAAATCAATTATCAATCATAAACACCTTTTATTTTGAAATATTAGTACACAGTCGATGTGCTAAGGAAAAGAATTTTTAAGCACAACGACCGGTTTTTCAAAGGTATTTGTCAATCCATTACCTGAACCATGATTGATTCAAAAGATTGAATCGCCCCATTGTTTCTGTTTAGTTGTCACATGGTTGATCTATTGGATAGATCTCACATGCCACCCACCAGGAGCTTGTTTGATGTTGGCTCCAGAAGGCTTTCCATCTTCATTGTGAATATATTTGCATATCACTCAGATGTTCTGGCAATACCACAAGGATAATGCGTAGGACTCATAAGATATAATCTCTCTTTCCACATTGTGTGAAACAGAGAGTCTTCATTGACAGTGTCCTAATCAGATTTATAGATGATCTCGTGGCTCTAGACTCAATTGTGCACATTTGGTTCTTATGCCGGAGACTAGGGAGAGGGTGTCCTTCTTCAATATCAACAAACTCTAAGAGAAAGTCGATAGATAATGTCGGTTCCCCGTGAGAATGAAACAAGCCCTTTTAAGAGGAACTTGAGTAGCTTGGGAAGTTGTAGTGCAGTGCGTCACTGGGTCCATGACATCTTGTCTTCAATACCGATGTTACCTGGGTAGCCACCAGTAGCATATGCATTGAACCCGGTTTCTACCCTAAGGTTGAATAAATTGAGGGCTATTTTTTTCACCCCTTTTTCATATTCAAATCTTTTTCATTCTTCAACCCCTTCAGTGCTTATCGAGACTTCATAACTAGAAACTTGTTGGGTTTATTCCAGTACTAGCTCAGTCTCAGTCCGCACTCTTCCCATATCTCACTTTTCTCCTTTTTCATCAAACCTAAAGACTTCTACACTATCTAGTAGATTGTCCCTGGGTAGATCCCTTCGGTTCTGGCGTATCGTGGGAACGAATACCTAACCTCACCATCATTATAACTCCATACATAAAGTAAAATGGTCGGTCTTTTGGTACGGTTCATTCTTCCTTGAAACCAATTGAAAAATCATTTGGAAAAACAATCAAGGTACTTGTGATACGAGATCAAAGCATTTTGTAACTTAATAGTTTTGATCATTTAGAAAAAGCTCCCCCTCAACATGTGCATATGATCTTGAAATTGTTTACCACATGGAGGCAAGAGTACTTTGAAATATTTCTTTGATCACAATTTCTTATGAAAAAGCCATTTGATTTTCTTGGTAAATTCTCCCCCTCAATATGTGCATAGGATTTTTGAAAACATTTTATCACATAGAGGAAAGAGAATTTTTGAAAATTCAAACACGATTACCAAATATTTAGAAACCATTTAACACACAATCAAGGTACCTTATGTAAAAACATGGAAATCTTTATACCTTGAAGATTTGAATTTGTTTTCAAATGCTCCCCCTTAATATATGCTTCGAGATTCGAAAATAGTTTAGCACATATTAGAGAGCAGTATGCACTTTGAGACAAAATTGGTCATCTTTTATCATCTTTCATATTTATATCACATTTTCTCCCCTGATCAAAAATTTCAAATACTTTAAGATTTTGGATCTCAATTGATTTAAATATGCAGGAAACAAAACATTTGTTGGAGAAAAATGTGTCCGGTTTTATATGATCTGAAGTGGAAAACACTGAAGTTCCCTTTTTTAGACACAAAGGGAAACCACAATACATAACCTAACACTATTACATACATTATAGTTGTTCATAGATCATACACCACATTTTAAACACATAAAAAGTACAAAACAGAAACCACTTCCGGAAGATGTCTTCATTCAGTTCTTTGAAGCAGCTTGTAGTGACCTTCACGAAGTCTACCACCCACGAAACTTTCAAGGCTGCGATAAATCATTCTGGTCTTAAGTCTTCTACCAATTGCAGCCACAAAATCTTCACACATCTTTAAATCTTGTTCCGACCAGAATTTTGTTTTGTTCCATGGCTTCATGTCAATTTTGATCTCCTTCACTCTTTGTTGGGATATGAAAGTGCTGAAGATATGAAAGTACTGAAGATATGAAAGTACTGTAAACTGCAAAATACTGGAAGAAGTCAAAGAGTCAAAGTACTGCTAAAGACAAAGTCAAAGTACTGCAAGATGAAGTCAAAGTACTGCTAGAACAAAAGAACTGTTATATTCGTTTATGGAAAGAATTGTATTCTATGTTTAGATTACTTGTCGTACAAGGTTACAAATTGTAAACCGACTAGGATATCCTTGAGCCTATAAAAGGACTCCTAGATTGGCATTAGATGTACGATTTCAGAAAAAGAGTTTTAGAGTTTACGAATTAGTGTTTTAGAGAAAAGTTCGATTATCTTATAGTTGTATTAGAGTATCTGCATAATAAGCAGATTTAGAGTTTATTATAAAAGTTATTCTTCTTAGCTTTGTTAAGTAAATTCCGCGTACTTGATAAAGATTGCTCAGTGTTTCTTTGTTAATAACTTAGGATTTATCCGAGGTTATTAAACCTTAACAAGCTAGTTAAGTTAGTTTGATTAAAGTATATCGATCCAACACTCTTGAGTTCAATTCTTGTTCAACCATCCTGAGTATACCATCACTGAACTTGTATAGCTCGCATAGTCTCATTAGCATTCTTGACCCGTATCTGTCGGTAAAGATTATGGCTCTAAGAGTGTCAATCACTTTATATTCGTGATGAAATTCATGTCCTGAGGCTTCCCATTTCGGACATGTAAGGTTGACGCGGGTCTGGTAACTTTCCATTCCTAGCTGAAAATCCTCAACTCTTTTTCGAATTACCAAGCCTCTGATCCAGAGATTGACAGCAGCAAAGAGAGCTTTCTTCTCACGAACAGGTAGGTGATTAAGATGTCCTTGAAGGTTTAAGAGATAAAGATCTTCAAAGTCATTTGGCAGCAGATGTTTGAAGTCATTTTCTTGTATCACGTAATCTTTCATGTCTGCTCTTCGAAGAACAATCTTCTTCAGATAATCATAGCCATAGATTGGGAAGATTTCTATATTGACAAAACTTAGAATCCTCAGCTTGGATCTAACATCTTTGCATCTTTTATCAGCTCCATGTCTTTCAATGTAGAATTTCTTCTTTTTGAACCACCAATGAGAGATGCCATATGAAGCCTCAATGTCATACACATGTTCTTTGTCAGACCAGAATTGATCAGGTACCATCTGCTCAAGACCCGGATCTGTGTAGGTAGCAGCTTTCATCTTTGAAATTGATAAAGCTGGTCTTCTTTCAGATGAACGAGCACATAGATAGTCTAGGTCATGGTTGAAGAAGAACTCAGACTGAATGGTCATTTGTCCAGGTTCACAACCAAGAGGAAGAGGCATGTTCACATTGAAACGGCTGATCTGCTCACTGACTTGATCACTTAGCATCTTATGACATTCTTCCATCTGGTATTGAAGCTGATTGGCATCTGAGTGAAAGACCTTGACAATTTCGAATGCTTGTCCTTCAAGATCCTTTGGAGTGATGGACGAGATTCCCTTCTGATCACAAAACCACTTCATAAAGCTGCCCATATCTCCTATGATGTGAAGCAGTGAGTCTTCAGCTAGGGCTTCATAGTTAGTAGTGATTGTTGAGGCCCAGTTGTTGTCAGGGATCATTGAGTCAGACTCTGGGATAGACCATGAAGGTTCTGGAGTATGAGGTCTTTCTTCGGTGAGCCAACTTAGAATTGTGTCTTTAGAGGGTGCAACTCTAGATGGGTTAGAGCATTCACCTGACACGTATGCATCAAACTAATCATCTTCAGGTGGCTTGGGGATATGCTTGGTGGATGCATCATCGTCATCAGATTCTGACTCTGCCATGACATACGATTCTTCATGAAGCACTTGATCTTCAAGAATAGAAGTGAATGTGGGTGTGAACCTTGAATCAACCGTGGTCCAAGCATCAGATTTCTTCTGAGTTCCCTGATCTCTGGATGTACTAGATTGATTGGAAGGTTTTGGTGTTGATGATGGTGGTAGTGGTGGAGGTGTAGAGGTTGTATTAGAAGATCCTCCAGCCCCAGAAGTTCCAGCTCCTCCAGTTGGAGGTGAGGGAGGTGGTGGTGGCTTTGGACCCCCATACCTATCAGTTGATTTCATTGGAGCAGTCTTTCTTTTCTTCTTATCTTCTCTTTCTCGTACATCCTCTACAAACTGCTGATAATTATCAAGTCTCATTGATAACTCGAGTGCTTCTTATAGTTTCTTATGCGTATTGTCCAGATGCTCTCCTGCTTCATACATTCTTTCTGAGAGAGCTGATCTCATGTCAGAGATCGGCAAGTCTTTGAATCGCTGAAGTAATGGAGCCTTCATTGCCCATTCAACCGCATCTTTAATGTCTGCTTCAATTGCCTTGGTAACAATCTCATCGAGGTTAAGATTCTCCAGCTTTTTGACACGACTATCAAGATTATTGATGGCGATAGGAAAATGCTTCTCAATAGTTGCAATACGTGACATAGCCTCTTCAAGAACTTGCTCTGTAGTTTTGATTGGAGGAGGTGAAGTAGGAGGTGGCGAGGCAGGAGGAGTGACGGTATCACTGACAGTGACAACTTGTACTGGATCAATATTGGGTTTGGGTGGTGGAAGTGCGGTTGCTTGAATAGGTGCTGACATTGGTGGAGTGGTTGATGTGTCTTGCTGAATATCAACATTGTACATGGACTCAACTTCCTCTTTCTCATCATTTTTCTTAAACGGCTCATTATCTGAGGGTTTGTCATTTAAAAACTGATCACCGAAAGATAAGTCTGTATCTAGATTCTTTAATGAGGATAGAGAATCAATAGACAGATTTGGTTCTTCCAAATGCCTGGTCTCATCAAATCTTGATTCAAGGTTCTCATGTGAGTCTTTCTGCATCTCTTCATCAACATTTTGATCAGACTGGGTATCACTTAATGCATGAGTTTCTTCTTGTGCTTCGGATACCTCCTTTCCTAATCCAGATTGTCCTTGAGCTGAAGATGATTCAACACTTCTTTTCTTTAGTTCAAATTGAGTGGTAGTTCTTGATGGTGGAGATGAGATGGTCAGTAGCATGTGAGCATCTTGTTCTAATTCCACTCCAGCAATCCCTTTTCCTTTGTCTTGAGTGGAAGGAGTTGCTTATCGTTGTGCAGGTTTGGGTTCCCTTAGTACAATTCCTCAAACAGGAGCTCTCACATTCTGACTCTCTAGGCTTTGTTTGATTCCTATTTGTAGAGCAACATCATCTTCATCAACAAAACTCATATTACCCCTCGAAACCTCAGTTTCCTCAACGTTCCCCTTTTTTACCTCCTTCTTCTTTCGTTTCTGCTTCTGGGTTGTGGTGTCTGTAGGTAGTGACCTTTCACGTCTCTTCTTTGGAAGGGCAGCATATGAAGTCTTTGACCCAGAAGAAGACTTTGCAGTTTTGGGTTGTGATGGAGTGGGAGAGACATCAACATTAACATTGGATCTGGAAGCCCTTTTCTTGTACAGTTTGTAGTGATCCGTCTTCTTAATATCGTCAGTAAGAAGAATATCAGGAATTGGCAGTCCAAAGATCTCTTTATTAACACCTCTAGCAATATATTTGAGGTTGCCCAGAAAAAATTCATCCTTAGCATTATGGAGGGCTGATTCACTCCTAGGATTGAAGTTATGAGTCTGTTGCAAGTACTGGATGACAAGCTTCGAGAATCTGATGCTAGGAATCACAAGTTTGTTTACTTTCTTACGTCCCTGAGCTTGCTTCTGAATGTTTGTTCTATCGGTGATGAATGTGTTCATTGACAGCGAGAATTCTTCCCAGATGCGTTCCGAGACATTAACATTCACCCCATTGACGAGACCCCATAGGATTTGCAAGATGGGAATCCTCACTTTATTGAACCCTAAGGTTTTGCCCGATAAACATAAGTTAAGAACTGTAGTCATGGCTCTACAGGGTTGATACATGTGTCCAGTGATGATGTATGAAGCCCTCGTTATGCCAAGTTGATAGCCCAAGCCAATTAGAAAGACTATTAGCTCTTCCGCACCAAGTGGAGGGACTGATTGCATAGAGGGATCACATGAAGTGATTTCAAGTGCCTTACTGAGTATGTCAGAATTGATTACATATTCCTTATCATCCAGTTTGCAGGTATAATCAGTCGTGATTTTGTCCCATTCAATGGTGTTCCAAAATTGTTGAAGGTAAATGGTGGGAATTGTGCATTGCTTGGTTAGGGCACTGAAGAAATTTGTGTTTTTAAGGATATCAATTGACACTCTGAGGATTGGATTTTGTTGCAACTTTTCCATATCTACAGAACAATTACTTTTTCCTATCTCTACCCATTTATCTTCAGGAAAGATTTCGTTGTCAGAAAGAACTTTGGGTGGAGTAGAAGAAGTAAGGTTCTCAGATGAGGTTGTGTTTGCCATTGAAGATCTAAAGATACACATATACAACAACAATGATTGAGAGCATGTTAGTTTAGATATGGTTAGTTAAGCAATATTGAATGCAACCTCATGACATAGACACAACAAGTAGCAAATTTGACTGAGTTCCCATAAACAGATTGAAATAGATTGAGAGGCATTAGAAAGTTTTCAAGGTAACAACTCCTTTTGACACAGTTTTTGAGAGACAAGTTGTTTTTGAATCAAAATAGTTAACACCACAGTTGCTATGAAATAATTTCATGAGACAAGATACTATTATGTAAATGTTATAACAGGTTGTTAAAACAAGATGTCATATCAAGTTGCTACAAGAGAAACCAGATACAAATTGCTTAAACAAAAATGTTATAGCAAGTCGCTAAGAGTAAATTGTCAATACAAGTCGCTACAAGAAATCCTGAACCAAGTTGCTAGCATGAGATTATAATAGCAAGTCGCCTTAAAAAATTTAATAAACCAAGTCGCCACTTGAAAATTGAACCAGCAAGTTGCTACCTTGTAAAGACAAGTCGCTAACAAAAATGACAATGCCAAGTTGCTACATTCAAAGTTGCTAAGTTGCTAACTTGTAAAGACAAGTCGCTATCGAAAATAACAAGGCCAAGTCGCTACGTGATTTACTAAGTTGCTAACTTGTAAAGACAAGTCGCTATCAACAGTAACAATGCTAAGTCGCTACACATTAATAAAGTAAGTCGCTAAACAAGAACAATGTCATAACAATCAAGCCAACTCGCTACGCTGAACAATGGTAAGTCGCTACCAAGAACATTTCATAACAAACATACCAACTCGCTATGAAGAACACAGTTAAGTCGCTATCAAGAACAAGTTCTTCTCTAACGCAAACTGCTCAGTCCAAACAACATCCATCACCATTACACAAACTCACTCAACTCGCTACATAGAATGGTTACAATCCATAACGAACATACACAAATACACAGAACCCTATCTCAATACATTTAATTATAACTACAATATCACGCGCACCGACAACCTATTAACACAACACCTTAACCATCAAGTCATTCCTATAAAGCCTAAACATCCATCATAAACATGACAAGTGATCCCATTAAAGCAAATCCATTTACAAACCTAAGTGAGAGAATCAAGCGATGAGGTTCAAATGCACGGTGGGAATCTGTATAGGAAACAGAGTTAGGATAGCATCTAAATCATGAATTTGAAAGACTGAGAGTGTTAGATACTAAACATACCTCAGTAAATCGCTAGGATGAAATGTATACGAGAGAGAGAAAACACAAGAAAAACCTTTTTGATTTTTGAAATTATGAAAAACAAATGATAAGTCGCTAGGGTATAGGAACAGTTTTTTATTTTAAATCAAGAATGCCAAGTTGCCACATTCAGTCCCTGTACTTGTGTGAAAGTCTAGTAACTCGCTAGCAAAGTATATTAATAAGTCGCTAAGACTTTACAAAACAAGTCGCTAACCTAAATTTTACTTGCCAAGTCGCTAACTCAGTTAAAGGTAAGTTGATATCTATCATTTTATGTATTATAGACACTTTCAGTTCATGAACTTGTCAGATTGCAAACTAACACAGATAGCAAACATAATAAGATAAGCAAACTAACACAGAGGACATCATAAAACAGATAAGCAATCAACACAGAGGACACCACGAAACAAGACAAGACAGAGACAAAGACATGCATCTCAGCACAATACATATCCAACAATGATAAACGAGATAACTTGTAAAATTCTCAGAACAATACATATCCAACAAAGACATGCATCTCAGCACAATACATATCCAACAATGATAAACGAGATAACTTGTAAAATTCTCCCCTTCAATCAATGTCACCAATGAGCATTGATTGAATTTAACCCACCCGTAATAAAACAAGAGTATATCATTTGTTCGAACTTCATCTATGATCCCGTGTCATTATTGAATGACATTTCTAGGACCGTAGATGTTATCGATAACAAGCGATATATCTTTTATCAGTTTGTGGGAAACGATTTAAATTATGAATAAGAGTATATTCTAGAAAAAAATTGAAAATTTGATTTTTTTTTTTAAAACTGATTTGTACACAGATTTATAAGAGTGAGTCCTGATTCAAGACGAATAGGAGTCAAAGTACAAGTACATCAATTCTGGCAAGCTATAACTCCTGAGTGAGCAATATTCATTTCTAATGGAAACCAAGTCATGATGTTCCTGATTGAATTGAGCATTGTACCTGAAAAAGACTGAGGACACATTGCACTAGAAGCACATGTAGTATTGCAAATAGATGAGTTAGTGACATGAGTAATCTCACTATTGGATGTTGCACAGTTTGATCTAGGTGTGTCATTAATAGATATACCTTTAGGTTCAATATTGTTGAAATTTTTTCCTGTGGGAATCCACTTAAGGCAAGATCTAGGTATGTAAGTCCGTTTGGATCCTGTAAACTTAAATAATCTGCCAGTGGGAATCCATTTGAAATAGCTGCTAGTAGATTTGGATGTAGACACTTCCCTCTTTTGAATATTGGTCCTTTTGTAATTAGTTGGTTTCTTAGGGGATTGATCAGCCATTTGATGTTTCTTATGAGAACTAGATGAACTCCTAGTATTCCTAATCTTTGAACTTTGAACATTAACCTGGGGTTTGTTATTCATCATATCGGAATGAAGTATTGAAGTGACTAGTTTTGTCAAAACAATATTCGCATCAACTTGGGAGGCAAGCCTAGATGTTGAATCTTTGTCCTGAATCTGGGCTTTTAAGTGGTTAATTTCAAAAAATTCTCGAAATTCTAAAAATTGCGGATTTATGCTGGTATTTTTAGTAAGAAAACTTTCTTCTCTTTGTTGTATTGCAATTTCCAAGGAAATGCAATGTTTTTCAAGAATTGAGTATTTGTTTGAAAGTTCATCATAAACCCCTTTTTCAACCATGTCATTTGTTTTGAAGATTTTAGATTCAGGCTCAACCAAGAAACATTTATCAATATCGTGATCAGAGTTAGGATAAAAATGATCAGGCACATTAGTGGATGCATTATGTTGATCAGTTAAGGGTACCTCATTACATAACCCCGGATCATTTGCTGGGATGGCATTAGTAGTCTCCTCATGCATACCAGGAGGTATTGAAATGCAATCTGATTCAAGCTTTTCTAACTCTGACTCTGAGCCTTTGTGTTCAGTACAGTCGGTTTTATCATCCTTTGTATTATCTGATATACCGCATTCAGCATCATCCATTCTTTCAACTGGTCCATTACCTGATTTAGCACAACTTTCATTAGATTTTATCTGACACCCATTCAACACATTAAACTGAACATTCTCTTGAGCAACTTCCCTAATGTACATTTCCACATTATCCATAAGTTGAATAAATGTGTTGATGTACTCATGAATTTCCATTCCAGTATGTTTCTTGAATGAAATTCCAGTCACATGTTGATCAAAGTCTGCAGAATATTCCCCATTGATAAATGGCTGAAATTGGTTGTAGATTACTTGAAGTGCAGCTTTCGAGTCTTCCATTAATACCTTCTTTTTGGTAATTTGAAGCTTCAGTTGTTCTAAGCTCAGCAACACAGTTCTTTTCAATGTGGATAAGTCCTGACGAAAGAGAGCACTGCATGTTCGATGCCTAGTTGTGGATAACAGATGTGTGAGGTGCTGATGAAGTAGTTGAAAGTACTCAATGTTGCATTCCATTAGCCTTGCATCATTTGTCAATACCAAGTGTGACTCATTAGATTTTGACTCAGATTGTGAAGTGTGTTGATCATAAATTGTTGAGTCAATCAAGGTAGAACATTCAGAATAGCAACCAGTTTCATTGTTCTGTGAGGTATCATAAAGTTCAAGCACTTTGGAGATTAAAGGGTCAGTGATGTAAGACATTGTGTTGATGGGTATTAGATATGAGTAACTTGCATCAATTTACCAAATTTCTATATAGACAAGTCGCTAACAAGACAACTCGCCACGAACCATAACACCAAGTCGCTAAGAATTATGACAGCAAGTCGCTAAGCACCAAGTCGCTAGACACAGTTAAGTTGCTAAAGAGCAACTCGCTAAGATCCAAGTCGCTAGTATCAAGTCGCTAACAATTTACTCTACAACTCGCTTACAATTTCTGAATCAAGCCGCTAACCACACCAAGTCGCTAGCCGTAGTGGAAAGTCCACTAACTTGTACTATTTGTCAGCTTGTCTCAATAGACAAGTTGCTAGGCTCAAGTCGCCAACAACTAACACTGTAACTCGCTAACTTTTACTGAAGCAAGTCGCTATGATGAAAACTACTACGAGAACCAAGTCGCTAGCAAGAAAAACTTCAAAAACACACTTTTCAATCCAAAACAAGCTCAACCATAGTGATTCAAGCTTACCAAATCAAAACCCAAGTACTTACAATGATTCTAAACACAAAAGTACACCCAAAATTCAAGCTTTAACACTAGAAATGATCCAAATTATGCAAAAACTACTAAAATTTTTCAAACTCAAAAACCATCTAAAACCACTAGAAATCCAAGTATATGTAAGAGAGATGATCAAACCATGGCGCTCTGATACCAATTGTAATATATTGGATTTCAAAAACACAAGAACAATCACAAATAAGGCGTATGATTAGATGATTTTAGAGAGAGAAAGTGGGATATTCTAGAAAGAGAAACTCATGGAAGGTTAGATTCCAAAAAGAACATCCAACCCTCTACCTTGGGAGGTAGAGGGTATTTATAGGTTACAAACTAAATGACCTCCTGACGGCCTATGGATCAGGGATACAATGGGTAAAGACCCGTCCTTCCTCCACGGTGTTACCCTAAACTATTCTATGCTACAAACTAACTACTAAATAACGTAACTGACGATATGTCTACGAGCTAACTTATGCTAGATAATATTATGGGTGACCGACTCTTCACATATGGAATTTCAGATTCCTAACAAACATATATTACATTAAGATTGTTCTTGGATTCTTGATAATGTTCTTTACTCTATAGCCAGTAGTCATTGATTCATCATTTTTGCATGTATGGATAATCCAAGTGGAGGTCTTTTAAATGATCCACGTGATAAAGAGTGTTGAGCCTGCTTTGAGATAATCAACTACCATAAATCTCTGACTCTTCCTTTGTAGTGTTGGTATTATGTGATGTTGTGACATTTTGGACCGACATGCTCACATTCTGGATCATGATTTCTTCTTATCAGAGTAGCGGAAGCTTTAGTTGATTCATGATATTTGCAGCAGCATAGCAGAAGCATGGAGTGAAAATATCAGAGTCATTGATGCACCTATCATGATATCTTTGGAAATGAATGTGTTGTGTGAGCATGCGGCTATGGATTGACCTCTCCATTCTGATCAGCTGCAAACGTCGGGCGTACCTGCATACAACAGTTAGCAATAAAGCACACGAAAGTGTCTTTGATCACTTTTGTTGAATTGAGGTACACGGTCCACGGTTCCCCGTTGATCAGTACAGTACTGCCTGTGATCAGGTATAATTCTGAAGAATTTCCTTGACAGGGTTTCACAGCTGTTCTAGTCGTTCTCAAACCGGAACGTCTCAAAGAAGACAACACAGAATGAGTGAACCAGCGAATTGAGATTCACTGATTGATGAAAATGATTTGAAAACAATCGTGTATTAAATATAAAGGTTTTTTTTGCAATACAACGAAGGTTTTATGGAAAATCAATTATCAATCATAAATATCCTTTTTGATTTTGAAAACATAATACACAGTCGACGTGCTAAAGAAAAGAATTTTTGAGCACACCGACTGGTTTTTCAAAGGAATCCGTCAATCCATTTTCCTGGACAAGGAACAATTCAATTTTGAATCGCTCCATTGATGAAGTCCAGATGACACAACAAGTCTTGGCAATACCACAAGGATAATGCGTAGGACTCTCAAAATATATTCTCACATTCCACATTGTGTGAAACTGTGAGTCTTCAAGGATGATGTGTCCTAATGAGATTTATAGATGATCTCGTGGCTCTAGACTCAATAGTGCACATTTGGTTTCCTATATAGGAGACTAGGGAGAGGGACTCCTTCTTCAATATCAACAATCTCTAAGAGGAAGTCAACAGATTATGTGGGTTCCCCGTGAGAATGAAACAAGCCTTTTTAAGAGGAACTTGAGTAGCTTGGGAAGTTTAGTGTAGTGTGTCAC
Source organism: Chrysanthemum seticuspe (assembly GCA_019973895.1). Classification (NCBI taxonomy): domain Eukaryota; kingdom Viridiplantae; phylum Streptophyta; class Magnoliopsida; order Asterales; family Asteraceae; genus Chrysanthemum; species Chrysanthemum seticuspe. Next base: position 156,548,030 of record BPTQ01000007.1, on the reverse strand, counting down.
TGGGTCCATGACGTCTTGTCTTCAATACCAGTGTTACCTTAGTAACCACCAGTAGCATATGTATTGAACCCGGTTTCTGCCCTAAGGTTGAATACTTGGATGGCTATTTCTTTTCATCCTTTTCTCGTTTCATTTCTTTTTCATTCTTCAACCCCTTAAGTGCTTACCGAGACTTCATAACTAGAACCTTGTTGGGTTTATTCCAGTACTAGTTCTGTCTTAGTCCGCACTCTTCCCATATCTCACTTTTCTCCTTTTTTCATCATGCCTAAGGACTTCTACACTATCTAGTGGATTATCCCTTGGTAGATCCCTCCGGTTCTGGCGGATCATGGGAACTAATACCTAACCTTATCATCCTTATATCACCATACATAAAGTAAATTTGGTCGGTCTGTTTGGTATTGTTCATCTGCCATTGAAACCAATTGAAAACCATTTGAAAATCAATCCAGATACTTGTGAAAAAGAGCTCCCCCTCAACATGTGCATCATGTATTTGAAGTAGTTTTGGCACACAGAGGCAAGAGGAAGAATTAACTTCTTTGATTACCATTTTCTAAAATATATCAACATCACTTCCCTGATCAAATCAAGTAGATAAAGCATATTGGGGAAGGATGAGGTTTTCATAAGTTTACTCCCCCTTAATATGTGCCTCGAGGTTTGAAAGAGTTTTGCACATATTAGAAGGAACCTGCACTTAGAGACAGATCAATCACGTTTCAATTCTTTGTGGTTTAAAAAGATGCTCCCCCTCAACTTGTGCATGGAAAATTTGAAATCGTTTGGCACATGTGGGGAGGAAAGTTTGCTAAACACTTATGAAACCATTTATCGAATTATCAGTTTAAATCCAATTTAAATCATAAATTCTCCCCCGATCACAATTTTCAAATCATTTGAGATTTGTGATCTCTGTAGATTTAAATTGATTTTGAAAGCTTTTGAGGGGAGATGTGACTTGATTATGAGAAACAGTTAACCGATAAGGATCAAGTTTGAGACTTTAGACTCCAAAGATTAAACATTCTTGTGTATCTTTTGAAAACATAATAATAACAAAGGTCTTGTATCAATTGTATACAATATTGTAAAACATTGTTCTTTTTGATTATTCAAGAGTAGACCTTTCTCGATTACGTGCCAATTATTTGAAAAATACTCTTTTTGATTGAAATCATTCTCCCCCTAAAACAATGACATATATTGTTGATTGAAGGATAGAGATTTTGACAAATGAAAAGCCCGGATTGATTTTCAAAAGTAGAGTCTGAAGTATTTTCAAAGCAATTTTGTTTTCATAAGATGACAAATAATTTTCTCTCGATTTTTTTTAAAGCAAATTATGTACATTCGAGGATCATCTAAAAACCCGTGACATGCTTTGAATGTCAAAAACAAAGTCCGTAGATGATATCGAACATGAAAAACATGACAAAATAACAATATTTTTGGGATTTTTCAAGATTTTCTAATTTTTATGGATTTTGAAATTTTTTTATATTTTTCTATTTGCTTTTTGTTGGTTTTGAAATTTTGTAATTTGCGTTTTGAATAACTATTTACAAGAGATGGATGAAGAAAAACCTTTTACTCCTCTTCTTCCTCTTGAAGACGTTTAAGTGTATCCGGTTGTAGACTCTTTAGACCAAGTCGTGGGAGGATAAACTCAAAACTTTCTCTAGGAAGAGCTTTGATGAAGATGTCTGCTAATTGGTATTCAGTTCTCACAAAATAAAGTTCCACCACACCGTTTTCCACTTGCTCCCTGATAAATGATGTCGAATGTCGATGTGCTTTGCTCTTGAGTGTTGTACGTTGTTGCATGAGAGAGCAATGGCACTTTTGTTATCACAATATAGAGGGATTTTGTTGAATTCAAAGCCATAGTCAGATAATTGGGATCTCATCCATAGGATTTGAGCACAACAAGATGACATGGCTATGTATTCAGCCTCTGTAGAGGATATCAAAGTACTCATTTGTTTCTTAGAAGACCATCTCACAAGCTTATCACCCAAAAACAAAGCACCTCCAGACGTACTTCGCAGTGTATCTTGACATCCTGCATGATCAGCATCTGCATAGGCTGTTAGTGACATACCGGTGTCCTTCGGGTACCAAAGTCCCATATTGATGGTTCCTTGGAGATACCGAAAGACCCGTTTAACCGCTTCAAGGTGCTTTTTGGTAGGCTTAGCCTGATATCTAGCACACATGCAAACAGCGAACAAAATATCTGGTCTACTGGCTGTGAGGTACATCAGGGATCCAATCATACTACGATATTTCGTTTGGTCTACCATGATCCCTGAGTGGTCCTCATCCAGTTTAGTACGCTCTATCATGGGAGTGTCAACAGGGTCACAAGAGTCAAATCCAAATTTCTTTAAAATCTCATTTGCATATTTAGATTGATTTATAAAAATGCCTCCGGGACTTTGTGAAATTTGTAATCCCAAGAAAAATGACATTTGTCCCATCATTGACATTTGAAATTTGGAGCCCATTTCATTTGAAAAATGGTCACATTCATTGGGGTCAGTCGAGGCAAAAATAATATCATCAACATAAATTTGAACGTGAATTAAATGTTTGCCTGACATTCTGGTGAACAATGTTGGATCCACTGCTCTTTTGCTGAATCTAGTAGATAGAAGAAACTTTGATAGCGTATCATACCATGCCTTGGAGCTTGCTTTAAACCGTAAATGGCCTTCTTCAAGCGATAGACATGAGTAGGATGCTCTGGATTCACAAAGCCTTCAGGTTGACTGACGTATACGACTTCTTTAAGATCTCCATTAAGAAAAGCCGTCTTTACATCCATCTAATAGACAACTATGGTCTTACTTGCAGCATTAGCCAGGAAGATTCTGATTGCCTCGATACATGCAACTGGAGCAAATGATTCTTCAAAGTCAATACCCTCCTCTTGACGGTATCCTTTTGCAACCAATCGAGCCTTGTTCTTTAATACATCACCATGCTCATCAAGTTTTACTTTGAAGATCCACTTTAGAGCAATGATCATAGCACAATCAGGAGCAGGTACTAATTCCCATACATCTAGTCGATCAAACTCATGAATTTCTTCTTGCATGGCATTGAACCAGCTGTCTTCATTCATGGCGATTTTAACGTCTTTTGGTTCGACCTTGGATAGTACGGAATTGAAGAAGCACCATAAGGCATCAGTTGCAAGTTGTTTACGAGTGGATACTGAACGAGAGGGATTTCCAATGATGTTGTCCAATGGATGATCATGTGTCCATTTTCTAAGGTGTTCGTGTGGTTGATGTTGAGGGACTGAAGTAGCAGAGTCAATTTCTCCTGATGAAGATGGTTCTGATGATGATTCAGGGGCAAATATGTTCTCAAATGGGGCATCTTCAGGAGTAGCAAAGGGGTTATCTCCATCCTAGGTGCCAGACACAATTCCATGATGTACACTTGATGATTAAGGATTTGTTGATGAGACAGAGTTATCAGCAGCAGGCGCTTCTTGACTTAATGACATAGAAACTGAAGGGTTGACTTCACTGACAGGGATAGATGCAGCCTCTGGTGATGGAATTGACAGATCATTAGCAATTGGCTCATAGTGTTCATCAAACATTGGATCAAACAATTTCTTCAAATCATCTTCTGAAGGAGGTACATAAGGAACTGCTGGTGAAGGATTTAAAACAAGAGTAGAACTGATAGGACTACTTAATGAAGGTTGAGATGCGGGTCCAGAACTGGATTTTCCTGGAGCCATTTCCCCGGACAGCTCATCGAACGTGACGTGAATAGTTTCCATGATATCTCGAGTTCTTTTGTTGTAGATTCGGTAACCCTTCTTGTTTGTTGCATAACCTACAAAAACTCCAATGTCCGCCTTAGATCTTAATTTACCTAAATCTTGACCGTCATTCGTTGGATATCACAAAGCACCGAACACACGAAGGTAGGAGAGATCAGGTTTTCGTTTATGGACAAGTTCGTATGGAGTTTTTTCGTGAGAGGTGTGTATAAGGGAACGATTTTGGGTGTAGCAAGCAGTGGCAATGGCTTCAGCCCAAAGAAACATTGGAACCTTTGAATAGATTAGCATTGTTCTTACGGCTTCCAGAAGAGTTCGATTTCTTCTTTCAACTACACCGTTCTGTTGAGGAGTTCGAGGAACACTTCTTTGATGACTGATTCCAAAACGTTCATAAAATTGACTTAGGTCTTTGTTAACAAACTCTGTGCCATTGTCTGTTCGAACAATTCTAACCGTATTGTTAAGTCGAACCTGAAGCTGCTTGATAAGTTTGATTAAGACATCTGTAGTTTCATCCTTTGTCCTCAAAAACTTTACCCAAGTAAATCGAGAGTAGTCATCAACAATGACTAAAATATATTTCTTCCCATTAATCGTTTGCACTCTCATTGGTCCGCACAAGTCCATATGAAGGGTATGCAGAACTTCCATTACTGAGTTTGTGGGTTTGGGTTTGTGGGCATATTTCTTGCTTTTTCCCAATTGGCATGCTGAACAAAGATGATCTTTTTCATACTTTAATCTGGGTAAGCCTCTTACAAGATCTTTTCTGGAAAGATTATTGATGGTACCAAAGTTCAAGTGATTGAGACAACAAGCGAGTTCCATAACCATGACTTTGTTTTCGAAGCCTTTGACAACAAGCAGATTGGAGAAGACTTCATCATGTCTTCGATAGAGACGGTGTATAGATTTGAACCACGAGTTCCTCTTAATAGTTCCACACCATCGAGTTCTCTAACGAAACATGTATGTTTTCTAAATGTCACTTCTAGATCGGAATCACAGAATTGACCAACAGAAAACAAGTTATGACCAAGACCTTCTACATAATATACCCTAGAAATTACACTTTTTCCAACAACATACTCTCCATAACCCATAATTACTCCAAAATGGTCGTTCCCGAATCTAACTGTCTCGATGAATTTACTTACGAAGTTCATGAGCCGCGAGCGATCTCCAGTCATATGCTTGGAACAGCCTGAGTCCAGGTACCACAGAACGATTTGAACGATCTGCAGTTGAACACAAACAAGAATGGATAACTGGATAATTGGGATCCCCATGCAAGAATGGGTTCCATTTGGTTAGTAACAGTGATTGGAACACCCACATCGGAAGTAGAAACAATGGAATCATCAGGAATAGATGTAGTGCTAGTGTCCGTATTTGACCTATTCAAAGTGTGTTCACTTCTTAAAGGAATAGTTCTACCAGTAGGCATCCATTTTCTAATGGGCATTGATCTAGATAATTTAGGGCACATATCGTTAAGATTGAATTTACGGCCAGTAGGTATCCACTGATAACCTATGTTACTAAATTTCCTTCCTGTGGGTTTCCAATGTTTTCTAACCTTCTTCCACCATTGCTTTCTAGCCTTCTTAGCTTGATTTTTTGCATTAACTATCTTAACAGGGCATTTACCAGCATTAATCAAATCATTCACACCACATTCAAGATTAGTAACATAAACCATGCAATCATCATTACATGTTTTGCCAAAAGTAGCAGAATTCGCATTAATTACAGTATGCTTAGAGCTAACACTAGAATCAACACGATTCGTTTTATTCAAATTCTCAATAAGGTGATATTCTACTCTCTTCCACTGAACATTCCTAGCTTGCAAGGTCCTATCATTCTTTGTGTTGCCTTGAGGCTTTGACCTGCTCGCTTTGGTGTCACTTTTTACTCCTGTAGAGGGAATTGGAACATTAGTTGGTTTTGCTACTTTTTGCATTCCTGAACTAGAAGTGCAGGGATCTGAACTACTTGAAGGCACTCTAGAGTTTACTTGCTTAATACTGGGCATAGAATGAGTTGCATACTTATCACTAGGCATCGAGCAAGGCATCACAGCATTACCTTTCGCACATAAGGATTTAGGACATGTTGCAATTAAACATTCTAACATCTCCTGAGATCGTTTGGCCTGAATGCAAGCAAATATAATTTCACTATCAAGTGGCTTATTTATGAAGTCCTCTTCTACAATCTCACGGAGACATTCAAGACTATCCTTAAGGCGAGCAAGATAATTATGAAATACAAGTTCGTTATTCCTAAGATGAGGAGGAATGTATTTAACAGTCACAGTATATTTAGAGTCTGCAAATGACTTTGATGCAACATTCTCATTGAAGACAAGTGGCATTTTCCCTTTTTCCTGACTCCTCAGATTCTCAATTTCCTTTTGTAAAGAAGTTATTTTTTCATTATTCTTGTCACGAGTGACTTTCATTGAATCATATAACTCTTTAAAGTGTCGTTTAACTTTTTCATTTTCTTCTAGAAAACTCTCATTTTCCTTTTGTAAAACATTAACCAAGTTTTGAAGATGAAAAGTTTGAGAACACTGATATCTAAAGGAGGAGGCATTTGGGAGCCAGTCACATTGTTCTTTTCACCCTTTAATTGGGAAATTTGGGCTTTCAACTTTCTGATCGTGTTACAATGAGCTTGAATCTGTTCGTCACGTTTGTTTATTTCAAAAACTGCATCAAACTCTGGAACATTTGAGGATGTCTTGATGTTTGAGGTTTTGACATTTTCTTTGAGATGTTGATATTTTAGTTTCAAATCAAAATGTTCAACTTCTAGCTTAGAAAGATGTTTTACCAAATTATCGTGATCATCCTTATCAATTTTCTAATTTAGTTATGAGTTTTTGTTTTCAAGCTCAATGACACGATCATGGGAAACTTTCAAAGAAACAGATAATTCATGAATATGAGAAGCAGTAATAGAATACTTAGTCACAGTATAAAGGGAAAATTAGTCAAATAGACCGCGCGCCTGATCTGTGCTAAACCAGTCAAGCTACCTCACACAAGC
>BPTQ01000007.1:156410068-156529042 GCA_019973895.1 Chrysanthemum seticuspe | reverse complement strand
GACGTTTTAGTAGACTTTTGTGAGTCTTTGTGTAGTTTTACTATGTTGACCGGGGTTTTAATAATACAAAGGGGGGGTCACAATTGGGTATGACTGGGGCCAGAATGTATTGTGAACTGGCTCAAGGGTCAAGCCAAAGGGGTTGGGCTTGGATATTGTTGGGCCGGATTGGATTGGATATTGGATCCGTTTGGCTTAGTATTAATATCAAGGACCAAAAGTGCAAATCTGCCAAACATGAGGGACTGATTTTGCCAACTTTCCCAACTTATCACAAGGACCAAACTTGACAAACATTGATAGTACAAGGATAACTTTTGCATAAAATTCCATTTTAAAACATCCAAGGACTACTTTTGCAATTTTCCAAAGTTTAGGGACCTTTCTTGCCAATTGACCAAAGAATCATTCAAGGATCATTTTTTTACAACTTAGAATATTTCAGGGACCTTGAATGATAAAATTCCACATTTTGAATTCCAGGGACTAGATTTGACAACTTTTAAAACTTGGGGGACTAAAACTGCCAATTTTGCAAACTTGAATCATTTTTCATCTGATTTTGATATTTTTGCATTTAAAACACATAAAGCACTGATTTGTGATATTTTGATCATTTTGATGTGTTTCTGAGTGTTTTCAGATGATTTTGCAGTTTAGATTGTACAAAAATGATGAGTATTTAGACACTCATCAATCCCCCACACTGAGATATTGCTAGTCCCTAGCAATGATTTGAGTAAACTTAATGGATTTGAAAAACTCTTTACCAAAAGCCATCACTTCTGGAGTAGCCAAATGTTTCAGTTCAAGTAAGAACTATGGTACACTGATAACCATCTGATTTATTGGCAAATCATAAACCATATAACGGATTTGATGTGTCTTTACCAGAAGCCGTACCCTTCTGGACTAGCCAACTCTTAGATAAATTATCAGAATTATCTTTGGTGAGCTGAATACCAATTATGGATTTTCCACTGCCTTTACCACAAGCCATAACCTTGCGGGCTAGCCAACTCTTCAGTTTTTAGGATATGGTGAGTTGAGAACTATACAATTTTGGGCAAATTGCAAGCCATATAAACGGATTTGAGAAATCTTTACCAAGAGCCGTTTGCTCCTGGATTAGCCAATCCTTTTGTCTTACAGACATGGCGGACTGATAACCAAGATGAGTAAGTGTAGAACACTTACTCCAAAAAAAATTTTTGGCCAAAAACGGGGGAATTAGGTGGATAATACATGAAATTCGCGAGAATTCCCCCCCACACTTAGAAAAGAATATTGCCCTCAATATTCAAAGTACCGGCGGTTATGCCGAAACTAAGAACGTAAAAGGGAAATACTACGGCCATTATTTAAAAGATTTTTTTTTTTTTTTTTTTTTTATTATTTTTTTTAGAACATGATTTTATATACAACAGCGTGGGGAAACTCCCCCACACTAGGGTGGTAGAAAGGGGTAAGAAGACAGAAATATGGGTGAAAACCCATATGGTGCGTGCTAATGTTTTTGATTACCGAGTCACTAGCTTGACTCGATCCCCGCATTCATTGGTTCATGGGGAAAGTTTGTAGATCCGGGACAATCACAGGGGGAATGTCCTCTCCAAAGTAGTGCTTCACTCGATGACCATTCACTTTAAAATTAGGACCATCGGGTTGAGATAACTCAACGGTACCATAAGGATAAACCTTAGCAATAGTGAATGGACCAGACCAACGGGACTTGAGCTTTCCCGAGAAAATCTTCAATCTTGAATTGAAAAGAAGGACTCGATCACCAACGTTGAAAACGCGGTTTTTGATTTTAGAGTCATGAATCTTCTTTGTCTTTTGCTTGTAGATCAAAGAGTTCTCGTAAGCTTGATCACGAAGTTCATTTAATTCATTCATTTGAACTTTTCTATGATCACCAGCTGTCTGTATATCGAAGTTTGCATGTTTTAAGGCCCAGTACGCCTTGTGCTCTAACTCAATCGGAAGATGACATGCCTTTCCGTACACTAGCTTGTATGGAGTACACCCGATGGGTGTTTTGTAAGCTGTACGGAAGGCCCAGAGTGCGTCATCAAGTTTATCCGACCAGGATGCATGATTTTCGCCTACTGTCCTTTCCAGAATCCTTTTAATACCACGGTTGGAGACTTCCACCTGCCCACTTGTTTGGGGGTGGTATGCAGTAGAGAGACGGTGGGTAACACCATACTTTTGCATGACTCTTTCAAATTGGTCATTGCAGAAATGTGTACCACGATCACTGATTATCGCTCTCGGAGTTCCAAACCTGGCAAAAAGGGATTTCAAAAACTTCACAACTACTCGGGCATTATTTGTAGGTAAAGCTTTTGCGTCAACCCATTTTGACAAATAGTCAACAGCCACGAGTATGTACTTGTTTCCACGAGACGAAGGAAATGGCCCCATAAAATCAATACCCCAGATGTCAAATATCTCACAAACTTGAATGGCATTTTGTGGCATTTCATTTCTTTGAGATATATTTCCATGACGTTGACAAGCGTCACAGGCTTTGACAAATTCGTGGGCATCCTTATAGATTGTGGGCCAATAAAACCCGGAATCAAACACCTTTTTGGCGGTGTAGTTTGGACTATGATGGCCCCCGGTGGGTCCAGCATGGCAAGCTGTGAGAATGTCAATAGCTTCCTGTCCATAAACACACCGTCGAATGACTTGATCCGCACAGATTTTGAATAAGAAGGGGTCGTCCCAGAAATAATGTTTAACATCTTTGAAGAATTTGTTCTTCTGCTGGGTCGACATCCCTTTCACAATGAAGTTACCCGCATGGTAATTTGCGAAGTCAGCAAACCATGGGGTGGTAGAATTTCCACGAAAAGAAACCGCATTGAGTGTCTCGAGAGGAAATGTTTCATTTATTTCCTTTTTCTCGAAAACATCTTGGTGAGGGTTTTCTAATCTGGACAGATGATCAGCAGCTAGATTCTCAGCTCCTTTTTTATCACGTATAATGATATCAAATTCCTGGAGGAGGAGAATCCAACGGAGCAATCTCGGCTTTGCATCTTGTTTTGCAAAGAGATATTTGAGAGCTGAGTGATCCGTATACACTACACATTTGGTCAAGATTAAGTATGGCCGAAACTTCTCAAATGCATACACCACGGCTAATAGCTCTTTTTCTGTGGTGGTGTAATGAGTTTGAGCTTCAGTCATAGTCTTACTTGCGTAGTGAATAGGCTGAAAATGCTTGTTTCTGCGTTGCCCTAGGACTGCACCGATAGCAAAATCACTTGCATCGCACATGAGCTCAAAAGGGAAGTCCCAGTCGGGAGCAACGAGAATGGGTGCTTCAGTAAGCTTTTTCTTCAATGTTTCAAAAGCTATGATGCACTCGGGTGAGAAGATAAAAGGAGCATCCTTTTCAAGAAGATGGGTCATAGGCCGGGCGATTTTAGAAAAATCTTGTATGAATCTGCGATAGAAACCGGCATGACCTAAAAAACTCCTAATACCTTTGACGGTAGTAGGATGAGGCAGTTTAGCAATAACATCTACTTTTGCTCTATCTACCTCAATCCCGTTCTTTGAAATTTTATGGCCAAGGACTATGCCTTCTTTGACCATAAAGTGGCTCTTCTCCCAATTTAGACAAAGATTTGTGTCTTCACACCTTTGAAGCATTTTATCTAAATGGGAGAGACATGATTGAAAAGAATCCCCAATAACCGAGAAGTCATCCATAAACACCTCCATTGTTTCCCCGATCATGTCGTGGAAAATGGCCATCATACATCGTTGGAACGTGCCAGGAGCATTACATAAGCCAAAAGGCATACGTTTGTAGGCAAAAGTCCCGTATGGGCAGGTGAATGTAGTCTTCTCTTGATCCTGTGGATCAATAGGGATCTGAAAGTAACCCGAGAAACCATCAAGGAAGCAATAGTATTCATTCCCTGCTAATCTCTCAAGCATCTGGTCCATGAAGGGTAGAGGAAAATGGTCTTTACGGGTGGCGTCATTCAACTTACGATAGTCAATACACACACGCCATCCCGTAACCAATCGAGTTGGAATTAACTCGTTATCTTCATTTGTGACAACAGTAATGCCACCCTTTTTAGGAACACAATGAATTGGGCTAACCCAAGGACTATCTGAGATCGGGTAAATCAATCCTGGATCAAGAAGTTTGATAACCTCCTGTTTGATAACATCATGGATTTTTGGATTTACTCTTCTCTGATGTTGAACTGCTGGTTTAAAGTCATCCTCCATCAAGATTTTATGAGTACAAAACTCAGGGTTTATACCTTTGATGTCGGAGAGTTTCCAAGCAATTGCTTGCTTGTGTGACTTCAAGACCTTTATGAGAGCAGTCTTTTCATCCTTACTCAAATCTCGGGCAATAATGACTGGTAATTTATCATTACCCTCAAGAAATGCATACTCAAGATGAGGAGGTAAGTCCTTAAGCTCAACCTCAGGAAATTCTTCAGTTTTCTCAACTGACTTGACTTCCTTGTTATGAAGTTTGATGGGAGGGAGAGGAGGAGAAACGTCCTGATTTAACAACTTCTTTAGAAGAATATCTCCCTCCAGATTAATCTCATTTTGATTAATCTTATTAGGAATTGAATCACTAGAGTGAGGGGTTGATGATGGATCACCATTAAGCAACTTCTCAATAAGAAGTATGTCCCCCTCAATATCAATTGGAGCGTGATCAATTTCCCATGGAATAGAATCACTAGCCAAGTATGCTTCAATCTCATCTAAGATGAAGTCGCTTCCCTCAAACGGAGTGATAGAAGGAGTAGAATTGGCTATGATAGGTTGAGAAGATGTGGTGGAATCCCCACTCACAGAATTATGAGAATAACCAAGAACTTCTTGAGAATACTCTTCAGAAGCAACATCAATGATATCTATTCGGTTAACCGACTCAGAATCATAGTTTGCAGAGTACCTCGAAGTTTGATCAAGGTTAAAGGTGACAGCTTCATTACCAACACGTAATGTGATTTCTTGCTCAAATACATCAATGAGAGCACGGCCCGTTCTCAGGAATCCTCGACCAACAATGAGAGGAACCCGATGATCGGCATCAAAATCAACAACCACGAAGTCAGCTGGAAAATGGAACTTTCCTACTTTCACAAATACGTCCTCGGCAATGCCAAGAGGACGGGATATGGAACGATCAGCAAGCTCGAGAGTCATGCATGTAGGAGTAAGTTCCGGAAGAGAAAGTTTCTTCCATACTGAATAAGGCATAAGGTTTATGCTTGCACCGAGATCTGCTAGGGCAAAGCATTCAACCATTCCTGGAAATACACAAGGTAGGAGAAATTTTCCAGGATCTACAAGCTTTTCTGGAAGCTTCTTCAGGATAACTGCAGAGCAGTTCTCGTTAAGAGGAGTTTTTTCCATTTCAAACAGCTTTTCCTTATTGCTTAACATGTGTTTGAGAGTTGATGCAAACTTGGGCATCAGCATGATAGCATCCGCAAAGCTTATGTCAAAGTGTAATTCTTGGAAAATTTGGAAAAATTTATCCATTTGATGACTAGCTTTCTCGCGGAGCTTTTGCTCATTCAAACGTGATGGGTAAGGAATAGAAGATTTGGATTTCTGATTCTCAACAGGAGCTACAGGAGGTTCAAAAACAACTCCTTGATTTGACTTGGGTTTCTGGACAACTTGAGGTTGGACTACCGAAGGTAGGACGTGTGCGGTACTTCGTGGGCTTGAATAATGCACTTTGTCCGTTGTTTCCTTGGTAACTTGACTCATTGCCACAGGTGGAGGAGGCATTGGAGTCGTAGGTCCATTGTGTGTCGTAAGTTCACTTTCCACTACCTTTGGGATAGAAGAAGAAGAAGAGGTAGTAGGAACAGCAGGTCTATCATATGAAACACCACTTCTGGTCGTGATCGCCTTAGCATCGCCCCTCGGGTTAGCGATCGTGTTGCTCGGAAGTTTTCCTGAGCCCGAGGGTTGATCATTTAAAGACTTCTTAAGATCATCAATCTGACTGACCAACAACCTGTTCATTTCATCTTGAGACTTCATGAATTGTTTCAGTAACTCATCAGATGATGGTCCTGGAGGAATAATGACGGGAGGAGCTGGAGGGATAATTTGAGGCCGTATGTTTTGATTATAGCCAAAATTCCCTTGATTAGGATTCATATTCCCATGAAATTGATTCCCTCGATTGAATTTTTTTTGATTAGGGTTTCCTTGATGTTGGAAACCTTGATTGGGTCCAGGATAGAAATTACCTTGGTTTTGATAACCTTGGTTCATTCTTGGTTGGTTCTGATTCCGGTTTTGCATGTTATGATTCTGGTTAAAACCGGGTGGTGCCTGATTAGTGTTAGCTCGGTAGTGTGGTTCATTTTGAGGACGGTATTGATTACCTCCTTGCTGTGAACTACCTGCTAGAGCATTGGCTTCAAAAGGACTACCATCGGTGGCAGTACAATTGTAGTATGCATGAGGACCACCACAAGTAACACAACTCTCGACTTTCTTCACTTCACCATGTGTTGGTGTTTGAGTGAAGGTGGCTTTCTTCTGGTTAGCAAGAACCAAAGCCTGAACAATGTCTGTGAGTTTGTCAATCTTAGCATCGGTGCTAGATGTACTCACGGGGGATGAAGAAGAAGAAGGTCCAGCATGAGACTGATATGTCTTTGCTCTGAAAGGACGGACCTGAGATTTGTTCTCAATGATTTGCAAGGCCTCTTTTGTGGTCTTGCTCAGGAAATTACCTCCCGCGGAGGCATTCAAAGAGTCTTGATTAGTCTGATTGAGACCATTGTAGAAAGTATCCATTTGCATTAACTCGGTAAAACCATGATGCGGACACTTGCGAAGCAACTCTTTGTAACGATCCCATGCCTCCCCGAATGATTCATCAAATCTCTGAGAAAATTTCATTATCTCATTCTTAAGACTTGTGGTTCGGGATGGAGGATAGAACTCGTTAACGAACTTGGTGACTAGATCTTCCCATGTCTCAATAGAACGAGGGGGTTGTTTCTCAAGCCAATTCCGGGCTTGTCCCTCTAGAGAAAATGGGAACAGAAGAAGCTTGATAGCTTCATGTGGGACATTCTTGTACTTGATGGTAGATGCAATCTTGTTAAACCATCGAATGTGTGCATGAGGATCATCCCGCTCAAAACCATAGAATTGGCTTTGGGTTACTAGATTAAGCAACCCGGTTTTGAGCTCGAAAGTGTCAGCCACGATGGCTGGGACAACAATAGCATCTCCGTAACCCTCGATGGGTGCTTGGAGAAGCTCATTCATAGGTTTGTCTTCTGCCATTTCGACAGGGGGTGGTGGTGGTAGACATTCCTCAGTCACGGCTGAAGGAGCTGAACGTCCTCTACGTCTACGAGGAATGTTTCCAAGTTCAGAAAGTGGACTTGTAGAGCTGGAAGAACGAGTGCGCATGCACTAAGTATAAAAATCAATTTTCAAAACAAATGAGGCAAAACGACAAGTGAACTTAACCAATAATCACAGATGAAATGGCTTCTTTGAAAAAGGTACACCAAATCACAAGGACACAAAGGCAAGTTTTAAATCTGATGTTCGGGAACTTATTATGGTCGCACCCCCAGTTAGGTAGTGCACTGCCTTGATTTGCGGTGGTTGATTTTTATGTACATATTAAGTACCACTGAAAAGACGTAGGTAAGATTTGTGCTGATGGGTTTAAAAACTTTTGGACAATATTTTTGGTATCGTCTCGTTTAACCAAATCGTACTGTTTTAAGAATCACCTTAAAGACAATACAAGATAGAAAACGCTACGATTGTTTTGTTGTTTTATATTTTTTTGGTGTTTTTAACACTTTAGGAAAAGTGTTAATGAACTTTTTGATATTTCTTATAACTTTACAAAAAACTCTTTACAAATGGTGGTATATGTGCAAATATGGGTCTGAAAATGGCAAAACACACGCTAAAGCCTCCCCGGCAGCGGCGCCAAAATTTAATCTGTGCTAAACCAGTCAAGCTACCTCACACAAGCTAGCCACTTGTGAATGGCTAACCGTAAGAAGCTTAAAACTGCTTAAGACACAAATACAATGAAGATCAGAGAATACAATGAATTCCCGGGTCGTTTAGTCCCACGGAGACTCAATGGTGTGTCAAAACAAACTCAGATGATAGAGTGATCACTAAGGATAGTGATCAGTAAAGGTTTTGATTGAGAAATTACACTACTGATTGATTGGAAAAGAATTGGAAACAGAATATAAATGCACAACAATCAGATGAAAGAAACGTAAACGTAAGTTTTAAAAACTACGTATACGCACAAAATAAAAAGTAAAATTTAAGAAATAAAAGACCTAAAAATATGAAAATAACATTTTTGGAATCCTAAAAATAAAAGAAAATTATTAGAAAAAGAAAATTATTTTTACAACTAATTATTTAATTATTATTAATTAAAAACTATTTTAACTATTTAATAAATACTCTAAAATAGAAGAAAATACAAAATAAGGCTAGAAAAATAAAACTATGATTGAGAAAAATCTAAAATATTATAAAACTAATTTTAAAATTAAAAATATATTTTTCACACTTTTTATCTAATTATTACTAATTAATTATTATTTAAATTACACTTAAATACTAGAAAATATAAAATAAACCTAGAAAAATAAAATTTTAACTTGGAAAAATCTAAAATATAATAAAACTAATTTTAAAACTGAAAAGATATTTTTTATGCTTTTTAATTATTTATTACTACTTAATTACTATTTTTAACTATTTAAAATTATAATAAATACTAAAAAGATTAGGAAAATTATGAAACTTTTTCTAAAAATACTATATGATGACAGAAAACTAACAAAAGTAGAAGAACAAGATTTGCTTATTAATAAGCTAAAAAGAAAAATCAAAAAGCTAAAACCTATTAAATAAATGCTATCACTGATTTTAAATTAATGTTTTTCTGGATTTTCTTTTTGAAAACTACTTAAATACTAAAAATATGAAACTTTAATGAACACAAAAATTTTACAAACTTGAAATAAGCTGTTTGAGGAGCTTATGAGCAAACAGTGGGTACAAGAGCTTATTTTGATTGAATAAGCTCAAACAAGCTTGCTAGCTGAAACAGAAGCCAAAATAAGATGCAAGTGGGCTAATGCTACTCAAATGAAGCTAAAATACAAAGACAAGCACACTGATAAGCTAGAAAAAAGACAATAAGCACTAATCACTCTAGTGTTGAAAAACAGAAAATGGGACAAAGTTTAGGCTTATTGCAGCCCTACCAAACAAGCTAGAAAAGGAAAAACCAAGCTTGAGATCTCAAGATGGCCAGATTGGCTTTCCAAAGAACCAAGTATCACAAGATTTGAACAATAATTAAGCTCTGTGCAAGCTTTTGATTGAGCTTATGTAACTGGTGCACAGGGCACTCTTTTCAGACAGGTACCCAAAAGAAGCTTGAAAATAAGCACTCAATAAGCTAGACAGAAGTGAACTAACATTTTTCTAATTTAGTATAGCAACTGAACTTTGATAATCCAAAAGCTTATAAGCTGAATCTTACTAATAAACACACAGTAAAAAGATCTATTTTATTCAAAAACGACCCAAATGAAAATTTTGACTTTTTAAGAAGAACTAAAGGTTTGACCAAGATGAACTTTGATCTGATTTTAAGCACTGAATATGTTGTATTAAGGTTTGTTAAGACTAAATTGAGCAACACTAACAACTTTCTAACACAAAATCATGATCATGGAACTTAAAATTTCAACAGTGAACACACAATATTTGATCCAAAGGTATTTTGACTTTTGAGCTTATGAACACTGGTTTTCTTGGTTGATATGAGATATTAGGACTAAGTTAGACACAGAACAACCAAAAGCTATAACACAAACACTCTAAATCACAGATAAACAAGCTAATGCAAACACCCCTTTATGAGACTGTTTGGGAGATTTTCAAAGCTAAACAAAGATTAAAACCATTAGCTTGATTTCAGATCTTATATAATCACTTATTAAGACTAATTAAGCATTAAACAACAACCATTACAACATAAAACTCAGAAATGACCATGATGCAATTTTAACTGTTAAAAGGAAATTTTTATAAACTTCAAATTAAAAGGTACAACCAACTGATTTTAATGAACAACTACACTTAACTATAACTAATTAACACAAATAAACAGAAATTTAAGCTTATGAACAATTACAACAGTAAAATGCCAAGATGATCAAAAGTGCTTACAGATGCTTATCCAAGTGAAAACCAAGAACCAATGACCAAGACCAATCCTAATAGCTTTCCACAAAGCTTCTAACCCAAGGCCATCCAAGATTTACCCTGCTCCAGCTGTGAACACCTTTTCCATATGATTTTTGAATTTTAAACTATTTAATTGGTATTTTTGGTGATTTTTGATTTTAACTTCTAAACTTGTTTTAAATGTTTCTAAAAGCTTGAATGAGCTTTCTGGGAGCTTATATGATCTATTTCAGTCCATACAAACACCTAACAACAACATTTGATAATTCATGAAATTTTTGAAATTTTAAAAATGCATAACTGGAATTAGAACTTGAAACTAGAATTTTATTACTGATAAGGAGTAAAAGTACACTAAGAATACTTAAGAAGGTATTTGGAAGCTAAAACATACACATGGAAACTTGAAAATGATTAAAACGACAATGGAAAACTAATTTTACACTAGATTATTTGATACAATGCATCTCAGCTCCACTTTATAGACTTTTATCACTCAATCTTGACCTCTGAATCTTTCCCACCATATCTGAGCCATTGGATCATTGAAATGCATCAAAACCGTCCACTTGTGTTTTTGGCGCCAATTTCTTCAAAGCAGGTTTGAGCTATTAATGAGAGTTGGTTCCAATCAATTAAAGGTTTTGGTGTTAGTGGAGGTGGAGGGGACAAGGTAAGGGGGGGGGGGGTGGAGAAAGTCATGGAAAACTGCCTGGTTTTTGGATTTACAGTGGTTGTGTGGGAGATGAACAGTGGGTAGTGGTTTTGGGCGCGATTGGGAGTTTTTGACTTTTGTTGACCGGGGTTTTAATAATACAAAGGGGGGGGTCACAATTGGGTATGACTGGGGCCAGAATGTATTGTGAACTGGCTCAAGGGTCAAGCCAAAGGGGTTGGGCTTGGATATTGTTGGGCCGGATTGGATTGGATATTGGATCCGTTTGGCTTAGTATTAATATCAAGGACCAAAAGTGCAAATCTGCCAAACATGAGGGACTGATTTTGCCAACTTTCCCAACTTATCACAAGGACCAAACTTGACAAACATTGATAGTACAAGGATAACTTTTGCATAAAATTCCATTTTAAAACATCCAAGGACTACTTTTGCAATTTTCCAAAGTTTAGGGACCTTTCTTGCCAATTGACCAAAGAATCATTCAAGGATCATTTTTTTACAACTTAGAATATTTCAAGGACCTTGAATGATAAAATTCCACATTTTGAATTCCAGGGACTAGATTTGACAACTTTTAAAACTTGGGGGACTAAAACTGCCAATTTTGCAAACTTGAATCATTTTTCATCTGATTTTGATATTTTTGCATTTAAAACACATAAAACACTGATTTGTGATATTTTGATCATTTTGATGTGTTTCTGAGTGTTTTCAGATGATTTTGCAGTTTAGATTGTACAAAAATGATGAGTATTTAGACACTCATCAGCGCCCTGATGCATATCACTTTATGGACCACGCCCTTTTAAAATTCGAAAATAGACAAGTTGCCCTCCGCTTTTTTTTACCCAACCAGGGGCTGCCATGTGTCCGACAACTTATGACACAAGTACGTATTTTGCAAGTATATGTCATGTATTGTTTTTTGGGCAACTTGTATTGTTTTTTGGGCAACTTTATATTTTTGGGAAACTTGTATTTATACACAAGGATAATTTCGTCATTTTACATTTTACTCGCCATTATATCTCTTTTATTATCCCTGCTCGTTTATTCTCACCTAATAAACATTCTCACCTAATAAACCCACATTCAAAATCATCTTAATTTTCATTCTTACACAAGTCCATAAACCCACTGTAATATAAGTTTATGACTCAAGATCAAATCTTTGTTTTGTGTTCTTCAATTTATAATCTCGAAGCAAATTATTAAAAAAAAACCTGCCAGGGGATGGTCTCGACGAATAGATTGAAGAAACTAGTAGGGTCAACGAATCAGAAACAAATTAGTCGGCAATGGGTAAGCAAGTGATATCTTGTGCATTAATCTTTCCCAACACTGATAATACTACAAAGGCTTTTTTATTTAAAGTTTACTTGTGAATCTGATATCAATAAATTTATAATTTGTTTTTATTTTGCAATGTTATTTGATGTGCAGCTAAGGTGTTTGATAAAATGCCGGAATAAAATTCATTAGTTTACCTAGTTGTAACTTACAATTATTTGGCAAACTATTCACTTTTTGCTGCTAAACATAGAAATTGTATGATTTTCTAGTTCCATACAATTACCGGATGCCTTTGGATGATCATGGAAAGGATGAAGGTCGGGAATGCAAAGTTGGAGGAGATTGATACTCCAAGAGGTAACAATGCAGATCAAAGGTACGCTTATGTTTTAGGTACGCTTAGAATATCATTAATATAGTTTGTAGACCAATGAGGTATTTCGCTACTGCTTGTGATTGGTAACAACTACTAGGCTACTCGTTTCCACTACTAAGTTATCGGTTACTACTGCTAGCTTGTCGTTTCCACTGCTAGGCTTATCGGTTACCACTGCTAGCCTATATTGATACAGGTGATTATTTGGTTCTGTTTCATTAGTGAATATCATTGTCTGATTATGTGGTGGTATGTTTGTTTGTACCCTTATTTTTGACTTTCTATTGATCCATGTATTTCATAGATGGACGATTTGATGATGATTACTTCATGTGGGTTACCACTTACCAGACTTAAGTCAATATGTTGAGTTGGATCATCATGTCTCTGAAGTTTTAAGAATAATGTTGATGTTTATGTAAGCTTTTCTTTAACTATATATTGATGTTTTTTGCAGCCAAGCTTTACTGCAAAAGTGTCACTTTTTTCACTCTCACAGAGCTCAGGTTACCATTTACTCTTATTTATCGGCATTGTGCACTTTTAGCGATGGTTTTTGTATATCTTCTTTGGCAATAAATAACTTTACAATTCAAAATTGAGTAGCTCAATTGTTTTCTTATAAATGAATTGTTTTTTAGCCAATGGCATTGGAGCAAGTGATGGCCGAAGAAGACAGTTGAAGATGAAGTTGATGACGATCTTGCCGATCTTGAAGACCGAAGAGTATGTTTTGTTTCACTAGTTATGTTGAAAAGACATAATTGTGAACGTTTAACTCCTTATAATATATATTTTTTCATATATTCACACACCACTTAAAAAAGTCGTTATTTTTAAGCAACTAATGATTTTCGGAAGTGAAATTTCTTACTACTTTGTAAATCCAGAAGTTGAACAGTCCAGGAATGAACAGACTTGTCTTTCCTATAATTTTTCTTTAGATACACGCACTCTTTACCATTGCTCATGCTTCTTAAAAAACACTTTCACTAATTCCCTTATCACGCCTCACAGTCTTTCAGCAATTGCAAAGAAAAGGCCTGCATTTTATGGGCGTATACTTCCAGTTTTACTTGGTTTGGATCCATCAAGTTCTGCTGTGAAATCGGGTCATGTTTCTGGAGTGCATCATACTTTAAAGAATTCTTTCCTTTCCTGCTTGAGATGCACACACCCGGGTGCTGTTCCGGTAACTATTTCTATTATTATAAAACTGTACTAAGATTAAGTTTCTATCCCATATATGCTTATCCTTGTTTGTTGTTCTTTGGCATAAGAAGTTGATTCAAAGACATTATAAATCAACAAGAAAATACTGTGTTTATATTTTGGAGTGTTTTTGGCTTTCATACTGTCCTTAAACTATGTTATACTCTCTTAATAGTGGCGGGATCGTCTAGTTGGATCATTTAGAGATATGAAAGCTGGTGGGTTGGCTGAAGAAGCCCTTCGTGAAGTTTCTCTGGTTAATTCGTCAATTGCAAAAGTAAGTTGCTTGTTTTGAGTTACCCATTTTGCTTGTGTACAGTCAAAAGTATTTATGTGGAATAGTGACAAGTGGTCGGTCCTCTTACAGGATGTAAAACCCTCAGTAGAAGCGAGTAATTCTCCTGGTATTAGGAAAAGTTCTCAAGTGCAGGATGTTAGTAATTTGAATAAAGATGATGGTGTACCTGGAAAGCGTGCCAAACCAACACCTAATCTGAATGAGGACTCAAAGGGCAATGTAGTTGGGAATTCTTCAAGCCAAAAAGTAAATACAGACAATGAACGGGTACATCAGCTTGTTTCTATGTTTAGTTCGTTGGTTGCACAGGGTGAACAATCTGCTGGAATGTTAGAAATTCTCATTAGCAGTATATCTGCTGATTTACTTGCTCAAGTAGTAATGGCCAATATGCCAAATCTTCCTTTAGTTCGGCCTATAGAATATGGCAATAAAGAGTTGGTCAACACGGGGTCCCATAATGCTACTACACAAGCTGATAATCTCTCCGTTTACCTGACCGACATAATATCACGCTCCAACAATTCTCAGCTTACAGATTCTACTTTGGAAACACAAACTGACGAGGTACACTATCGTAATTTGTGAACATATTCTTTGATGCTACTTTTATTATGAATTTGAGTTTGGGCTGCATAACTAGATGAGCTTTAGCCTGACCCAAGGCCCGCCTTTGGTCTAGTGGTATGTGAGTTCCTCACCAACCTAGAGTTTGTGGGTTCAAGCCTCGCTGGAGGCATTTGTGAGATAGGTGTGAAAAAAAATTGCCGTTCTAAAAAAAAGATGAGCTTTAGCCTGACTCAGCTGTTTTTGGCTAATATACTCAATTTGATAGCTTCACTAGTCTTGTTGACGCAGGCTTGAGCTCGTCATGATAAGTATTTGAAAGTTCAAAGTATGTATTACAATTACAATCACTTCTGATCAAACAAGCTCGTTTCGAGTTCGAATAAAATTGTACTTTGTACACCAATATTTGACCAAAATTTATACTCTGTCTCAAAATAAGTGTCAACATCTTTATTTTGGATTTACCCAAATGAAATGTCTACATCCATAACTGTTTACCAAGTCACGAGGTAAACAGATATCATTTGATAATTATTACACTTCTTTGAAATTGTGTGCACTTTGTCTAGTGAACACTTGTTTTGGAACAGAGGGAGTATCAACACGCATATGGAGGGCTTAAAATAAAGTTCGACTACTCTTTTTTATAAACCTGAGTTCAATTTGTCGTTGTATGTTCTGAGCTAGTATTCTTATTTAAACACGAAATCGATAAAGTTCTTCTTAAACAAGCTTGAATCGAATTCGAGATTGAATTAATAGTGAAAAGCTTGACACATGCTCTGCTCTAGTTCTAGTATTTGCAGTTTGCTATTGCATCTTATTATCCTATAACCACCTTGAAAGTAATAGGATAATTTTCATGTCTTGCCTGACAATCTAGGAAATGCTACAGAAGCCTGAAGTGGAAGGCGAACAGCCTGCGACAAAAGATAATGATGTAGTACATTCTCCTCAAGCTTCACCCATGGAAGAAGACTTGGTGCCTGCGGGCCCACCAGTTTCTGTTAATATACCATCTGTAACTGTAACGAATGTTAGTTTAGCTATTCCATCTGAAGATACCGATATAGGGGAACTGGAGGACGGTATACCCGGTCTAGACTCATCAGCCCGGGATGACGGGATGCCTGAAATTCAGGTTGATGCTGAAATGATTTCTGCTGATATGGAAGAAACTAATCAAGAGCAAATTACCAAAATGGGCACATCATCAATGGATATAATTCCTTCAATGGCTGTTGTTCCTTCAATGGATATAGTTCCTTCGATTTCTACAGACAGGTCTGAGGAACTTAGTCCAAAAGCTGTCGTGGCAGAAGCAAACAATATAAATTCCTCAACTGCAACTTCTGTTCAGTTAACATCTAAAGTCATCCTGCCAAAAATGGCTGCCCCTGTTATCAGTCTAACTGACGAGCAGAAGGATCACATACAAAAATTGGCTTTTACACGTATCATTGAAGCTTATAAGCATATTGCAGTTGCTGGAGGTTCACAGCTTCGATTTTCTTTGCTTTCATATTTAGGAGTTGAGGTAATGTCCCACTAGCACAAAATTACTAATTGCTTGGTTTCATGTTCTAACATTAAATAATTTCGCAAATAATTTGGTTGGTTATGATTTTGACTACTTGCATCTTCTGGCAGTTTCCTTTGGAGTTGGACCCTTGGAGTCATCTACACACACACATACTGTTAGATTATACATGTCACGAGGTAAGCAGTTTATTTTTGCTTATATTTTCATACAAGTCTCTGTACTTATTATCCAAACCTAGTTTGAATCGGCCCGGCCGAGCCTATTTTAGTATAAGGTTGTTATATTGTCTATTTTAGTAACAGTGAGTATTTTTTTTCAGGGACATGAGTTAACCTTGCGATGTATACAGGCTAATTCTATGTTATGTTTTTTAAGGCGGAAAGCGATGGGAGAAAGTTGCTTGCACTGAAATTCATGGAATCAGTGACTCTATTATATAGATGATCCTAATGCTTCTTCTGAACCATCCCCAGATCAAACTTCTTCAGGTATACTTATGAATTCTTTGTTGTATCTTTTTGTGTGTGTGTGGTTATTGATGTTATTATGTATGACACTTGCATTACAGATGAATTTAACATAGCATGGCTTCGTGGAGGCCATCCCATACTTAATGTATATTGTGATAAATTTCTATTAACTTCTTTGATGCTACATAAAGTGAACTGTAATTATTCTTTTTATCTCCATAACAGGAGATACACTTGGCTCATTTGTATATGTCCCGTGTGAGGTGATTAAGCAACGAATGCAGGTTCAAGGAACAAGGGGGTACATTAGTGATTAGTTTGCTTAAATTAGGTTCTCATTAAGTCTAAATCATCCATCTCAGAAATTTAGATCCAATCAAGTTTCATTATACTCAAACTTTTCAAAAATAAAAAGTCAAAAGTACTCAAATAGTGTTCAAATTGGTTTTATTTTTGATTTTTAATTTCCTCAATTTGTTTCCAATCAATCTGAGATTTTGGGTTTTAAAAGTTGGCTTGCTTGTGATTTCAAATATGATTTTCTTATAATTTTTAGAATTTTTCTTAAGAGTTTTTCTGTGGCTCTAAGTTGCTTGTTTGGTTGTGAACTCCCCTGCACATTAGTTTCTTTTGATGATTAAATGCTTTTAGCTTGTGCTCATAGGATCCACATCAGTTGCAGTAGATTATTTAGGAGCTGATTTTATTGGACATGTTTTACCTGCCATTGACCTTATTCTGTACTAAAAAATCAGAAAATTTTGTATATAGTAGTCGGATATTGTTTTTTTTAATAACAAATTACGTATTATTAACACTGCTAGGCTTCTCGTTCCACTGCTAGTTATCGATTTCCACTGTTAGCTTTAAATCGTTTCCACTGCTAGCTTTAAATCGTTTCCACTGTTAGTATTATCTTGTTATCACTGCTGCGATCTCATTACTACTGCTGCGTCTTATCCAGTTAGTACTGCTATTAATGGAGAAAAGTTACATGTTGCTCGACATACGGTTAATGCTACCAATGGATACACAGCTTTTGTAAGTAGTTATGAGATTTTCGTTCTACTCTAATTTACTTTCTACACTATACCGAATTCTAGTTTTCCAACATAATTTTAAAAAGCAAATTTGTCAAAGTTAATGTATTAATGCCTATTACTTGAGCTTCAGGCAGGAATTAAATTGGGCCAAGTGTTTCAAAAAATTTATGTAAAGTTTGGTAAGTCATTGTTGCAGTGTCAGATTGATGCTTGGAATAAACAAAAAGAGTCGGAAAGGAAGGGGTTCATGCTGTAGATGTCGAAGGTGATGATCCGAATGATGATACTTGTGGTCTATGTGGGGATGGTGGCAATTTGATCTGCTGTGATGGTTGCCTGTCAACTTTTCTCCTGAGCTCCTTAGATATGCGGGTACCATAGGTATTCTAGAACTCCTTTTATTTTATGATCCAATGTGCGTTGATAGCTGGTGCTACTTTTCTCTGTTTAATTACTTAATGTATTGAATTGGCATACTGTAAACTTTATGCATGAACATTCGCACATTTATAAAATTGCTGGCCTTTCTGACTTGCTTCCTAGGCTTCATAAATCTCATGGGTTCAAATAATTACATTGGAAAATAGGCATAATTAGAGGGGGTGAATTTTGGATATCCATTCCTGCAAAGTGTAATATTTGTATGTGATTGCATCTGTTCTACATCACAATCTTTTCTATTTGAATTTTTTACATGATACCCATTGCATTCATTCAATCACTCGCAAATCTGGAAGGTCTTGAAAGAGTAGCTCCTTTTCTCAGACCTGTAATTGAGTTGTAAGTAAAGTTTAAATCCTTTTTTTCACCACATTTATGAACTTGTTTTGGGTTATGATCAGTTCAAATATACTGGATTTATTTCATTGTTTGCAGGGAATTTATCAAGTCATTTCTTCAAGGGTTTCTTCCTGGTCTTGCTTTAAAGATTTTTCTATATATTCTTCCTACTGTTCTTATGGTTATGTCCAAGATTGAAGGGCATGTGGCATTTTCTGTTTTGGAAAGGAGGACGGCTGGAAATACTACTATTTCATGCTGGTGAATGTCTTTTTAGGGAGTATTGTAACCGGAACAGCAAAAGAACATCTTCATTCTTTCCTTCACCAATCGCCTACATAGTAATGTCCTAAACACTGACTATATTTTTCTTAATAAAATGAAAGTTTAGGCGTTTGACTAATACTCAAACATAGAGCTGACAAGATGGACGGGTTGGTTACAGGTGAAAACGGTTTGGTTTTGAAACGGGTCAATTTAGTACAAATTATACTGGTCTTAAACAGGTGACTTTAAGTACAAGCCAACTCAAATCTTCATTTGTTTTTAACACAGGATTCCGAGGACCATTGGTGTATCCATTGATGTTGCTGAAATGATGGGCCCGGTTGTTTTCGACAAAGACATGGATTTTTGGCAGCTTGACAAGTGGAGTGGCTTTTTCCGGTGAAGTGGCTTATCGTAAAAGACATCCCCAACCAAGTGCTGAGACACATTATCCTTGAAACAATGATTATCGCCCTGTTACATACACTAGGGACACCCAGGAGGTATCTTTTCATTGTCTAGTTCTCGATGTGCGTATGCCCAAGTTATGGATACTATTCAAAACTTTCAATTTGAACATTCAAGTCCGAAAGTCATCAATGTTCATCGAACATGATGAGGCTATTGTATATCGTGTATTTGTTTTAATTTAATGGTGGTCAAGTGTAAGTTGGTGGTGAGAAAATGAGGTTTTTTGTAGTTTAAAAGAGATCGACTCCTGAGAGGTTGTTTGTGTTTATGGACATATACTATTGTAATCTCACTTAAATTCCTAACAGAAAAAAGAGCTATACAAGTACAATTCATGTGTTTGTACGCTTTGTTGTAACTGTAATGTTGATAGTGTTGCCCAAACAGAAGTTGCCCCAAAAAGAAGTTTCAATATTTTTACTTAATTTTTTAATACAAGTGAAGAGTGATAAATAACATTGGCTTTTCTTATAGAGTAATAAACATGAAATGGGCACTACCTGAACGGTTATCAAATTAACGTTTCGCTATTATTCACGTATATGTGATACTTACTAGCTGCTCATTTGTAATTGTTCCAAAAAAAAGTCACATTTGATAATTTATTAGTACCTGAGAATTTAGTAACCATTTGAAAAAAAAAATCACGTTTGGTAATTTATTAGCTCCTCATTTGTAGTATCACCCGATAACTCAAATCACCCGATCCGAATACCACCCGAACCCGATTGGGCAACCTTTTATCTGAACAATTGGGCAACCTTTTATCAGAACAACTACACTACCAATTCTCAACTACTCTTGTTTGCATTATCGGGTATGAGCACATTCTAGGACCAAAGGTGCCATTTGAGGTGGATATTAAATTTACAAAAACACTACTCTTAATATATAAAAAGGCAGAGGTACTTTCTGACTTAACCCATTTTAAAAATAGAATGAGGTGTGCCCAACAATGTCATAACAGTTAAAATACAAGTAACACAAACATTCACACATCAGACGATCGAGGCTCTTAACATTATGAAGATATGTATCATAGGGAAAAGGTCGGTATGTAGTACTTATATAGTATATACAATGAAAACAATATTGTTTTAGTAATCTCGTGCATTGCAGACCTTGTTAATCACAGATAACAGTTTCCGCAACTCAGCAACAGTAAGAATGTTCAAGATCCCCTCCAAATCATCTTTATCTAATTCACACTTGTGTTTTCAACAGAGCATAGATATCCTGCTACTGCATGATGACAAAAATGCAACCTCATCTTCATCAGATAAATTTAAAATTATAACCTTAGGACTATTGACAAAGATAAGAAGCTATAATGAATTAATGATTCTTTACAAAAATTTAAATTACCATTTATATCCTTAACTGCAAGTTGTTAGTCTAGTATTTCAGCGTAGGAAATACTAAATAAGCACATTATACAGTTTTATTATATATAGTGTGCTATATATATTTACAACATTTTTATATGTCAATAAATAGTCTAATTTAGTAATAGAACAAGCAAGCATAATATAGCATAGCAGTCGCCACCTTACCTATTAGTAAGTATTATCCATAATGCAATACAGTACCATTCTTCCTTTTACCAAAATGAAAAATATAAAATAACAAGGATATATGTATTTCCATGTGAATAAGATCCTATTACAAATCAAGTCACATGTCTATTTTAATTTTATTTTTTATATGTCAGTTTCATATAAATACCAAAATTTGGCCGAACCAAACTGGTTTCATTCAGTTTAGTCGGTCCAGCCAAGTAAATTAATTCAGCCAATTTGATTTATAAAACTGTCAAACCAAGCATAACAATTTAACGGTTTAACCAACATTTTGCAACCTAAACCAACCAAACCAACCCTCGCACATGCTTTATCGCAAGTAATAAAGTGGAAACAGATACCAAGATTCCAAGAACTATAAATAGTTCTTTTAAAGATATTAAAGTCCCACGGATTTGAGACGGGCAAGTCTCTGCGATATAGAGGGGTGCACCATGCATGGCCTGTAAAAGAAAACACAATGTGATAGTGGCTGATAATGCTTCATGTGATCCAAAGTATCATTTTTAACAGGATTAGGAGATCAATAGAGGCTTACCAAACCGATACCTAAACCGTAAAGAACTCGACCTAGTAGGAGAACACTAAGACCAGGAGCATAGGCAGTGACGGAACCACCAAGCAAATATAGCAGAGCTGCTAAAAGAAGTTCACGCTTCCTACCTTCACAAAGCAATAGCTACTGTTAAAAATTGAAGTTATCGGCTTATTAATGTCTAAAAATGGAGAAGACGTACCAAGGAAATCAGCAATTGGGTAGACAAGGATAGAACCAAAAAGAGCTCCGTAAAGGGAGCCAGACACCTGCAATCAAGTAGAACTTTTGTAAGGTAACTGGACAAAAGAAGTGAATGTAGATGCTAGAAGGGGCAACTTCAACCAGTGTATGTAAAAGTGGGTCAATGTTGATAATAATTTGTTGCAAATGGTCAAATAAAATGGGCATAAATTTAGTTTAAAGGGAAATAAATAAAACAGTTTAAAGGACACTCGTAGCACACTCAAGTGTCCTAGATTGCTTTATCAAAAGAATGGGCCATTTAAGTGATTTATGATATTTTCAAGGAAATGTGTATCCGAATATAGCTTATGAATGAGGGGTGGATAATCACATGCAAACAATTTCACCCTTCCCTGGAGACAGCAAAGGTTATAAAGTGGCCCTGAAGCTACGGTAGAGCAAGCGATCTTTTCTTCGGCCTAGAACTTAGCCTTGCAATAACGGCACATACAATTACATTGACCAAATCGCTGATATTCTTTTGGTGGACCTAACAACAAATATGATAAACTCTTATCAGAATAAGTTTCACTAAAAAATACCGAGTAATGGTATCCTAGAAGAATCTCTAAAAATTTTCATTGCACTTTTAACACAAACATTATCAAAAAAGTCGCACACGACTAACCTTTTCCGAAAATGGGACGCACTTCTGACGCACCAGCTTCACCTCCAACGGACGGCGTGGCGTCTCGTAGAACGTTAGCACCTACTATTGTGACAGCATGATGGAAGTAAGTTAAAAGATGTCTGATTGCATTGTTGTTCACAATGTGAAAATAAAAAAAAGGGTCACCTCCTTTTGTACAGTGTTTTGGACTCACAGGTATGTGCGATGTACACACAGAGATGCCTCTATTTGAGCTAAAGCAATTTCCTATACACGGAAATACATTACTACCAAATGTATTGATACTTCCTGGCATTATTACTGAAAGAATTCAACCGTGTAAGCACAATACCTGTAACCCCAAAGTCTTTTAGCCATGTATCTCCAGCACGCCCGGGAACGTGAGCTACAACTCCAGCGACACATAAATGTGACGACATATCATTAGTAGGCGAGCAAGGCTCAGAGTATCGTACCGAATCAAACATATCACACCTTTCCGTTAAAGCTTCTACACGAATTGGTGTGGTCGTCATATGTGATTCAACGGGCATGCCAGAACGTTCACGTGAAACGTTATGAAAGGTAACGATCTCAAGTTGCGTAATATCACGCCTGTAATGTTTGTTTGGGGAAGAACCGGAGTAGGAAATGTTGTCAAAAGAATGCACACGCTTCAGTTGAAGGTCAGCCAGTCTGGAATGAACGTGTATAGCTTGACCACATGGTAACTGAGAATTTTGGCCATTATCTGGAACCTCACCGGCCCAATCTGGCATTAAATCATTTGCACGTCCCGGGAAACTCGCCATGGCACTGTATTGTATACTACTACCCTGAAAATCGAGAATAATTGGACCGTCTATTGATCCTGTAATGTTCAAAAACAATTTCCATCAAGTGGTTGAGAAAACTATTAGAGAAATAGTAAAAACAGAAATCGTTCAACTATAATACCTGTGATCCCAAAGGGTTTTAGCCACACATCTCCACCTTTTATAGAAGTATCAGTTCCAAGTTCAACGCCATTCGAATCTGACAGTACGTCAGCAGAGGGTGAGTCAAGTTCATAGGATCCTATGGAAGCATGCACATTACACTTCTCCGGTAAAGCACCGACGGCTGCTACAGCCTACAACACCTATTACACATGATTCAGCAGCTATGTAACGACGGTCACTTCAAACGTCCTGCAAAGCATAAATAGGCAACAAAAGAATAGACAAACAAAAGGAAACAAAGTCATGGCCTAAAAAATAATCATATTCCTAACCTGATGCCTCTTAACATACTAACTATAACAAAATACCATTAAATTAACTTGCTTTGTTCTGGTTTGAGAAAGGTCAGGGATCATCATTTCAGGTCAATAATTCTTGGAAGGTGATCCTCGTGTTCGATTTGCACTACTTGCGACAAGAACGGATGGTAGAAAAGTAGGGATCACAAACGCCACAACCAAGCAAACAACTGCAAGTATCACAACCCACCAGGATTTTTGTGGGATACCCACCACAAGCTCGTCACAAACTGCCACCAACAATATATAAATAAACCCATTTAGTGTCCAAAATCTTGACATAACTGGGGTGGGAAGTGACAATTTAGATGAATTTACATAACGGGTCAGGGGGCCATGTTTAGTCTCTAACGGGTCAAATGAGTTAACTTAAAGTACACGTTGAACAACTTTCAACCCATTTCCTTTTTAGCTAAATCCTTTTAGCGTAACCTATTTGACCCGTTTAGAGATAAAACATAACCGAAATTGAACTATTTTTAAGTAAACGGGTCGAAATTTCAACATCTACAACAATGTATGTGCTTAACGTTTTAGTAAATGAGATATAGGTTACCTATGTTATAAACGACCATTTCCCTCTCCTTTCCGTTTGGTATCGCCACCACTCCTTCAGGCTCCACAGTCAGCACGACATACGTCCCACTCTAAAACCAAAACCTCAATTCACACACTTCTCAAAACAAGCAATACAATAATAAATAAATAAAACCTTTTCGTCATTCTTGAAAATCAGCTTCTCAGTATTGAGCAACTTCCTGTGTCGTTTCAAGGGTAAGTCTAAATCCCCTTTGCCTAGTTGCAACGAAAAGCTAGCGGGTATCTGTTGTAACACATATATACATTTGTTTAGCCAAAAGAAGTTTAAAAAAAGTTAAAAGACCTAATATCTCTGTGAATTATCGATGGTTGGACCTTCTCGTGCAAATAATCGAGTCCCTTTGCTGCATCAACAGCAGTCTTTACTCGCTGCATCCAATCAAGAACGGGTCCAGGTTGTGCTCCTTGCACACCCTTCCTACCTGCATGCTCATGGACAGATAAATAGATTTAATAATGTGATACCAACTAAGCTGCAACTTTTATAAACCCATGAAACCAAAAAATGTTCTAATACCGTGCAATATGTCTTGTAGAGATCCCATGGTTGCAAATTCATAAGCCAAAACACAGGTATTTCCTTCGACACAGTAACCGCATAACTCAACAAGATTGTCGTGCTTCAGCGTTGAGACCATGGCAACCTTAACTCATAAGACATAGGGGTCAGATAAAAGGCACAAGCTAGAAATTGAACGAGTACAAAAAATCATTTTTATTCAAAGAATGAGAAAAGTAAATTCACCTGAGTCAAAAACTCGTTATTTGATTCAGCTTCAGTAGAAACACCGAGCTTTTTCACAGCCACACTTTTTCCATTATTCAAGTTTGCAAAATAAACCCTTCCATATGAACCTTCACCGATCAATGCCTTTGATCCAAAATTCTCGGTTTTTTCTTTCAGTTCATCAAGTGAAAGTGCAGGCACTTCTATTGTTGGCACTGCTTTTTGCGGATCAAACTTGAGAGGAGGTTGTACTTTGTTGTTATGCACTCCTACATTAAACGTAGGTAAAAGCGTCAACATAAAATCGAATTATCTGGCATTAAAATAACCAACATTAATAAAATGTGGTGTTTGGACAAGCTTCTTGTGCTTCCGATACTGTCGCGTTTTTGGAAAACTAAGCTTGTTTAAGAAGTGTAATAGACGAAACACGGGTATATAAGTAATTTTACTCTACTCTTTTACAATCAGACAAGCTAAATAATCAGATAATCACTTTGACCTAACATATCCAACCACCCCTTAATCAATTAAGTTCCTATTCTCATAGCATCAAAAGCTATAAGCAAAGCACTAAAAACGGATAACTAACACTCATTATTAGAATCATATACATAAAGGAACAATTCAAAACATATCATCAGCATGACCGCCACTATGGCTTTTTACCAAGCCATTGTCGTTTGAGGGGTAAGACTC
Organism: Chrysanthemum seticuspe; assembly: GCA_019973895.1. Lineage (NCBI taxonomy): Eukaryota > Viridiplantae > Streptophyta > Magnoliopsida > Asterales > Asteraceae > Chrysanthemum > Chrysanthemum seticuspe. The sequence goes on along the minus strand of BPTQ01000007.1, from coordinate 156,503,444 downwards.
TTCAACTTGACAAGTACAACACAACCACCTCCGCATCCTATCTCTCTTCCTCAACATTAGATCGTCTTGAGCCCTTTGTTTCCCCAAACTTTGAAAGTATCCAGGAGGAGGCGCGCCCTGCATAACCATACAAACATGTTTAACATATCGCATTATAACAAACCCAAAACCTCATCAAACCATTGCTCAATACATAGCATCAATTTATAAAGTGCATATCATGTTACAAGTACTCGTGATGAAACCTTGTGTTACTGATAATAACTCAATATGCTTCTGTCAGCGGTCCGACACCCCACCATGTCTTCGGCTTCCACAAAGTCTCGTTTCGAAGCGTACAACCGTCTCCAATCGGCCGCACTTGCCTTCGGCGAAAATGAGTCTAATTTCAGTAACTAAATAACTCCTAAGAACATGAAGATAGACTCAATATACATAATACATCCATTGGTTAATTTAATTAGCAATCAAACATAATAATATAGTAATATACAAACTACTGCATAAGAAGTAGTTTGGTTACCTTGATAAAGGGCTCGAGAGTCGAGCGAACGTAGCTGCAAAACCAATTGTAGAGTAACAACTTTTGTGACAAAATTTTAGGTGTGACAGAGTGGAAGAACAATGATGATAATCTCACTTGGATTTTGATTTTTTTTGTTTGTAGCTTGGTTTTTCTTTGGATCTGATTTTTTTTCTTTGGATCGGATTTTGATTTTTTTTGTTCGTGTGTGTGTTTGTGAAAAATAGAAGAAGCAGTCTTTTGAAAAGTCTGTATTAGGAAGACAGTTTATAGAATAATTGATTTATGTAAAAAGTATATGTACTAGACAAGTATTATGTAAAATGACCAAAAAATCCTTTTTAAAAAATACGGTTTCCCAGCGACTTTTGGTTGCCCAAAAAATAATACCTTACACATACGGGACACTTGTCGCACTGTGGTTGAGTTGCCCAATAACAACGGTTGCCCTCGGTCTAGTTTCAAATTATTTATAAAAGTGGTCTAGAAAGTGATATGCACCAGGGCGCGCGGTATATTTGACTAATTTTCCCCAGTATAAAACACATCTTGAGCAACACAACTCGAAATCAAGTTCTCATTTAAGATATGCAAGTTCTTCCTTTCAACTTCATTATATTTGAGTTCCTGCATCAAATTCCTTTTCCATTTCTTTAATATCTGAGTTTATTCCTTTTTGAAGACTCTCAAATTGACCTTTTAATTGTTTAAAGAAAGGCATGACCTCAGTTAAATAACATTCTTTAGTTTGCTCAAAACCCATTTCTTCTTCAGTAATCCCAGTGGGTGTGATCCTTTTCTTACACGTTTTCTCAAAATCAACAAATAGTTGATAGACAACATACAAGCTGATTAAGGTCTTGCTATTAGTGGAAATAGTTCTATGAACTAAATGCATTGGTGTATTTGGAAGATACACAGTGGCTGCAGGCATTTTCCTAATGGGAGTGTTTGTTTCAACAAGTTCTTTAGCTTTTTGCTTATCCATATCTTTCTTCCAAAAAATTTGTTCTAGGGTTAATTGAATTTGAGGCTTAAACATGTTCAGGGAGATCCAATTTTCTTTAGTGTAATCATGAGGTTTGATCGTTATGTTATTCTTTTTACACGCAGGATCGTTAAGCTTCTTATCCATTTTCTCCCTAGATGCATCATCTAATTTTCTATCCTCTTCCGTGCTTCCAATACATGATGGTGTTTGACTAGGCTTAAGGATTTCATTACCATCATATATTACCTTCTGAGCCTCTCTAGCTATTTTACCATACTTAGGATTGGGTTTTGATAACATCAAATAGTCCTGAATATTAAGTGTCAATTTCCCCCGATAATGTTCGTTATTTATATCATTTATATGGATTTACGCTTGTTTTCCATTATTTTCCACTTTCAGGTAAATTGCGAGCATTGGAGCTAAAGAGACACGGAAATGGAAACATTACTAAAGATTTATCCCAGTATGCTTATTCTGAAGAAGTTACGGCATAACTCGTCTCTCACATTACGCCGTAACTATTGCGTGATCCAGAAGTCCAACTTATCAAGAGGTTACGGCGTAACTCTTCCAAAAGGTTACGACGTAACTCCATTAGGTCAAAAGAGGTTCCACGCCGCTGATACTTACGCCGTAACTACTGCATCACTTACGACGTAACCGAGTTTATTGAAGACTACGACGTAACCACTTATAAGGTTATGCCGTAACTAGCAGATCTAGTGCATTTACGGAGAAATAGAAGGTTACGGCGTAACTCCTCTATTGGTTACGCCGTAACCCAGACCTGGCCTATAAATACCCCACGAATTCCAGCATTTCAAAGCATCCCATTCCACATACAACACTCTGAGAACGTGGGAAAAAGCTCAAGGGAGGTATAGGGAAGCATACGGAGCTGTTTCCAAGGTAGAAGTCACACCATTACGATAAGCTTTAGCGTTTATTATTTCTTTTACTTTCAATTCATGTTTTTCGTACATTTGAATATTGAATTGATTTGCATGATTAATATGAGCGGCTAAGCACCCTTTGGTGCTAGCCTAGTTATGATTCCTTAATTGTTTTGTTTACGTTTACCTTTACTTCTGTACAATTATTTCTAAGTGTATGCATGCATAGTTCTTTGGTAGTCACCCCTGGTTTAGTAGTTTTGAATGGCGATAGAGGCCAATTGCCTAGGTGTTAGGTCACTAGTTTTACAAACACAAGTTATAAAGAAAGGAGATGAGGCGATTGAACAAGAACCAAACACACACACACAATAATATAAGACGGTTATGCGTAATAGAGTGAATGAAAGGAAAACTTGAACAACCAACCCTCAAGTGAGGGTTATTACATGGTTTATATAGGCAAGGAGCTAGGGCAACACTCTCTCTCCTTCCCTATTCCTTATTGGGCTTGGGCCTAAGCTTATGGGCCTTCTACATAAGCTTGACCTTAAACAAACATAAAGGCCATAATAAAGCTACCTATTACATATGAAATATAAATACTTGAAATACGGTTTAGGAGTGATTCCAACAATCTCCCCCTCAAGTATATATGAATGTAAACGGTGAAGGCGTTGATGTAATAGTAGCTGTGACGTCTTCTGACAATCTTCTTTCTTGTGAGAGGAATTGTCTTGATTCGAACAATCTCCCCAGTGTAGAGAGATAGTTATCTTTGAACAGTTATGCTTCGACGTCATCATTAACTTTGTTCTTTGATCATTGTTCTTTGTGGTGAAAGTGATAGTATGTTGTTGTCTGCATCAGTCTGCCTCAGGTCTGCTTCGCTGCTCCAGTGTCTCCACGTTATTCTTCAACATGCTCACACGCTCTTTGACGTTGGAAATCAATACTGATGAAGTTCTGTAAGTCTTTGACTTTGTAGATTCTTTGATTGATGAAGAATCATTCTGACTATTGTGTTGCATTCGAATAGAACTTCCATTAGTGATGAAGTTGGCGTGAGCATGAGAAGAATCAGCACGATCATCCCGCTCCAGAGCTTCCATAAGAAGAAAACATTTCAAACGATTAGTAATAAGCGGTTTCCGGCACTTACAAGTTTGAACTTCGAGAGTGTTAACAGCATAGTGTGAAAACACAACTCTAATTCTTACAAAGGCCGTTCCTGAACTGGAGTCCCACAAGTGAGATATCACGATGTACCGAAGTACATCTACAATTCAGATGAGTCGCTGAGGTACACCGAAGCATCACCTCACGACTGTAGACCGATTGAGACACACTCCGCGTAATCCACGGGGAGTTACCGAAGTGACCTGCTGTCAGGGCTGTTTGATGTTGACCCTGGCAGGAGTTTCCATTCAATCACTGAGGATCACAGATGTGAATCTCTCATAAATGTTCTCGACAGATTGCTAAGATCTGTGAAGGACTCGATATGAACCACTGATGATCTTATTTGTTGATTATCAAGTGATTAACTGTCAAGTGTTCCTAAGAGATCTTTTGATGAATCTCGTGGCTCTAGACTCAATAGTGCGTTTTGGTTTTCCTGAGCGGAGACTAGGGAGAGTGTCTCCTTCTTCAATACCAGCGATCTCTAAGAGAAAGCCAATAGTTTACGTAGGGTTCCCTGTGAGAATGAAACAAGCTTCTGTTGAGAAAAACTTGAGTGGCTAAGAAGGTTTAGTGCATGCGTCACTGGGTCCATGACGACTTTTAATCTTCAATACCGGTGTCACTAAGTGACAACCAGTAGCATATGAATTGAACTCGGTGTCTGCCCTAAGTTGAATAATCTGGAGGGCTGTTTCTTTTCACCCTTTACTTTACATTTCTTTTTGATTCTTCAACTCCTTCTTTCTCCGATTCTCATTTTCTCCTTTTTACAATCATTCCTAAGGACTTCTAACACTAACTAATGGTAGTGTCCTTGGGTAGATCCCTCCGGCTCTGGCGGATCATAGGACGGTTATTCCTAACCTTAGTCACCTTATAACTCCATGACTAACCTATGTTTGCCATTAAAACCACTGTATGTGAAAATATCTCTCAAAGGGTTTGTTAATGAAAAACATGTTTGAACCACTGTGAGAGATGATGTTTTGCATAAATACTCCCCCTCCACATGTGCTTACTAGTTTTAATGGTTAAATGCACAGTGAGGAAAGAGCGCGCACTTTTTGAATTGATCCACTGAAGATAGACAATCCCCCGCGAGACACGGTTACGTTGCATAGTTAAAGAGTTACATTGTCAGCTTTTAGGTGACAACTAGCTCTAATAACTACCTTGAAGGTGTAGACAAACCTCGAAAGGTTGTCATACCCGTCAGAGTTCATGTCTATCAAGAGTTTCTCGAATGGTACTTTCTACTTGGACAAGTCCTTTGCGAGACACGTTTACATTACTAGCGAACTAGCTTGAAATTATTACCCGTCCAGGACAAGTCTTTTCGAGTTACTAACAGTTTAGTACCGTCAATTCGTTGGTTAAGTCTGAGGTACACAGATTCATTTGCATTATGCACAACATATTTCTTATCACACAATTTTCTCCCCCTTAAAAATGGCATATAAAATGTTATTTTTGAACGGTTGACAATAAATATGACCATTTCGAGTGTTGCGGGAAGATGACCACTATGAACAATTTGTGAACAATGTTTTAATTCAAATACTCCCCCTCAACTAGTGATATAAACGGTTGAGGTTTTAAAATCATATGGGGAAGTACTTGTCTTTTTGAGCAAAACCTTGAAAATTGAAAGGTTTGATAGGTTTTACTCAAAAATAAGAAGCTTTCGCTCCTTTTATAAGGATTGTGGCACTGAGGCGTACCACAGAGTCCTTTCTTGACAATTACGGGTTGTACACTGTTATGTGTGCACAAGCCATTGACATATATAATCACACATCCAAAATTATATGAAGGAAACCATTTAAGGGGTACCAGGAAGTGCAGTGATGTTCCCAGGAGTGCGCACAGGGCGTTGAAAGCCGGTGATGTTTCTCCTGGGTCGACCACCAACATAGCTCTCCAATCGTCTGAACTGATCCCTTCTGAACAACCGTTCATCAATCATGGTGATGATCCTTCTCACATCCCTCCTTTCCTGAAAATTCCAGCGCTTAGGAGACCCAACTTTCAGGCGTATATCCTTCAACCTGTACGCCAATCCATCCCTAACCATCTTCAAGGTATGATCCCCGAATTTGTGGAGCTCACTACACGCCATTAAGAAGTTTCTTTGAAGTTCACTATGGTAAACAACGCCGAAAGGTTTGCTGATGAGTGTATATTGAGGTAGCTGGTTAAGATCGGGAAGAGTAAGCGTTGGAGGAGTGAGGTTGACACGCATTTGATAAGATTCAACAGCCATCTGGATATCTTCAACACGTTCTTTGATCACGATGCGTCTAATGAAGATGAGAACTGACTTGATAAATTCACGTTGAACGTCAGTCGAGAATTGTCTCATACGACCCTGGACTTTGGCAAGGTACATGTCTTCGATGTCGTTGAGAGATAAGTTCTCAAAGTCAGCCTCGGAGAATCCATAGTCATGTTCATCTTGTCGTTTGACTATGATATTCTTCAAGAATGTATAGTCCCACTTAGACTTGAGATCAACGTGTTTGATGGCCACGATGTCCTTAGAACTATACACTGCATGTTGAGACTTCTGAACCAGGCAGCTTCTGTAGTAGATTCTTCGGCGTTCAGGCCAATGATGAATCCCATACAATGCATCTTGGTCGTATGCTTGCACGTTGTCAGAAAACAAGTGATTTGCACGTTCCTCGATAGCTATGCAGTTTGAGTAAATAGCCGCTGGGAATGGAAGAGTCAATGATGTAGCATATTTTCGAGAACCATCGCTACCGTGTAAGAGAAAATCCAGGTCTCTGTTAAAAAAGTATCGGAAGGGAATCCGTGGTTCGTCTGCTTGGCCAATGGTCGGTAGGGGTTTGGTCCAATCGGTGTAGTATGGAGGGTTGTCCCTTTGTGTGAAGTCAATGTTTGCTTCCGGTTTGAGCCAATCCATGTTGTTAGACATAGCTCGAGCGATGTTCTCAAGATGATATTCGACCTCGAGGGCGCTTTCAGAGCTGTCTTGTAGAAGTTGAAACGCTTCATTCTTGATTCGCTTCAACTCAGATTTCATCATTTTCTTCACATGGAACTTTTCCTGCAAAAGTTTTGCGTGCTCCAATGTAGAACCGTCTACCAAGTCTTGACCTTCATCAGGGTAGGGAGTTTGATTGACAAGTGTGGAGAACCATTCAAACTCTTCGGTTTTATCGTCATCTAGCCATGATACGACTCCAGGCTGAGTCGTCTTCTTCTTCTTTTTGGAAGGCCTTGATGATGATACTGGTTTCTGCACTTGTTTGGGTGAGGTGGGTTGTTGTCGGGGCTCAAGGACCTCTTCATCGTCACCACCCGTATACTCAAAGTAATCACCTGTTTTATGAGTCAGGGGTGGTAACTCGGAATCGTCCCAAGGTTTATCAGTAGAAGACCGAGGTGGAGGAGACTTTTGTTGAGAAGAAATCCGTGGTGGAGGAGGTGGCATCGAAGTAGATTCACCAGACTGCTTCTGACGTTTAGGTGCAGAGTCCTTGTCCTTATCATCGTCATCTCTTGATCGTTTGGGTTGATCGACTGACTCCTTGCATGATGATCTGAGTTGAAAATCAAGTAGATTTTCGAAAAATTTAGCTTCATCCGAAGTAAACGTTCCAGATCGCTTTGACATTTGCATCACTAGTTTAGCGATTAACTCAAATTCAGAGAGATCAGCTTCTTTGGCCATTGTATGTTTAACCAATGCGACGATGTTAGGAGTGAGTTGTCTGGAAAATACTTCTCTAGTCACACCGGGGACAGTGTCGAGAAGAAACTTGTGGGTATGATCTCTTGCTTTCTTCTCCAGTTCCTTTTGGACTTTAGGAACGATATCCTGAAGGTACTTGTTAGTGTAACCTTTGATCATTTCGTTCAGTTCCTCTTTACGATGACTCTTCATGAATTTCTGAACAAATTCCCTTTCTTTCTCCATCTTGTCTTTCTCATCATTTAAGTACTGAATTTGGTCAGCAAACCAATTCAGTTTTCTGTAAAGTATGTCCTTCTTTCTGACTTGTTGGACAGCTTTCACAATCTTTTCATGAGTCAGAGAAATCCAAGATTTAGGTGGTTTCTTCACTGATTTGGATGATGATCTGGTTGACTTCGTTGATGGTGGTGGTGATGAGTGAGATGATGAGTCTGATGAGGAGGAGACATGAGGAGGCTTGGGGTCCTTAGGCGGTTCAGAGGTTTCCTTCTGAGACTGTGTGGGACTACCCAGAAGCCACTTGTCATAATCATCATCTTTATCTTTCTCAGTCATCTTAGTTTCAGGGTTCTCAAACTCATATACGATAGTATCCTTCACAGGCTGTTGTTGTTGTAGAAGAGTGGTGGCACCAGATCCCTTACCGGGTTGATTAACCGTATCAGGATCTGGTGAGGAGTGGGCAGCACCACTTGATCCTCCGGGGCCACCCATTTGATCTTTAGCAAATTCTTCGGCCTTTTGAAGGTGTCTGACGTTGTGAAACTTCTTCCTGTATGATTGATCCAGTTGCTCTTCTTCATCTTCAGAGCTATCATCATGTGGCACAAGTGCAGGAGTCTTCCCTTTTCCTTTATTAGTTTGAGGACTTGGAGGTTTTGGTACTGAGGGATTTTCATCCTTTGCAGTTTCAGAGTATGTGATCTCTTCATCTGTGTCAGTAGCTTCAGAGTCCTCGTCCATGAGGTTTCTTTGCGGTTCAGGTGTAGAGGAAAGGATCGAAGTGGCTTCCTGAGAAGGAACTTTCTTCTTAGGGGTAGGTTTCCTCTTTGGAATAGGTTTCTTCTTTGGAACATTCCTCTGACTATCTGTACTTGTGACACTTCCAGCACTTCCTTTTCTGGTTCTCCTTACAGGTGTTCCAGAAGCTTTTTCGTCGAGATGACCAACTTTGCCTTGTCTGACTGCTTCCAGATACCTTTTGTACGTTTCGAGCTTTCTGACATCTTCAGTTAGAAGGAAATCTGGCAGCACAGCACCTTGTTTCTTTGTAGACGTTTCCTTGATTCTGACAGATAGAATAGGTTCCGTCAACATATCGTGATTGTCGGGGTCATTGAGCCTCTTGGGAATATCAGGATGAAGTCCAAGTGCTCTCTGGATCAACAATTTAGTATATCTGATGTAGGGAATCTTTGAGCCAAGTTTGTTGAGAAATGACATCATGTCATCCCAAATCAGAGCTTCGATAGCGATGTGTTTCCTGTTGACCAATGCCCAGAATATTTGAAGTTCCATGAGCTTAGGGTGCTCATAGCCGCTGCCACGACCAGAAACAGACTTGGTGATGATCATGTAGAGAGTTCTCCAGGGTTGAGGAATACTCTTAAGCTCTACGTGAGAATGCTTGGTGATTACTCCTGTAGCCTCGTCATAACCGATATCGATTAAGAATTGGAGAGTGAGCTCTTCAACAGGTGTGGCATATAGTTTGGTTGGATCGACATCAGGAATTAGGAGAACAGCCCTTAAGTCTGCAGGTGTAATGGTGACTTGTTTGTGATTCAGAGTCACCGTCACAGCAGTCTGTCCTTTGACCCTTTCCATAGTGTTCCAGAACTGTTGGATGTAGATCTCAGGAACAGTTGCAGAGTGAGTAAGCATGTTCTGATACGGATGAGTCCTCAGAATATCAATAGCAATTAGACATGAAGATTCTGAGCAAGTGAGGGTGTCAAAGTCAACACGGAGATTGTTCTTTCCTATCTTCATTGGATAGCCATGAGGATAGATATCTGCAATGGAGAGAACTTCAGATGCATCCACATTCATTTGTTCAGCCATGTCGTGATCTGAAATAACATTAGCCAAAAGAACCAACATATCGAAAGACATACTGTTAGTCAACAGAAGGTCTTATTGTCTAGTTATTGAATGTACAGTGTCAATGATTGTTACGAGTCCTAAGTCACTTGTATGTCCAATAGTTCAATGACGTAGTGAAATGTTTCGTGAGTTAGTTAACTTTAAGTTTTAAAGTTTATTTTATCACTTATTGTTCACAACATATCAAACGATTTAAGTTTATTAGTGACATTATTGGATTCGTGACGATATGATTAGTTTATTTACAAGTTTGTACACGTAACAATTCATAACGAAGGTGTGATCCAGGCTTATGCGTAGGATTGGTAAAGCTATGCGTAGACAGGAATGATATATGCTTAGGCGTAAACTTACGCGTAGAATCCTAACTTACGCGTAAGAAGTGTTACGCGTAGGAAAAGGAGACCTTATGCGTAGAGCTTATGCGTAGGCATATATTAACCTTACGCGTAAGGCTACTCGTAAGAGTTGACCTTATGCGTAGAGGTCACTGTTTACGCATATCCTTCACAGGATACGCGTAGTCCCATATGTAGAACCTTATGCGTAGAAGCTACGCGTAAGACTAATCTTACGCATAACAAGCTACGCGTAAGGTGATCCTTATGCGTAGAGTAACAACAACCTTGATTCTGAATATTAAGTGTAGCAAGCCTGAAACAAAGCATCATATCATCAATGTTTAACACATAACATTCATTTTATGACAGATCATAACACAATTGGACAGTTTAACAGTTATGCGTAGAAATCCTTACGCGTAGTCTAAAACCCTAAATTTACGCGTATGAATTTTAGCCATAGAATTTGCATCAAAGTTTTTCTGGTATATCTTAGATGTTGTGAGAGCATATTGACCAAGTCTTAACACTTAGTTTGCAGTGAATAAAAAATACCCAATTTTTAGAACATTAAACCCTAATTCCTAATTCTGAATCAATTACGGTTTATGGGTGGTTATAAGGCATGGATATCATCAATTCAACAGCACATAAGCATAACACAACAATCTTTTTGACCAACACACTTCACATTCGAAAATACCCAATTCGACTCATAAACCCTAATTTTCAAAAATCATCAATTCGTGTTTCTGGGTGGATTTTGATGGTTAAAATGGTATCATTGATGTATTATGAACGTTTTGACACAAATCATTTCACCACAAACACACACATATTGATTGTGTGTTCTTACGCATAAGCGTAGAACACCTAATCACGCGTAGAAAACGTTTTAGCCGTAGGATTTACATGAAATTCAAAACCTTATCTTAAAAACATGTTGTAATCACGAAAACACTTACAAGATGAAGATCAAAAGCACGGTTTTCTTGAATCAATTCAAAGCGTAGGATGGTTTTATGTTTTGAGTAATAAATGAGAAGTGAAAGTTAGGTGGAGGATATTTTTATTCAAAATATCTTTAAGGTTTTGACAGTTTTGGTCCCTCCACCTTTTCCTTTTTCAAACAAAGCCTTTTAACTTCCATTTTGATTACCAAACAAAGATTTTTAGGAAAGAAACATGACGACACTCCCCATCGACTTGAGAAAAATAATGAAAGGTTATTAATTTAAGTCCGAGGAGTGTCTTTGAACCAGAACATGTACCACCATTTGTAACAGAATCAACCGAGATATGATAACATGCAAGTACACAGATGTTTTGAAACAGTTAAGAGATTATTTTCTCCCCCTCAACACTTGATCGGAAAAATATTGAATTTTGAAAGATTAAAGTGTTGACGGAAGAAATGTACTTGCCATGTTGAAAGAAAGATAGATTAGGAGAATATTTTTGTTGTTTTATCGGATTTTATATTTTTGTATTTTGTTTTTGAAAAATTATTTACAGAAGATGTTTTGGTGTTTGACAGGTTTTTAAGACTGTTTTAAGAGGTCATCCAATTCCTCTTGAGTCAAACACCTCATACCAATTCGGTGGACCAACTCATTAAACCTAGCGGGAGGCAAGGCTTTGGTGAGCAAATCTGCCAATTGGTATTCAATACCCACAAAGTATAATTCAACGGTACCCTGTTCCACGTGGTCCTTGATGAAATGATAGCGTAGATCGATGTGCTTTGATTTCGAGTGCTGAACAGAGTTGCACAAGATCGCAATGGCACTCCGATTGTCGCAATACATCGGGATTCTGTGAAATACGTAACCATAGTCTTTGAGTTGTGTTCTCATCCAGATGACTTGAGCACAACACGCGGACATGGCTACATATTCTGCTTCGGTTGATGACAGCGATGTACAATCCTGCTTCTTTGATTGCCAAGACACGAGTTTATCACCGAGAAATTGTAGTGCTCCTGAAGTACTTTTCCTTGAGTCTAAGCATCTTGCGTGATCAGCGTCTGAAAAAGCGATTAGCTCAAAACCAGAATCCTTCGGATACCAGATCCCCAAGTTAATGGTTCCCTTGATGTATCAGAGGATTCTTTTAGCCTCAGAGAGGTGGGTTTCAGTTGGTCGCGACTGATAACGGGAGCATAGATAAACGGCAAAGACAATATCAGGTCTGCTAGCTGTTAGATACATGAGAGACCCAATGATACTTCGGTATTTGGTAGGGTCAACCAATTTCCCATGTAAATCAGCATCTAATTTCTTGGTATGAGCCATTGGTGTGGCATAAGTGTCACAGGTTGTCATTCCAAATTTGTTTAACAGTTCAAGGGCATATTTGGACTGACTCAAGAAAATACCACGGGGTGATTGATGAACTTGCAGTCCTAGAAAGAACGTAAGTTCACCCATCATGGACATTTCAAAATTTTTCTTCATTAGTTTTGCAAAAGCGGTTGAAAACTTTTTATGTGTCGACCCAAAAATGATGTCATCCACGTAAATTTGAACAATTAAGATATGTGCCCCGTGATATTGTATAAAAAGAGTTGGGTCAACCGAGCCTTTGGTGAAATTATTGGCAATGAGGAAAGATGATAGCTTATCGTACCATGCCCGAGGGGCTTGTTTGAGACCATAAAGAGCTTTGTTCAGTTTGTAGACATGGTTCGAGAACTCAGGATCAACGAATCCATCTGGTTGGCTGACATAGACCGTTTCTTTAAGTTGTCCATTGAGAAACGCTGTTTTGACATCCATCTGATAGACCGTCATATTCATATGAGCTGCGAACGCGAGAAATATCCGAACAACCTCAAGACGAGCAACCGGAGCAAAAGATTCTTCAAAGTCTATTCCCTCTTCCTGACGATAACCCTTAGCAACTAGACGTGACTTGTTTCGGATGACGTTTCCTTCAGCATCCAATTTGTTTTTCCAAATCCATTTTAGACCAATGACGTAGACCCCTGTTGGTCTTTCAACCAGTTCCCATACTTCAAGACGTTTGAATTGGTTGAGTTCTTCCTGCATGGATTCAATCCAGTTGTCTTTTGTCATTGCGTCTTTAATGTTTTTAGTCTCAGATTGGCAGACAGTGAGTGCATAAATGCAATGTTCACCGTCTGTGTGAAGACGTTGTCTCGTAACGACTGGTTGATTCGGGTTGCCAATAATGTTAGCCAGAGGATGGTCTTTTGTCCATCTATGTGTAGAGGGTTGATGTTGGTATACATTGTGCAGATTCTGAGGATTCAAATGGTTTGTTGAAGATTCTGTGACATCAGGTGCAACAGTCTCATTAGCAAACGGGTTGAAGAACGCATTTGGATCAAAATCTGCAGGTGGGGGTACTTCATTCAGAATATCATTAGCTGGTTCATCATTGTTGGAAGCGGTGTGTTCAACTGTTGTGTTGGAGTCAACTGGTGTAGGTGCATCTTCAACAGTAGTTGTTGTAGCAGGTGTATCAGGTGTAGGAATATTATCAGGTTGTGCAGCGGAAACAGCGGATACACCTGGAGCAATTTCATCAATATCATCACTGAACAGAGGAGCAAATAACCTTTCCATTTGTTGACAAGTGAGTTGGGGGCTTAGTTCAGCTGATGATGGGGGTTGGGGGAAGTTTAAACGATTGTGACCGGGTTCTAAGCTGTTATACTCAGAAGCCATTTCCGTGAGTTCATCGAAATGAGCATGAATCGTTTCCATTACCTCCTTAGTTCGACGATTCCAGATTCGGAAACCTTTAGAATTGTCACAGTATCCAATAAAGACTCCAATATCAGCTTTGGCTTTGAGCTTTCCAAAATCATCACGATCATTATTCGGATAGCAAAGGGATCCAAATACATGAAAGTGTTTGAGGTTCGGTTTATATTTGTGGACAAGCTCGAAAGGTGTTTTGTTGTGGCGTTTTGTGATCATAGAACGGTTTTGAGTATAGCAGGCAGTAGATACAGCTTCTGCCCATAAGTAATCTGGAAGTTTAGCATTGATTAACATTGTTCTTGCAGCTTCCACTAACGTTCGGTTTCGTCTTTCAACAACTCCGTTTTGTTCAGGTGTACGTGCAATAGATGTTTGATGCTGAATTCCCACTTTCTCATAAAATTCACGAAGGGTTTGGTTAACAAATTCAGTTCCTTTGTCTGTCCGAATTATCCTGACGGTGTTGCGGAGCTGAACCTGTATCTTTGTGAGAAAGGTGATGATCATTTGTGGAGCTTGGTCTTTGCTACGAAGAAAGTAGACCCAAGTCCATCGTGAGTAGTCATCAACAATTACTAAGATGTAGCGTTTGCCATTGATCGTTTGCACGCGCATCGGGCCACACAAATCCATGTGAAGAAGATGTAGTACATGCTGAGAGCTGTGTTCCACCTTTGAAGGAAAATGAGCACGAGTGCTTTTCCCTTGTTCACAGGCTGAGCAAAGGTGATCTTTTGAATACCGGAATCGTGGGAGTCCTTCAACTAGTTTGTGTCGAGCAAGGTTGGTGATGGTTTGAAAGTTTAGATGTGAGAGACGACGGTGCCATAGCCAGGATTTTGTAGATGTTGCCTTTGAAAGTAAGCAAATGGGAGAGGAAGCAACCATGTCTTGCATAGAGATAGTGTAGAGACTAGAATTACGCGATCCAGACATAAGGTCATTTCCTTGTAGATCACGAATGAAACAAGTTTTCTCCCTGAAAGCAACCTCCAAATCTCCATCACAAAATTGACCTACTGAAAACAGATTGTGACCGAGGCCTTCCACATAGTAAACCCTGCTGATTTCGATGTTCCCATTGACATAATCTCCGTAGCCCATGATAGCTGCGAAGTGATCGTTCCCGAATCTGACAGTGCCAATGAACTTTGCAATAAAGTTTGATAACAGTTTAAGGTTTCCTGTCATGTGTCGGGAACATCCGCTATCAACAATCCAGAGAATGATCTGTATCACCTGCATTACACACAGACGACACAAATGGAATAGAAGTAGATGTGGAACCCGAAATGTTAGAGGGTTCCGAAGCAGGTCTGTTAGACATACACACATTGATAATTTTAGGCATCCATTTAAATCCTAGTGTGTTGTATATCCATTTCTGCCATCTATAACTACTCTTTGCTTTAGTCTTAGTGAATGCACTAGGTGGTACTACATTCTTAGGAGGTGAATCGGGAACTACTGTGATAGCAACGGTTGCCTTAGAATCTAAAGAAGGTGGTTTACCAAGCACAGACTTAGAATGATTAGTGGGCCTAGAGGTATTCCGATTCTTAGGATTCCGTAATCGAGAGATTATAGCTTTAGCAACACATTTTTCATGACAATCAGAATTCATACTCTTTCGACAAATAACACAAGGTGCATCAGACTGAATATCAAAAGTACTTAACGGTTTAGCATTCGTTACATCACTATTTCTATTACATTTGCCAGACGTAACATCTATAGTGGAAGCAACATGATTTTTATTCAGAGTCCTAGGGTGTTCTTCTACTTTAGCATGCCTTATTGATCTTTTCTTAGGTCGCAACTTCCTATTCTTCGATTGAGTGCTCCTAGGCTGTGAAGTGCGGACGTTTGGAAAAGACGTTTGGAAAATACATTAGCAACTTGTGATTTGGCAGTAGGGATTCTAGGTTGACGATTACTAAGTGTGACTGGTGCTAATATCTTAATCATAGTAGGCGGAAGTTGTTCATACTTTCCTAACATTTCCCGTAACTTAGAGATAGTGTGTATCAGATTTTGATTTTCAGAACGAATATTTCCAGCAAAATTCATGACATCTCTAGTGTGAGCAAGATAGTGATCAAGTTCGTTTGATGCTTCAAGTCGAGTCTTTTTGAGTAAATCAAATATGACACCATATTCCTGTTTAACTTTTAAAAGTTCTTGTTCATATTTTGAGATTTGACTTTTCAAAGACACGTTTTGATCATCCAGTTGCTCAATTTTAGGATCAGAAGATTTTGCACTCAACTGAGCGATTTTCTTTTGAAAACTAAGTTGATGGTTGTGAATATCTTTTTCACACCAATGAAGACGACGTTTTGCATTGTAAATTTCAGTGAGTAATCGTTTATTTTCAGCTTTTAAAGACTCGATCTGAAGCACATTATCGGTGTTCTCAACAGTAACAACAGTTTCAACAATATCAGCAGAGATATGATCAGATGCATATGGCAAAGAATAGTGTTAGGAATTAGAAAATTCCATGTTAAAGTGTCGGTCACCCCAATTATGATCTAGCATAAGATAGCTCGTAGACGTGTCGTTATTTTAGTTGTTTAGTAGTTTATTAGTTATTTAGTAGCGTAGTTTAGCGTAGTGTAACACCGTGGAGGAAGGACGGGTCTTTACCCACTGTATACCTGATCCACAAGCCGATAGGAGGTCGTGTATTTGTAAGTATAAATACCCCTTCCATTGATGGAAGGGGTGATGCTTCTCATTCAATCTAATATTCCATACTTTGTGTAAACCTCTAGCAAGAACACCCTCTCTCTCTACTAACTCTCTAACTATGGCAAACATGTATTTTGATCATCCAAGACCACCCGAATCATCAACACAATAAAAATATGATCCTACAATTGGTATCAAGAGCCACGGTTATTGTGTTGTGTTGATTTTTGTGGTTTTGATTCATGTTCTTAAACTATGCGTGTACTGTTTTAGTGTCGAATGTATTGTCCTTTGGTAAACTATTTTTTATCACAGTATATTGTTTATCCTTTCTTTTGGTCAAAAAAATGGTTATATGGTCTAATCATGCTTTCATTACTGGATTGTCTCATGTTCTTTAAAACAGTCTTGAATATAAGTTGTAACCTTTTTGTTACATATTTGTGATGCCATGTTTGTCATACAATCTGTTTTAAGGATCAAACGTTAGTCAAAGGAGTTGCAAGTTCTCTTGGTCTGCTGTTTTTTTGGTCAATCTGGATAAATGATGCAGTTTCCATCATGTTTTTCTGGGCTTGTATGAAGATGGTCGGAATAAACTCATAAAATCTTGCTAGCGACTTAGACATTTTTTTCATCCAGATCCATTGAATCTAAGTAGCTACTTGTATTGACAAGTTAGCGATTTATGTGTTTTCATGATATGGCGACTTGGTGACGGTTTGACTTTTGAGTCAAACCGAAAGGCTAGCGACTTGTCATATGCTTGCTAGCGACTTGGTGTATTTGAAAAAAAAAAAAAAAAAAAAAAAAAAAAAAATAGCGACTTGGATTAATCGTTGACCTAGCGACTTGTTACTTAACAAGACGTAGCGACTTGTTATTTAACTTGTCGCGACTTGACTCATAACTCTTAAGTGGTAGCGACTTGACTGTGATAGGATGAAGAAAGAAATGACATTGACCACTCAAAACTAATACCGAAACATTCAAACAACAATCTTTCAACTTCTCTCTACCATCAACAATTTTCTAACATAATACCATCTTCAGTTAACACATTCAACATTCATCCATATCATATCAAATATTCAACCTCAATAATCATTCATCACATATCATATCATTTCTGTTACTTCTTTCGAACCAAAATGAATGACTAATTTATACCAAGATCTCAGTCGACTCTTTCCTTAGTCATATTCAAAAGAAAGATTAATACATCATTGATCTACAACTTATGATAATTTCCGTAACAGTGAAGAAAGAACAAAACCATGAAAGGGTTCATCCTCTAATTCTTGTTCGGTTAAAAAGGAGTTACAAAAGAAAGGATCGATCTCAAATTTGCCTTTGTGTATTCTTCGATTGGTTCAAAAACCAATAACACATGAGCATGTCATCACAGATCTTTTAGAATATAAGCTACTCTTTTATTTTCGAACTGCTTGGAAGAAATTAACAAAACAAAATCGTTTCACTAATTTCTTTTGTTCGGTTTTAGAAATGATAAGTCGAGTTCAATGAAATACCTACCTGTGATTGTTCCAAGGATCTCGTTGCCTTCTCATAAGACACCAAGCCATCCCTGTGGCCTCTTCACGGTCTCAAATCCATCTCTGTGGCGAGACGTGGTTATTAGATGTACTTATTTTTGTTTAAAGATGGGGGCGGACTGATATTGAGTTGTGATTAGGGTTTGAGTTTGGTGTATAAGTTCTAAAAAAAGGGGCGGATTTTTGAGATGTTTTAGGGTTTGTGATTTATTTTGAGATGGGGGCTGATGATGAAACGAATTTGGGTTAATTGTGGTTAAGTGGTCTTTTATACTTGCATCTAAATTAGGGTACTGGTTTGTATGGAAGAATGGGCTTTGTCATTCATGGGCCGATCAGGTAGCTCACGTGGGCCAACACGTTTTCACTATTATTTTACATTGAACCGTGTATTGTTGCTAATCTGTACGAGGATGGGATCAAGTAGATTTGTGGTCCAATGAAGTGGTGATATAATAAATTACAACACTTTTCGATAATGAGTAATATTTTGGCCATAATCTTTCACGGATGCTTTATTTGTCTACGACTAATGCGAGCATATCATTTGGCTAAAAAGAATCACATCTCATTGGATTTGAGCTATTGTGTAGGACCGGAAGTGATGTTAAGAAGTTGAGCTAATATTTTATCATTATGGGATGCAAGTTGTAATATGAGACGTGCGATTTGATGATGCGACTTGTGAATTGAGAAGATCTGATAATGAGACTTGTTGCAATATGAGATTTGTTGATGAATTGTGATTGTTTTGATGATCATATTTGAGTTGATAATAAGATTTGATGTGTTGGGCGACGTGATACTTTGGTTTATACATTTTCACATAAGACACTATGTTACGGCTTGAATTGATATTTGATCAAGGTTGACTACGGGGTTGTTTGAAGTGAGATTTTCCGGGCGTGTTCACTTATTTTGTCTTCTTTCTTTCTACCATTCCGCAAAGATGACTTGTTTTGGCTTTTATAGAGTGTGATAAAGACTTGGCTATTTAGTTACGGTTGTGATTCTTTCTCGCTTAACCCAAAACGTAACTATCACTTCGGTGTCTCACGCAGTTGAGGATACGTCAAGAGGTTTTGTACATTGGGTACACCGTTTCTTCTTCACAAGGATTAGTACAAGTTTAAGAAACAAATCTGGGGAATTTCACTTCATGATCAAGTTTGGGATATCGGGTTTACATCTCCATATGGTCACAGCAATTGCCGACTGAATTTGAGAATGATGTGTTTACCAATGTGTTTATTGGATGGTTGATGATATTGTTGATGTTGGATTTTGGATAGTTGATGAACCGCTGCATGTTCCCCTAAAACAGATATTCTCTGAAACCAAAGTCGTCGTAACACATTCAAGTTGACATTGTTTACGGTTTTCTCTTGATTTTGTAAAATCCCGCGAAAGAACCTATTTCTCGGTTTAAATCATAGACTTGTAAAATCCCGTGACAATGGAAACATCCTGGTATTAGTAAAGTGCATTTCCGGATCTATCTTACGGTTTATTCTTGGTTTTGTAAAATCCCGCGAAAGAAACTATTTCTCGGTTTAAACCATAGAGTTGTAAAATCCCGTAATGATGGAACCATCTTGGAGAAGAGAAAGTGTAATTCTAGATCTTTTGATGCTGGTGCCACGGTTTCTGCTTCGAAGAAGGGATAAAAGGGTGTACTTCATGAATTGGATGTGTGTTTGGATATTCGTCATGGCGGTTTGGTTACTTCAAAGTTTTACGGGGTTATGCTCATTAAACCATGGTCGGGATGAAACCATTATCATAGTTCACTTAAAAAGTCAAAGGAGGCTAGATTTGAGCAGTTCAGAAGATGTGACAACTGCGTTAATTCGGTATTATTTATTTGAGGTTGAAGTGAATTATCACGGGCGAGTGTACTTAGTATCTGAAGGTATCGGGGATGGATGAATGAAGATTCTTCATGATCCTTGTTCGAGCTTATTATCAAAAATGAAGACTTGGAAATCTAGTTATTGTTGAGTGACTTTTACCTTTTCTTTTACCGCTTGGGGGAATTGGGCTCTTATCATCTCAAAATAACTATCACTTTAAGGAGTTACGTTGTAGTGCTCAGTGTCACATTCAATTGTGGATTTTCAAGAGGTGATGTACGTCTTATACTTGATGGCTGGTTGGTTGAAGAGTATAGAGTACTTAGAGATTCAATGGAGGATGAAGTCTCGGCACCGCTCTTTGTTACATATGTGCAAGTATAAGTCACGAGTTCGGGATAGTTTACTTCTGGGTCAAATTCATCATATTGGGTTTTCTCCATCAGCTGTCACGACAAAGAGCCTACTGAATGATAATGGGTTGATTACGTGTTTTGCCAAGAGATTGAAAAGAGAGAGATTTATGACGTATGAACACAACAGTTCATGCCTCGTTCTCTAAAGAAAAGAAATGTGTACGTTTCAGTGCGCATTTTCTTATGAAGAAGAGAAATCTTCTTATGACGTATGAACACAACAGTTCATGCCTCGTTCCTAAAGAAAAGAAAAGTGTACGCTTCAGTGCGCTTTATCTTCTGAAGAAGAGAAATCTTCTTATTATGACCATTCTCATCAACATGCTTCATACTTTTTCCATGCGCATCAGTCTTCAAGTGAACCGGGCTACCACTGATTGTTTTCTCATTCCACTTGCTCGATTATAATGAAGATGGCGACATCATGTGCTGATTTTGTGGGAGAGAAGTGTGAATAGAACATTCGGATGATTTTCACTTATTTAATCAAGAATGGCATCTCCGTATGCAATTCTTGAGGGGGAGAAGAAGTGTGAATTTTTTGCATTGTTGATTGATTTTTGAGAATATAAATGGTCATACGGCTCTAAACTCATGTAAGAACCGAGCTTCTTCTTATCGGGTCATCTTCACATGGAGTTTTTCTCTTCTATGAGTCGTTGGTTGACATCTTCACTCGGATTGATGAGTTTATCGACAAAGTGCTTCCGGTTAATGCCTCACGTATACATCAACAAGATGATTCCGAACAATCTCTCTGTTCTTGTTTGATGTGACTGGTAGTTTGGCGTTACCATCTTGTGTGTTCGTTGCGGCCTTATTGCTGATTTCCTTGATGAACATCTTTCTGTTCTTGTTTGATTGGGAGAGATTTTAGTTAAGGGAATTTGCAAGATGTAAGTTAATTGGGATGCTTTTTGGTGGGATGCTTTTTGGTGTGAGTTGAATATGTTAACTATCTATTCCCCAACTGAACAATCTTGAAGAAGGTCAAGTCTACAGTCTGTTCTACATTTTCTGCTACATGTTAGAAGACTAAAGACGAGTTGCATTTAACGATCTAAAGACTTCTTCTTAATCTGGGCATTTATCAAACAGATTGTCGGTTTAGAGGAGAGCACTAATTGGGAGAAAGTTATAAGTCAGATTCAGTCCCCAATTAGAATACCTCATATTCTTTAGCAGTGACTCCTCAAGACGTTGTTATTGACTATTTCACGTGTTGGACATTTGACACAAGTTGATTACTTCGGAGTTAATCATTTATCACTTATTTGAGATTGAAGTTGATTTTCACAAAGGTGTGTTCTTATTTGATAGCTTACTCGGGCTTAAGAATTTGAGTTGAAGACTTGGTTTATCTAGTTACCAGCAGTCGAGGTGGATGGTTGAAGACCTGGTTAACTATCACTATTAGGAGTTACTTTGTTTTACTCAGTGTCACACGCATATGACGGTGTGGATAATCTCAAGAGGTGTTAATGTCTCATACTTTGTTTGGGTAGTGAGTACTTAGAAATTTTCTTGAAGCATAAATTCTCGACACCGTTCTTCCATCATTAGGTGCAAGCTTAAGATACAAATGTGGGGAAGTTGACTTCAGTTTCAAGTATGGTATAGCGGGTTTTTCTTCTTCAGTGGTTACTTCAAATTGTCTACATAAGGGTTGATAAAAATAGTCAGAGAGAGTCTTCAGCAAGTTGATTCTCACAAGAGTTCAAGTGTTCTTCTCATTAAGATTTCAAGTATTTGGGCTTATATTTGTTGCTGATTCTGAAGTATCAAAACCAGAAAGGGGCAAGGAGACACACATCTAGACACAAAGCGAGTAAACTTGATGAACTTAATTCTTCTAAGTGATTGAAGATATCCCGGGAAGACAAATGTTATTACCGCAGAGAAACTCAGATTTGACTCATGGCGAGTAAACTTGATGAGCTTAATACTTCTAAGTGATTGAAGATATCCCGGGAAAACAAATATCATGACCGCAGAGAAACTCAAGGTTTTACTCATCAAGGCTTTTAGTGTTATTATTCCAACGACGTGGGGGAAGTGATGTTAGAGAAAGTTTCTGAAGATAAAAGAGGTACACTAGTGTGTGGTGATTTCGATGGTATCGCAATGATCAGGGGATAGAGATTGTGTACATTGGGGATGCTCAGCTGTTTTACCTGAGGGCTTAATCTGTGATTCAGAGATATAATCACTTATTCCGGTGTTGACATCTGCAGAGATTGTCACCCGCAGAGATAATCAGTGATTCGGCCTGCTTCTTCAATGTTATCGGTTATTCTCTCTTTGGGCATTCGGGTACTTCGGGTTCTTGAGCTTCATACACTTTCTTCAGGGGAGAGAAAAGTATACATCGGGGTTATTCTTTGGCTATTGGACTTAATCTGCTACTTCGATGGTATAAGTTTCTTTGTCTTCGGGTATGTGTATTCGGGTTCGTGAGCTCTAGTCTAAGAGATTGACTGCATCAAATCAACTACTTGGGGGAAGTGGTCTCGTGACACCTTTTTGGAATGGATTGCTTCAGACTTCAGTGGAAAAGAAATTTGAGAAGATTATTTAAGTATGGGATGAAACGTTGCTGGTGTTCTATTGGATGATATAACCTCGAACGAAGAATCACGGTGATTATTCTTAAAAGGAGCAGCTAGTTCGATGATAATGGTGTGCTTCTTTGTGCACCTGGCTAAGAGAAGCTTGAAAGAAAGCTTTGAATCTGCTCAGCTAAAGGATTTTCGGTTTGGGGGAAGCTGCCAAAGTCTCACTTTCAAATGGTTCAATTTCTTTCTTCGATTCAAGAGCCCTGGAAGCTTTGGTGGTGAATGTTTAAGAGTTGATGACTTCTATCTTCTACGACGTGCTGCTCGATATTCTTATCTTGGTACTCGTATCATCATCTTCTTTAACTATATCATCTACTCTATCTTTGTATATATTTATCTGAAAAACCAAATACAAAAATATAAAACCAGCAAAACAAAATAGAAAAATATAAAACCAAGAAAAAGAAAATAGAAAAATATAAAACCAACAAAAACCCATAAAAATCAGAAAATTTGAAAAATTCCAAAAATATGTTTTTTCTAGACATGTCTTCTGGTATCGATAACATCTACGGTCTTAGAAATGTCATTCAATAATGGCACGGGACTTTAGATGAAGTTCGAGCAGGAGGTGTAAATATTCTTTTTCAAAACATGTCACAAATCAAATGGCTTACAGTTACTTCAGACTGTAACCCGGGCTTCAAAAATGGCTTGCTATTATTTCTGATAGCAACCCGTTCTTTAAAGAAAGGAAAGTGTTGCGCTAAACCAATTTTCAAATATTTCGTGCACTTATCCTAAAATATATTGAGGAAAGTATGTCGAAGGACTGCTGTTCCTACACAAATGTTTTTCCGTCTAAAATTCTTCAGAAAAATATTTGTTGTATTCCAAATGGTGGTAAAATGAGTTGCTTGAAAAATCAATCAGGATCAGAGTTTTCGTATTAATTCGCAAAAACTCAATCGATGACTTCAACACTTTTAAAACTTTTCAAGAAAAAGAGTCATTGATTGAGGGGAAGAATATTTTTCAAATTTATATCATCTAACGGACTTTCTTAATTATCCTACGTATTTATCTGAAAAAAAAATTATAATTGCCTATGCTGAAGGACTAGGTTTCTAGGATATGATTGTTAGGTTTAGATGATTAAAGTTTGATGAACACATTATTCCCATGCTTTATATGATCTGATTGACATGTTGAATTGACTTTTATTAGTCGATTGCTGTTTGGGTGATGTCGACCACCATATATCTGTATGTGTGTTCACTAACGTATGCAGGTATATTGGTATATAAGAATGTTCCCAATCCGGATCCCACAATTGAAGATGATTGGATGCCGAAAGGAAAGGGTAACTATATCTTGGGTTGACAAATGAAGAAACGGAGCTTAATTGGACTTCTATGGAGAGTTGGCATAAATGCAACGTAAGAGGTCTCACTGCATCAACATATGGTTTTCTTCTAAGTGATTGAAGAAACGGAGCTTAATTTGACCTCAGTTGGCGTTCAAAATGCAACATAAGAAGAAGTCTCACTGCATTTGCAGACGGTTTTTCTTCCAACCCTCAGCAGCAACAACAAAAGCTTCTCAACCACTAATATATCTTTGTGCAGGATACCATTTTTAAAACAATTTTGAATAATTTGATTAAATTGTTTTGAAAATGGAAAAATATTGTTTTGAAAATATATTGGACTAAATTTTGAAAATCACCGGACTTCATTTTATCAAAATTTAAGTCACTCAATTATCGACTTCGGTCATCGATTGAGAGGGAGAGTGATTTAAAATAAAATATTTTCAAACGATGTTTCTTCACAAAAGTTCCGTCTTGTACGATAATAAGTGGTGATCTAAAGATTTAATGTTATGTCATGGTATGATTTTTTCTTTAGAATCAAGGTCTTTCAAAATGAAATTTTTTCTGTTCTTGTTTGATTGTGAAATTGTTTTGTTTTACTTAAAAGATCTCTTAAAAACTATCATACCTGACACTAACAATCTTTAATGTCTTAAAATGGTCCTTATCTGTCATCTTTCAAAATTGAATCTTGCCACGTCTTTCCCCAAATTTTTCTAAATGATTTAAATCAGTTGGGATCTCAAATCTCAAATGGTTTGATATTTCTGATCGGGGTAGAGATCGTGATTTAAATCTCAAATCTGTTTTTAATGGAATTGGTTTTAGTCCTTTAAAGGCACTCCTGCCTCCATGTGCCAAACGATTTCAATATACATAATGCACATGTTGAGGAGGAGGATTTATCCAAAAACCAGATGAGTATTTAAACAAGGCCACATTTTCTCCCATGGTTTCTAAACCTAATTAAATCACTTGGGATCCAAAATCTCAAAGGGTTTGATATTTTTGATCGGGGGAGAATTTGTGATTTAATTATGAAATTTGATAAAAGGTGATCATTTTGATTTAATTGTGCACGCTGCTCTCTCATATGTGCTAAAAGCTTTCGAATCTCGAAGCATATATTGAGGGGGAGCATTTTTAAAGAAAAGAAACTATCAAGGTGCAAATGCTTTTATGTTTTAACATAAAGTACCTTGATTGAGTTTTAAATGGTTTCTTACTGGCTTGTGTGATCGTAAATGTGCTTCAAAAGAACTCTTGCCTCTATGTGATAAAATGATTTCAAATATCCTATGCACATATTGAGGGGGAGAATTTTACCATGAAAATCAAATGGATTTTTCGTATGAAAATTGTGATCAAAGAAAATATTTCAAAGTCCTCTTGCCTCCTTGTGCTAAACAATTTCTAAATCATACGCACATGTTGAGGGGGAGGTTTTCTAAATGATCAAAACTATTAAGGTACAAAATGCTTTGATCTCGTATCACAAGTACCTTGATTGGTTTTCCAAATGATTTTTCAATTGGTTTCATGAAGGAAAGAACAATACCAAAAGACCGACCAATTTATTTTATGCATGGAGTTATAAGGATGGTTAGGTTAGGTATTTGTTCCCACGATCTGCCAGAACCGGAGGGATCTTCCCAGGGACAATCCACTAGATAGTGTAGAGTCCTTAGGAATATTGAAAAAAGGAGAGAAATGAGAAATGGGAAGAGTGCGGACTGAGACAGAGCTAGTACTGGAATAAACCCAACAAAGTTCTAGTTATGAAGTCTCGGTAAGCACTGAAGGGGTTGAAGAATGAAAAAGAAATGAATATGAAAAGGGTGAAAAGAAATAGCCCTCCAATAATTCAACCTTAGGGCAGAAACCGGGTTCAATACATATGCTACTGGTTGTTACTAAGGTAACACTGGTATTGAAGACAAGACGTCATGGACCCAGTGACGCACTGCACTAAACTTCCCAAGCCACTCAAGTTCCTCTTAAAAGGGCTTGTTTCATTCTCACGGGGAACCGACATAATCTATCGACTTTCTCTTAGAGATTGTTGATATTGAAGAAGGAGACCCTCTCCCTAGTCTCCGACACAGGAACCAAATGTGCACTATTGAGTCTAGAGCCAAGAGATCATCCACAATATCTCGTTAGGACACTAAATTCTTGAAGACTTGCTTTTTCACATAATGTGGAAAGTAAGTATATATTAAGAGTCCTACGCATTATCCTTGTGGTATTGCCAGAACATCCGAGTGATATGTAAAAATATTCACAATGAAGATGGAAATCCTTCTAGAGCCTACATCAAACAAACTCTTGGTGGGTGACATGTGAGATCTTCTCGTAAGATCAAACTTGTGACAACTGGATAGAAACGATGGGGAGATTCAATCTAGAATCAACCTTGGTCCAGGAAATGAATTGACGAATACTTTTGGAAAAACCGTTCGATGTGCAAATCTTCTTTTCTCTAGCACGTCGAATGTGTACTTATGTTTTCAAAATTCAAAAAAGTATCTCTGATTGAAAAATACTTTTAGAAAAAAACCGTTCGATGTGCGAATCTCTTCTTTTCACTAGCACGTCGAATGTGTACTCATTCTCTAATATAAAAAGTATTTTGTTTGAAAATTGATCTCTCTCATAAAACCGTCGTTGTATTGCAAAACTCTTTCTTCAAGCAATACGCGATTGTTTTTCAAATCATTTTTCATCAATCAGTGAATCTCAATTTGCTGGTTCACTCACTCCGTGTTGTCTTCTTTGAGACGTTCTGGTTTGAGAACAGCTAGAACAGCTGCGAAACCCTGTCAAGGAGATTCTTAGGAATCCTACCTGATCACAGGCAGTACTTGTACTGATCAACGGGGAACCGTGGGCCGTGTACCTCAATTCAACGAAAGTGATCAAAGACACTTTCGTGCGCTTTATTGCTAACTGTCGTATGCAGGTACACCCCGACGATTGCAGCTGATCAGAATTGAGGAGTCAATCCAAAGATGCATGTTCACAGCAACCTCACTTAATTGAAGAAATCATGACTGGTGCATATCTACATAACCTGGTTCTGATATTTTTATACTATGCTTCTGCTACGCTGCTGCAAATATCATGAACCAGTAAGGCTTCCGCTACTCTGATGGAAAGATGTCATGATTCAAAAGTGTGAGCATGTCGGTCAAAAAGTCACAACTTCACATGATGGCAACACAATAAAGGGTGATCCAGAGATTTAATGTGGCTGATGATCTCAATGAAAGCTCGAAGATCATCAAAGATGTAGATCAGTTCAAAGACCTCCACTGAAAGTACAAAACTATGCGGACTTTGAAGAATCGCTTCTAAAGCACAAAGATTGAGAAAGTGAAGAATTCAAGTCTACGAGCTCAAGAACAAAGTCAAGAATAGAATGCTAGGATTCGAAATGTAAAACATGGGGTGACCTCCCTCAGGGGGAGATTGTTAGGAATTAGAAAATTCCATGTTAAAGTGTCGGTCACCCCAATTATGATCTAGCATAAGATAGCTCGTAGACGTGTCGTTATTTTAGTTGTTTAGTAGTTTATTAGTTATTTAGTAGCGTAGTTTAGCGTAGTGTAACACCGTGGAGGAAGGACGGGTCTTTACCCACTGTATACTTGATCCACAGGCCGATAGGAGGTCGTTATGTTTGTAAGTATAAATACCCCTTCCATTGATGGAAGGGGTGGTGCTTCTCATTCAATCTAATATTCCATACTTTGTGTAAACCTCTAGCAAGAACACCCTCTCTCTCTACTAACTCTCTAACTATGGCAAACATGTATTTTGATCATCCAAGACCACCCGAATCATCAACACAATAAAAATACGATCCTACAAATAGAATAGCACAACATTATGGATATCAGCACAGATAACATCTTCCAAGAGTCGATCAACATCTTTTCTCAAGAGTTTCTTTTTACGTTTAGTATTAGAAATAGATGTTTCTGTTTTCTCGAAAACGTTTTTCATTACCCCAAGTTCCTTATGAAAATCCTTTTCCCAGGCAATTGCACAACTTTTCAAGTTTTTAACATTAGGTAAAAGATTTTTCTGAAAAATGTCTCTTTGTTCTCGCGCCAGAGGCGATTGAAAATGTTCAACTTTGATTTCAGAGCGATATTCTATCTCATGTTGTAAAATTTTGAGGTCAGCCATGAAAATGTCAAAATATCGAAGGATTTTTCGATTTTTAGGTTTTGAGTTTACTTCACTAATGGAAGGTAAAGGACCATAAGTTTGTGCAAATTCTGTTTTGGGATTAACATTAGAAGACTCATGTGTTTTGATGATAACCCTTGGTGTGTTAGAAGAATCCGTTGGTGTGACGAAAGTGACCGCGTTTTTATAATTAAAAGGTTTGTTGTAAACAACGTTTTTTAATTTTGATCGACTCTCGTCTTCTGCATCTAATTCCTCTTGACGATGATATTCAACAACACTCATGACAGTATTATCAATTTTGTATTCTGCACTGGAAACTTCAGGAGTTGGTTTGAATGTTTTTAGTGAAAGCTTTGGTTTGTAATCAGCTAGATTTTTTCCATATCCTTTTGGATTGGGTTTTAAGGTAAACTTTTCAATAGCTGTTACTGATTCACCATGTTTGTAAACAACAGTTTTAAACTCTTTAAGTTTGTTTTGCAAGCCGATAATTTCTTCAAGAAGGTCATCTACCCGAT
This sequence comes from Chrysanthemum seticuspe, assembly GCA_019973895.1. Taxonomy (NCBI): domain Eukaryota; kingdom Viridiplantae; phylum Streptophyta; class Magnoliopsida; order Asterales; family Asteraceae; genus Chrysanthemum; species Chrysanthemum seticuspe. The sequence continues at coordinate 156,474,777 of BPTQ01000007.1, read as the reverse complement.
TCGTTGAATGCTTTTTGTATGCGGAGAACTGTTTTTGACAATTTAACAACTCAGCCTTAGCTTTTTGATTTTCCAAGGTGAGAGCGTTAATTTGTTTTTTATGTTCGTGTTTCAGTTGTTCTAATTCAGACAACAAAGCATTCTTCGAGGCGGCTAGATCACGCATCTGTCTCTCTAAATATTTTTCGTTTTGATGAGATTTTGAAAAAGCGGCTTCAAAACCTTTTTCACGGTTGTCTTGAGTTTTGAAAAAATTGAGTTGCATTTGTAAACATTCAAAATCCTTGGTTAACAGTGCATTTTTACTTTTTAAGGACTGATTTAATGCAACACATGCAGCAATTTGGGATTGTTGGTCTTTAAGTAACAGAACAAGATCTGGATGGGGCAAAGTTCATCGTGTTCAATGTGAGTCACAACATGATCATTATTTAGATCCTCAAGTATAACCATGGAGTCAATTTGATTATCAAGGGAAACCATAAGGTCTTCTGGATCGTCAAATGTAACTACGGGGTTTATTTGAAAATCGTCAGAATGAGATGGAGATGACTCATTTTGAACATTCTGAGCCGTGCCGGATTCAGATATTGATGGAGATATTAGTTCAGATATGATGATGGTTTGTTCGGGTACCTGAGACAAGCCATCAGTGTCATACACTGGGCCTGTTTCACTCATGTGTAACTCTTGCATATTAGCCATCAACATAACAGCTGCATTGGCCTGCAAGTCCTCCATATCATCATCCGAGTCTGCATCTGCCATAAAGCTCTGTTCTTTGTCTGTGAGAGATCCACCAGCTTCATCCTTAAGAGCCAAAAGTAAAGCCTCTTTGAAATAAGCACTGCCCCTAGTCCTCGGCTTTGGGCATGCATTAGCCAGGTGTCCCTTCTCATTGCAGTTGTAGCATCTAAGACCATTTAACCGATTTTGAGCATTTCCTTGTTCCACCACTTGAGCTCTGTTGTTATTCCTACCCACAGCATTGAACCCTTGACCACCGCCCATCTGACGACCATAATCACGATTCTGAACTTCAACACGTCCATTGTTCACAACAGCTTGAGTCCATGTGTTTGATGAGGAACGAATATGATTGTTGGATTTGTTGGTGTAACGGCCAAAAGCATTAGCAATCATCACAAATCCTTGTTGCAATGCTTCGAACAGATCTGTTTCCTCAGTCGCTTCACTGACATATGCTTGAGCATTGTTGCTGTATGGAACCAATTGATTTTGTTGAGGTTGTGGCTGTGAAGGTGTGTTTGAAGCAGTTGGTTGAGTTACTGGTTGAGAGGGATAATTCTGTTGAGCATACAAGGCAAGTTGTTGATTATCCGGATGTGACTGTTTAGCAAGTTGAGCACGGAGAATCCTTTCCCGATCAACTTCCTTTTCATGAGGCTTCAAGTAATCGTACAACAATCCATAAGTAGAATGATGCATATTCTTCGCTTGACGGAGAAAGATGACATACTTCTCCCATTCAGGACCAAGACTACTCAGGAACTTAGTATTCACTGCAATTCTTGGCATGATGATGTTGTGTTTATCCAAATCATTGATGATGTCTGCAATCGATGATGATAGGACTCTAGTGTCTCTCCAGGTTCAATCATGAAGTGTTCATAAGTCAAGTAAATTTTGGATTCCAAATCCTCCTGATTGAGTACAGATCCTTCCATAAGAAGACGAATATGATCCCATATTTTTTGTGCAGTCTTTTGAGCATCAACACTACGAAGAATTGGGTTTGGTAATCCTAAGAGGATGTATTCCATTGCAAGTTCATCAGCTTCATAGTGTAGAAGTTCTGTAGGATTTAAATCTGCAACAGTAGCAATGTTGGTTTGTTCATCTCTTGGTGGAACAGCAGTTGGATCTCTGGGTACAATGACAGTAGGCATCTCAAATGGACCTTCCAAGATAACCTTCTTTAAGAACTTTCCATGTGGCTTCTTTAGATCACAAAACCTAAAGAACCTTATCACCCATTGATCGTAGTTTCCTGGAGTGAGCATTGGAGGTCTATCAAGTGATCCAGCTTCATGAATTGATTGTTGGCTGCTTAAAGCTTCACACATCTTTGCAAACCAAGTGGGTTCCTTCATAGTGGTCCGTGATGGATGTTGATTGAAATCGGTTGTGTAGGGTTGAACTTGAAGGCTTGGTGGTGGTTGTACCATTTGTGGTTGTGGAATTGCACCAAGTTGTGGAGTATGTTGTTGATTAAATTGTTGTTGATAAATAGCTTGTTGTTGATTCCATTGTTGATGTTGTGGAGTTAATTGTTGTTGTTGTTGATGATTATAAGTGTGAGGGAAGTAGTTAGAGTATGGTGGTTGAGACATGTTGTTGAACTTGTGTAGTAAAAATGGATCTTTGTAGTCGAATGAACCTTTGTTGATGAAGTGTCCTTAGGCGTAGAAAAGACAAGAAACCAAGTAGTACTTATGCGTAAAAACACCAAAAGATACGCGTAACAATAAGAAGTTACGCGTAGGATTTAGCTTACGCGTAAGTAAGATAAAAACACTAAAGTTATGCGTAGACAAAAGTTAGGCGTAGAAAGTTAGGCGTAGGATTACCTTATGCGTAGACCTAAGTTTACGCGTAAAGTGAATCTTATGCGTAGGATTTCTACGCGTAAGCTTATGCTTATGCGTAAGTTTAGGGTTTTTTCCCAAATGATCTTTTACACTTCACAGTGCAAAAGATATCCAAAGTCGACGTATTTTCAGACTTATCCAAGTAAGAAAACACGGAATAAACCAGGAAAATGAAGATCAAACCAAGGAAAAATCTTACGCGTAATTTTAGGGTTTTGATACGCGTAGGATTACTCGTAATTTTGATTTTGCCCAAAGATGTTTCTAAACCAGTTTTTGTGTGATGAAATAGCTTCAATAACACCAAAATAACACAAAAGTGTGAAACTTGATGATCCAAAGCACTCAAAACAGTTATGCGTAGAAATACACACACGAATAAAAACTAGTTCAAAAACAATGATCCACGCATAAAGTTTGAAACTTTTTGCCAAAAACAAGTATTTTAACACCTTAAAACGTTGAAAGTACAAGAATCTTGGATTAAAAAGTGCAAAAAACAAGTTTTTAAAAGAGCTAAAGAATGCGTTAACCTTACGCGTAAGACCCAAAACCAAAAACTTCAAAAAACAAACGAGTACACCCAACTATTTGGCGATTGATACCACTGTTAGGTCACTAGTTTTACAAACACAAGTTATAAAGAAAGGAGATGAGGCGATTGAACAAGAACCAAACACACACACACAATAATATAAGACGGTTATGCGTAATAGAGTGAATGAAAGGAAAACTTGAACAACCAACCCTCAAGTGAGGGTTATTACATGGTTTATATAGGCAAGGAGCTAGGGCAACACTCCCTATCCTTCCCTATTCCTTATTGGGCTTGGGCCTAAGCTTATGGGCCTTCTACATAAGCTTGACCTTAAACAAACATAAAGGCCATAATAAAGCTACATATTACATATGAAATATAAATACTTGAAATACTGTTTAGGAGTGATTCCAACACTAGGAGATATGACCAACTGACCCTAGGTGAGCGGACTGAGATGGGAAGGGTAAGATATGACCAACTGACGACCATTTCTACTTGTGCGATTTGACCAACTGATCACCTATCGTTTGGATGAACTTAAGAATTGGAGGGTGTAGTGTATAAGTTCCTAATGGCCGGGCACTCACTATTTAGATTCTAGCATGTAGCGGTACTTAATGACTCGGCTTAGGTGACCAGGAACAACAGGACTTATGATGGTGCGCCTGATTTCTCCTGTGGTGGCATCTTTGCTGATAGGTTTGGGCGAATTGACCAAATGCTGTCCTCTTGAATTTGACCCTACCTGAAGTAATTGGAAGTAGGTAGACGTAGACATAACTAGCTAGGAGGATTAACTAGGTTAGCACCACTATTCCTTTACTGATTTCCCTTCACACATTTATTTGCTTTTACTTTATATTCTGCATTAGTAGGTTAATTGATTAAAACCCTATCAAACCATTAATATTCTGTAACAATTAGACTTAGTAATTATCCGACACACATATCTCTTGGGATGACCTCGGCTTTACCATTTACTACACTACACACGACCGGGTACACTGCCCGTTAGTGCATTAGGGTAGACCATAGGTATAGCGAGACAATATAAATATTAAGACCTGGTCACTAAAACCTGCATCAAGTTTTTGGCGCCGCTGCCGAGGAGCTATATTAGGATTAATATTAAGTCTTTCATTTCATTTTTAAACTTTTCTCACGATCATATTTCAAGTTTTCAGGTACCATGGAAGTTGTTAACATCGATGACCTCACTCTTGAGGAATACTTGGCATTAACTAGAGCAGATCAAGGGTCGGGTCTCATAAGACCGGCAATCGGAGCGGATGTTCGTTTCGAGATTAAAGACCAATTTATGAGGGAGCTTCACGCTAACCCTTTTTCAGGAAACAGGGACGAAGACGCATACGAGCATGTTGAAAATGTCCTATACATCGCTAGCCTTTTCAACATTCCGGGCGTGTCTCATGAAGCTATTATGCTCAGGGTCTTCCCAATGACTCTCACTGGAGCAGCCAGAAGATGGATCGAAAGATTTCCCGCCGGGGCAGTTAATACTTGGGCGCTATTAAAGAAACACTTTATTCAAAGATATTGCTCGCCATCAAAGATTTCTAATCAACTCTTGGAGATCCACAATTTCAAACAAGAAGACGACGAAACTCTGTATCAAGCTTGGGACAGATACAACGATCTTCTTTATAAGTGTCCTACCAACGATCTAAATAACCAGCAGAAGGTCAATATTTTCTACAAAGGAACAAATGTAACTACAAGACAGATGATGGACTATCAAGGACCTATCCCAAACATGACTCCTACTATTGTAATTGAAGCCATTCAAAAAATGGCGGACCATTCTCAAAAATGGCACGACGGTGGAAGTAAAAGAAACCAAGGCGGAAATTTCGACGGAATTGCAGCAATCGCTAGTAAAATTGAAAGTCTCAGTCGAGATATGCTAAAGGTCAGAGAAACCATTCATGCCATCCAAGTAGGTTGTGAAAGCTGTGGAGGAGGACATCTTACGAAAAATTGTCCTCATATGGACGAAGAGGATATTGAAGAAGTTAAGTATGGAGAAAATATATCATTTAGCGGTGATAATCGAAATAGTAATGGTTATCGTGGAAATTACAATCGTGGGCCTTATGGAGAAAGAAAGCCCAGTCTTGAAGAAACAATTAACAAATTCCTGGAGACTTCGGCCCAGAAACAAAAAGAACAAGATATTTGGTTAAAGAGTTTCCAGAAAAACACTAACAAGAATCTTTCCAGGCACGACGAAACCCTAACAAATCTTGGAGAAATGATCGAAAAACTCAGTGCTGAGATTGATGGAATGGAACTTAATGAAGCCAAGCGCAAGGAGGAATGCAATGCTGTTTTTACCAATGATTCTCAAAAAGTGATTGAGGAATGTATCGACATATTGAATGTCGCGAATACCGACCAACAGGAAGAGTTACGTCGTAACTACTTCCTTGAGTTTTGGCGTAACCATGCTCCGGAAGGGATATCCAGGTTAGGATCCAGTTTATTCTCGGTTAAGGATGTTAGCGCAAGCGGGGTAATCATTCCATGTTCTGCTGGTAAAATTGATATTTTGGGGATAGTAGACTTTGGGTCCTGTGTAAACATCATGCCTCTATCCATATTCTTAAAACTGAGGATAATCCGCCTTTGGTAGACGGATATCGTAATTGATTCAGGTACAGAAACTAAGACTACCCCTTTAGGTATTACAGGTGGTATGTGCGTAAAGGTCGATAAATTCACCTCAGCCCCCGAATTTGTGGTAGTCGATTATATGAACAACAAAAAGGATCATTTGATTCTTGGTAAACCATTCCTTGACACATTGGCACAATACGGTGGAATCTATGGAGATATTGTGGAGTTTAAATTGGATAAAACCTTGAGCCTTGAGCCAGACAAAATCGTTACAAAGGAACCACCAAAAATAGAATTAGATGACTCCGATAGGTTTCCACCTTCATCTTTTAGCCATTTGCAAGAGTCCGAATCCAGCGACAATGAAGATGATGAGGAAGAGATTCCGTTTTCTGTTCCCAGTTACGTTGTAAAAGGAAGAGTTCACTGTTGTGTTCCTTTACCTTAAGGGACCAGCGTAATATTTCCCACATGTTCCCCTTTTCCAAAAAGGATGTAATGGAGGAGGGGAGTATCTCATTCGGACGATTAATGAAGCTGCAAAAGTTTGGTGGTGTTGGGAAAAAGAAGATGATATCAGAAAAAAGTGGTTACAAGAGCATAGTGCTTTTTGCGAATGGTTCTCCGACATTAACTGGACCATTCATTTCTACGAACCAGTTATGATGTACGATGAATACACCTTGTCATGGCCTACATGTAACCCCAATCGCAAGATTTACGATGGAGGAAAATACCCTGAACCTAAATGGCTCAAACGCAAAGAATGGGCATGTTTTGACAAAGATAAGAGGAGCAATGTAGGATACAGGGGAATCTCATTTGAAAATTGGTTACTAGTAAAGTTTGGGTATGTTCAAATTGATGAAGAAGAAAAGGCTAGGTTTCGTTTCGAATGGGCACGAGCTAATTTTCTACAAAAAAGATACTCCATGACTCGTTATGTTTCACCACATGTTTGGGACCAGCCTTATTCAATGAAGGACGTGGATGAAGTCGGGGATGTCCAAAGACCCCCATAGGAGCCGCGGCTCTGAGTCTAACTTAAAGACTTGTTAATAAAGAAAAGTGCTCTTTCGTGAGACAACCCGAATTATCCCTTTCTTCTGTTTTTAATTCATTTCTGTTGGGTTTTGTGTTTTCTAACCATTTTTGCAGGAAAAAGGAAGTAATTACTGCTGCAGTTGCTGATCTGAACAGAGTTACGGCGTAACTCATCTTGGTGATTACGCCGTAACCAACATTTTAGTAGCAGAATTCTTGACGCATTACCAATTACGGCGTAATTCCATCTCAGTGGTTACGTCGTAACTATTCGCTTCACAGCTCATACCAGGTTTTGCCAGTTACGGCGTAACTCTCTCATAGGAGTTACGACGTAACTCTCCTCTGCTTTAATTCTTTCATTTTAAAACACAGTAACCTTGTATTAGTTTTTAAATGAACTTTGTGGTGTGTTCCCTGTAAACCCTCACGAGACTTCACTCGTCCACTTGGGACACCAAGTGGTTTAAAAGGCTTGTTGCATTCGCTAAATGCAATCGTGATTCCTACGAAAGTGAGTTAGGTTTGTTTTTCATTTTATTTTTTCTTTTTTAGAATTATGCTTGTTGGTATTGTGATTTCAGGGATTGAAGTTTGTTCATGATGCTTAAACGAAGGCACGATCCTTTCTCGTGGGCCTTCTTCTTTTTGGAGCAAATTTCAGGGAAGTTCTCGCTCTAATTATACCTTTCTCTTCACTTTTATTTTAATGCCTTATACAAAAGGGACTTTGTACAACTCAAGTGGGGGGACGGGAGTAGAATTATCTCTTGAACTTTATTTCGCCCTCATTTTTCTAGTTTATTTTGAAAAATTATGCCATTTTTTAAATTTTGACATGTTTTTCCGAACCTAACTAGATTAGACCTTAGTCGAGCACATACAACCCTTGATATTACATGGTGAGATTAGCCTTATCCGTTTCCAATATTTTACCCCAAATCCACCAAATTATGAGGGTGCCGGTAGCTTGTAAACTTTAGAACTTGGCCTTTGCATCATTTCGAGACCATAGACGAGGTATGTTGAGTTAGCTCGATGTATTTGGACTTTTCAGTTTTAGAAGGCAGTATTATAGGATTATCACCCAAACAGCCTACCATTGTGAGTCTATCGATTAGTCACCTCGACTTTTCGACCCCCATGTGAAACCCTTTTGTTGCACTCCCCTTTAGTGCAAGATACCCCTAGATACACCCTTCTGAGCCATCCCTTTCTTTTTGTCAACCCAATATATTGTTTTGTTACACCCTTACACCTTAGCCTACCATGTAGTCTTTATTTGTAATTGGGAAGTCATCATTTTCCTAAGTTCAAGGTTCGAGTGGAAAGGTTTGGAAATCACGCTTTCATCGACAACAATTATGAAGATCATTGAAGACCCCCGGAATTTCCATTGTTCATCTCAGGTGGGGGGATGTTATGTTATTATGTTATGTTCAAAAAAAAAGTTGATTGATTTATGTAAAGTGCGATGTTATAAGCACTATAGTATGAGCTTTATTGTTTAGAATCGAGGAGGCCACCTCGGTCACATTAGAAGATTGGAGTTGGATTTATACCAACTGAAGAAGAAAAGGTAGTGTGCCCATCACGACGTCCTCTAATGACACATCTACCTTGCATTTCATGATCCGGTCTCTAGACTTCTAAGCTTGAACTTTGGGCGGACGGTAAGTGGTGATAACTTAGTTGTAGATTTAGACTACCTGCTTGTTTTTCATTTTACACCAATTATATATCCCATGTCTTATCCTACCCTTTAGTCATGAAGCATGTCTAGGTGATGCAGCGAGCAATCTTTGGTGTCTTGGCCATGGATTTGGTCATGTATCATTGATTTTGTCCACTTCGCCGTGACATGTTAGTAATGACGAGTCACCCCTTAACCTTTGTCGTGTCTACCCATATTGCCTTTGAGAATTGTTTAGCCCTTAACTCTAGTGGTGGAGATTTGTGTAACCACCAAGCTTATGATAGAATACATGTTATGACTGTGCGATTGAGTGATCACCCCGAAATTGACACTTAGAATAGTTGAGAGATTTGAGTGTTTGTTCCCCTTTCGTGAGGTGTTCGGCTTTGTTTTATTCTAGCATAAGGGATTTTTAAACTCATATTTTCCAGGTTTTGGGAGATATCTTTTTAGGAATCTATCTAATAAGGTCTACTTAATGGCAAGTAGAGTTCAAGTGGGGGGGATATTTGATAACATCAAATAGTCCTGAATATTAAGTGTCAATTTCCCCCGATAATGTTCGTTATTTATATCATTTATAAGGATTTATGCTTGTTTTCCATTGTTTTCCACTTTCAGGTAAATTGCGAGCATTGGAGCTAAAGAGACGCGGAAATGGAAACATTACTAAAGATTTATCCCAGTATGCTTATTCTGAAGAAGTTACGGCGTAACTCGTCTCTCATATTACGCTGTAACTATTGCGTGACCCAGAAGTCCAACTTATCAAGAGGTTACGGCGTAACTCTTCCCAAAGGTTACGACGTAACTCCATTAGGTCAAAAGAGGTTCCACGCCGCTGATACTTACGCCGTAAATACTACATCACTTACAACGTAACCGAGTTTATTGAAGACTACGGCGTAACCACTTATAAGGTTACGCCGTAACTAGCCGATCTAGTGCATTGACGGAGAAATAGAAGGTTACGGCGTAACTCCTCTATTGGTTACGCCGTAACCCAGACCTAGCCTATAAATACCCCATGAATTCCAGCATTTCAAAGCATCCCATTCCACACACAACACTCTGAGAACGTGGGAAAAAGCTCAAGGGAGGTCTAGGGAAGCATACGGAGCTGTTTCCAAGGGAGAAGTCACACCATTACGATAAGCTTTAGCGTTTATTATTTCTTTTACTTTCAATTCATGTATTGCGTACCTTTAAATATTGAATTGATTTGCATGATTAATATGAGCGGCTAAGCATCCTTTGGTGCTAGCCTAGTTATGATTCCTTAATTGTTTTGTTTACGTTTACCTTTACTTCCGTATAATTATTTCTAAGTGTATGCATGCATAGTTCTTTGGTAGTCACCCCTGGTTCGGTAGTTTTGAATGACGATAGAGGCCAATTGCCTAGGAGATATGACCAACTGACCCTAGCTGAGCGGACTGAGACGGGAAGGGTAAGATATGACCAACTGACGACCCTTTCTACTTGTGCGATTTGACCAACTGATCACCTATCGTTTGTATGAACTTAAGAATTGGGGGGTGTAGTGTCTAAGTTCCTAACGGCCGGGCACTCACTATTTAGAATCTAGCATGTAGCGGTACTTAATGACTCGGATTAGGGGACCAGGAACAACAGGACTTATGACGGTGCGCCTGATTTCTCCTGTGGTGGCATCTTTGCTGATAGGTTAGGGCGAATTGACCAAATGTTGTCCTCTCGAATTTGACCCCACCTGAAGTAATTGGAAGTAGGTAGACGTAGACATAACTAGCTAGGAGGATTAACTAGGTTAGCACCACTATTCCTCTACTGATTTCCCTTCACACATTTATTTGGTTTTACTTTATATTCTGCATTAGTAGTTTAATTGATTAAAACCCTATCAAACCATTAATATTCTGTGACAATTAGACTTAGTAATTATCCGACACACATAGCTCTTGGGACGACCTCAGCTTTACCATTTACTACACTACACACGACCGGGTACACTGCCCGTTAGTGCATTAGGGTAGACCATAGGTATAGCGAGACACTATAAATATTAAGACCTGGTCAGTAAAACCTGCATCAGGTTTCTCAACGAGGGGAATACTATACTTATCGCTTAAGACTCTATGCTTAGTGATCATGTGAGCAGTCTGAATGGTATTCCCTTGTACGTACAACTTATTTTCAAGCTTGTTTTTCAAAGTTTTTAGATTGAAAAAATCATTCAAAAGTTTTGATTCTTTAGCATTAAATTCTTGTTTAAGCACTTTAACATTATCTTGAAGTTCTTGCTTTTGCTTAAAAGTTTTAGAAAGCTTTTCTTGTAAGGAATTTAACTCTTGTTTTTAACACTTCTTCTCTAAAATTACTTTTTCTAATGATTGTACACATTTGGTCATCCATTTCCTGCTCACGGAATGTTAACTCAAACTTAGCACGTTGTTCATAAATAGCAACTTGTTCTTTATAGGCATTCAGTTCAGAGGTAACTGAATCATCAGGGGCACATCCAGTGTATTCATAAAAAACATAGTCATTATTGATTGCAGAAGATACATCACTTGGTACAATCTCACTTTCACTTTGTGTCACATATTGATCATATGGGACAATATTACTATTACCCTCATTATCAACATCTGAATCATAAGTTTCAAGAGATTGTACTTCGTTATGTATCTTTTGCTCATCAACCTCATCGTATAGTTTTATACCTCTGATATGATTAATTCTTTGGATGGACCAGCCTGTTGTGGTGATGAGACCTTTGGAGAGACCATAGGTGAGATGCTAGCCATGAAGATTGTCTGGGCAGTAGGTTCATCATCTACATCAGAGTCAAATGCATCACAGTCTGCAACTTGAAAGGCATTTTGATGATTGTGACCTATTTCCTGAATTGGCTACTCATCTACATCAGCATCATATGTCTTAGCATTCCCTTCAGCAAGAAACAACAACTCCTCTTCATCCAAAGCTGCTCCATTATCCTAAGCTTGCACAAGCAACATCTTGTCTCTGAAGTATTCAGCATCATATGTCTTACCATAACCCGTTCCAACCATCCCTTGTTCATATCGTCTTCCTTGCACATTCTGCACCACAACCTTACCATCTCTGACAGTAGCTTGATTGTGTGGATTGGATGTTGTTCTGAGATTATTGTTGGTATGTGGGAGGGAATTCATATTTTGACTTACCATGAGAGATAGTTGATTGATGATGTTTTTAATGAGTGTGTTTGAGTCAGGAGGCTTATATGCTGGATCAGGGATGAGCTTGTAATTACCATTACCCGTGGGTATGACTTGAGAAGCTTTGGTGGTAATCCCAACATTGGTGTAAAAGGATGTAGAGTCATTAGACGAGATAGTTTCCCCCTGCTTAGATTTGAACTGTTCAAGAATCCTTCATTCAAACATAGCATGTCTCTCATTCTGAAGAAGGAAGGCATACAGTTGCTCATAGTTGGTGTTCTTAAATCCTTTGGTTAGCTTCACAGAGGTGACAAATTTGTGCCATTCGGGATTCATGTTGTTCACAAACTTTGAGTTCAGCTGAATATTTGGCATGGTCATTTTGATATTCCTCATATCATTCACAAGCTTGTGGAATCTCACGTAATATTCATAGACACTTTCTTCTGGTTTCATCTTAAAATGCTCAAATTCATCATACAGTTGAGATTCTCTGTCTTCCTTGGTTAGTTCAGACCCCGAGAGAAGCATCATGACATTGTCCCAAACTGCCTTAGCTTCAGTGTTGTGATTGATCAGCTTGTAGATGTCCTTAGGTAAACCCTAAAGTATGATGTTAGAAGCCCTGATGTCTGCATCGTATCTCTTCTTCTCCTTATCAGTCAGTTCATCATACATTTTAGGTCTGTCCAGTTCTAATATCACCGAGCCATCAGCAGCAGTATCAAGTATGTCTCTGGTTGTCTCAACCTGATACGGTCCTTCATCAATTGACTTGAGAGTGTTAACTCCATTTTCCTTTCCCAGACAATACAACCTAATTCGTTGAGCCCGTGAGTCATAGTCAGTTCTGTCAAGCATCGGTGGACGAGTGTCTGAACCAGCTGCTTGAACGTCCTCAGCTACAGTAGAGATGATTGTAGGCACGTTGGTAGACATGATTACAGATTTCACGGGATTTTATAACTCTATGATTAAACCAGGAAATAGATTCTTTCACGGGATTTTACTAAATCAAGAGAAAACCGTATTAGAAACAAATATTAACCAAGTCGCTATAACCCTTGAACCAAGTCGCTAAGCACCAAGTCGCTAAGTAGCAACTCGCTAAACCTCAAGTCGCTGTGAATCAAGTCGCTAAGACCCAAGTCGCTGAACACAAGTCGCTAAAGCACCAAATCGCTAAGTAGACAAGTCGCTACAGAACAACTCGCTAAGTATCCAAGTCGCTAAGAATCAACTCGCTAAGTTTCCAAGTCGTTAAGTAGCAACTCGCTAAGAACAATAAGGACAAGTCGCTAGAAATTATAGAAACAAGTCGCTAACCCAACCAAGTCGCTAGCCGTAGTGGAACCTCCACTAACTTGTACTGTTTGTCGGCTTGTCTCAATAGACAAGTCGCTAAGATCAAGTCACTATGACTTAAACTACAACTCGCTGGAAATTACTAAAGCAAGTCGCTACAAAGAAAAACACTCCGAGACACAAGTCGCTAAGTTGAAAAACTTCAAAACCATACTTTTCTATCCAAAACAAGCCCAACTACAGTGATTCAAGCTTTCCAAATCAAAACCCAAGCACTTACAATGATTCTAAACACAAAAGTACACTCAAAATTCAAACTTTAACACAAGAAATGATCCAAATGATGCAAAAACCACTAAACTTTTTCAAACCCAAAAACCATATAAAACTACTAGAAATCCAAGGATATGTAAGAGAGATGATCAAACCATGGATCTTGATACCATTTGTAACATATTGGATTTCACAAACACATCAACTCATGATCAAATCGGGCGTATACAATAAGGTTTTAGAGAGAGAAATAGTTAGAGGTTTGGGAACTTAGTGAGAGAAAATGAAAGTATTATTATGAGCTCCAACTCTCTACCTTGGGAAGTAGAGAGTATTTATCGTCTTACATAAAATGCCGCCTACGAGCTGTGGATCAGGCATACAGTGGGTAAAGACCCGTCCGTCCTCCACGGTGATTCTTAACTAATTACAACTTAACAATAAATAACTACGACTACGAGCTTTCTAACGATTACATATACTTGAGGTGACCGACACTTTGATAACTGGATTTACTAAATCCTAACAATAGGATCAATCCTTATTATCCATGCTTTGTCAATGTAATCCAATTTCTTTCATGAAATAAAACATCTTACATTTGATATCTTAGTGTTAGAACCTCTTAAACTTACCTTGAAATATGATGCATTATCAAAATCATTGCATACCTTTTGTAAAGGTTCTGCTTAGCAGATAGACGGATCCCAAAGTTTGTGCTTGACGGATCCCTACTCTTAGGGAATCGTGGGATCCGGCAAACAGAAAATTCAATTGCAATCATTGTATTTCAAACATGTCTTTAGAACACTTCACACTAAACTAGACATAGTGCCTTAAGGAAAATTAAGTCCTTATCAAAGTTGAGTAGATTTTCTGTTGGAATCACTCCTAAACTATTTCTCAAGTGTTAGTAACCAACATGTAGTAGTTAGCTTAATTAAGGCTTTTATCTTAGTAATTAAGGCATGGCTCATGTAGAAAGCCCATGAGCCTATGCCAAAGCCCAATAAGGAAAGGAAGGGACTAGATGTGTTGCCCTAGCTCCCTTCCACTATAAATAGTCTTGTAAGTCTCATTAGTTGGTTGTTCATTTTATCACATTACTTACGCCTAAACCTTTCTATTGTATTCGTGTGTGTGTTATCTTGTTCAACCGATCACTTCTTCATCTCTACTTCTTATATTGATGCTTGTGTTACATAAATGGGAAACTAACAGTGGTATCATTGGCCAAATAGTTGGGTGAAACGGTTTTGTTTTAGAAGTATTGTGTCTACGCGTAAGTCTCGGTATTCAAACATTCATACACTTTAAAAACTTATTTTCTTCACTTTAAACTTCAAGATTCTTGTACTTTCAAGGTTATTTGGTGATAAAGTTTAAGTTTTTGGCAAAAAGTTTGAAACTTTACATGTATTTCTTTGTTTTTGAGCTTGGTTTTATTCGTGTGGTATTTTCTACGAGTAAAGTGAAAACAAGTTTTGGATCATCAAGTTTCTTACTTTTGTGTTAGTTTGGTGATATTGAAGCGTTTTCATCATAATAATCTAGTTTAGAAACACTTTTGGGCAGAAAAATCTGTTTTGGCAAAGTCTGGTTATTCCTACGCATAACTAAACCCTAGTTTTACTCGTAAGGAGTTTTACTCGTAAGGAGTTTTACTCGTAAGGATTTCAAAGTCTACGCATAAGCTTCTCAAGGTTTGATCTTCAGTGCTACTGGTTTACTCAGTGTTTTCTTGCTTGGATAAGCCTGAAAACACTTCGACTTTGGATATCTTTTACACTGGAATAAGTGTAAAGGATTTTTGGGCAAAACCCTAGTTTTACACCTAAGCTAAAACTTACGCGTAGAATACTTTACGCCTAATCATTTTCTTACGCCTAAGCTTTGTCTTACAAATAAGCTAATCTTACGCATAAGCATTCTACTTCTAAGCTTTTAGTTTACGCCTAAGCTAAGTGTTTCTCATTCCTACGCGTAAGCTATTCCTACTCGTAAGCTTTTTTTACGCGTAAGTTAGTGTTTTTACACATAAGGAATTTTCTTTGCCTAAGCTGGTTTTCTACGCATAAGGTTACTTCATCAACAAAGTTTCATTCGACTACAAATGTTAGGAATTGGAAATTCCATAAGTAAAGTATCAGTCACCCCAAATATTATCTAGCATAAGTTAGCTCGTAGACTTGTAGTTACTTACGTTATTTAGTAGTTTATTTGTTAGTTTGTAGCTTAGAATAGTTTAGAGTAACACCGTGGAGGAAGGACGGGTCTTTACCCACTGTATACCTGATCCACAGGCCGATAGGAGGTCGTGTATTTTGTAACTATAAATACCCCTTCCATCCATGGAAGGGGTGGTGTTTTTTCAATCTAACATTTTACATTTTACAAAGCAAGTCTCT
This sequence comes from Chrysanthemum seticuspe, assembly GCA_019973895.1. Classification (NCBI taxonomy): domain Eukaryota; kingdom Viridiplantae; phylum Streptophyta; class Magnoliopsida; order Asterales; family Asteraceae; genus Chrysanthemum; species Chrysanthemum seticuspe. The sequence continues at coordinate 156,459,073 of BPTQ01000007.1, read as the reverse complement.
AGCTTGAACACTCATCTCTCTACTTTCTCTCTCTAAAATGGCTATCATGTATTTTGATCATCCAAGACCACCCGAATCATCAACACAATAATATTTACGATCCTACAATTGGCATCAGAGCCAGGTTGTGTTGTGTGTGTTGATTCTCGTGGTTTTCTTCATGGTTCGATGCGGTTTATGTTTGATGTGGTTTGGTACTGGTTATGTTTTTTTGGTCGATTTTTGTGGTTACTTTAGTGGTTCGAATCTTGCTTCAAAACTGTGTTTACCAAGTTTTTTGATGCCGGAAATCTTTCCTTTTTGTGTGGTAAACAGTTTTGTGTCGATTTTTTATACTCTAATATGGTCAAAAACATAAATGTCGCCAGCTTTATTTATCTGTTACGACTGTTTTATTTGAACCATTTATGTGAAATATATCAATGAATCTGGTCATACTTTGAGGTCAAAATGGGTCGAAAAGATTGTATCTTTTGATATTTTTCTGGGTTATATATGAATATGGTCGGAAAATGGTCGGAAACATCGCCGGAAAATATAAAATGGTCAAATCGTGTTGTTTTTCTTGCTAGCGACTTATCAACTGAAAAAAAAAGAGTAGCGACTTGCCATGAGTCTTTACTCATGGTAGCGACTTTGCAAGTAGAAGTAGCGACTTGGAAAGTAGCAACTTGGCAAGTAGCGACTTGGCAAGTAGCGACTTGACAAGTAACAACTTGCCATAGCGACTTGTGGCAAGAACTACTTTAACAGAAAGGTAGAAGAAGAAAAGACTGTTATCACACGACCACTATACCAAATATCAACATCAAACATCAACTACCTCATCGATCTCTTTACAACTCATCATTTACCCATACTCTTACAACTAATCAAGGATCTCAGCAAAGTGGTTTATTGAATCCCGTATGAGATTTCAAAGATCTATTAAGATCTATACCAACACGTCCTCATTAATCCATATATTCAAATCGAAAATGATAAATGATTGATCTCAGTAACATCCTTTGTGAGCGGTTCATAGAACACATAGATCTATAAAGATCTATACACAAAAGAAGAATCATCACAGATCTTTAAAAGTATAAGCTTCTCTTTGATTTTCGAACTTTGTTAAAGAAATTAACAAAACAAAGTTGTTTCATTAATATTTTTGTTCGGATTTTGAAAAGAAATGTCACGTTTCAATCAACTCATCTAATACAAGATTCATCTATCTACTATGACTCAAGTCAACACGAAAAGAAAAACGATCTCAGTTTCTTTGTCGGATAATGATTACTATATGACCATTTTTCAGATCCATAACACCACAAAGATTAACATCATTGATCAAATGGATTCTTGATAATATCCAAAACTCTAAGAAAGGATGATAACAAGAATATTATTTCCTTTTCTTGGTTCATACATAAGCATACTCTTATTCAATTCGTGGTCTTATGAGTTGAATCATATCAAATCCTTTTCTGATTTTAATAAATATCCGAATAGATTAAAAGAATAACAACTTAACCATTATGTTAATTGTTTTCTTTGCATTCGTTCAAGCACAAGTCAAGTATTTGGATTATTTACCTAGATCTTACGGATTGATCTCAAAGCCGTCTCCATCTTTTAGCCATCCCTGTGGGTGTCACGATGTAACTCAACCATCCCTGTGGCAAGTTATTTGTCGTCATATCAAGAGTGATATTAGGAGGATAGAAGCAATTGTGTGATTGATATTTTTTTATGATGCGTATGGGATCAGATGAAAGTTTTAATTGGGTGGTTTTGATATAATGTTTTTCTTCTGAATGAGAGATTTGAGAGAGGCGGATCTGTTTTGGAGTGTGAGATTAGGGTTTGAGTTTGGTGTTGATTTTCTGAAATGAGAGGCGGATGTATTTTGTGTGAGTATTTTAGGGTTGTGTTAAGTGGGGTTAGTGAGAGAAGTGGGTATTTTATATCCGGTTAATTTGGGTTAGTGAAATGTGGACGTGGGTGAGCTTGACACTAATGGACCGAACATGGCTGTAGGGACTTATGGGTCGATTTGTATTTTACACATGGGCCTGTTAATCTGATTGGTATATTGTTTTATTGGACCGTGTGTTGTAATGTGCATGGACCGGATAATATTCTTATGGACTCATGTAAAATGGATGTTAGATGTTGAGGTTGATAATGATAGACCGGGTCATTTTTGTGCTTAATAGAATCATGTCGTTTTTATGTGGTAATTTGAAATCTTGGATATATTTATGGTCCGGGCCTTCATTGGATATTGTTTCATGCTCATGAATTTAAATTTATGGTGTACGATATTTTATGAGCTGAGATTTGTAATTTGGCGATGAGGTTTGATGACATGATATGTGAGTTTTGACTGTGTGATTTGGGTTATGAGATTCGATGATGAGATTTGAGGTGATATGCGGTTGGATACTTTGGTATACACATTTTTACAAAGAATATCATGTCATGGCTTGAATTGATGATTATACAACGGTGACTACGGGGATGTTTGTACAATATTTCTTACTTGGGTTTGAAGTGAAGTCTTTCGGGCGCGTTTACTTATTTTGTCTTCTTGCTTTCTCTCTTCCGCGAAGATGACTTGTTTGGGCATTTATAGAGGGTGATAAAGACTTGGATATTTAGTTGCGTTTGTGATTCTTTCTCACTTAACCCACAACATAGCTATCACTTCGGTGTCTCACTCAGTTGAGAATGTCAAGAGGTTTTGTACATTGGGTACACCGTTTCTTGTTCACGAGGATTAGTATAAGTTTAAGTAACAAATCTAGGGAATTTTACTTCTTGTTCAAGTTTGGTATATCGGGTTTACTTCACCATATGGTCACAGCAATTGCCGACAGAATTTGAGAATGATGTGTTTACCAAAGTGCTTACTGGATGGGTGATGATTTTGTTGATGTTGATTTGTTGATGAACCGTTGCATGTTCCCCTAAAACAGATATTCACTGAAACCAAAGTTGTCATAACACATTCAAGCTGACATTGTTTACGGTTTTGTCTTGATTTTGTAAAATCCCGCGAAAGAACCTATTTCTCGGTTTAAATCATAGACTTGTAAACTCCTGTGACAATGGAAACATCCTGGTAATAGTAAAGTGCATTTCTGGATCTATCTTACGGTTTATTCTTGGTTTTGTAAAATCCCACGAAAGAATCTATTTCTCGGTTTAAACCATGGAATTGTAAAATCCCGTAATGATGGAACCATCCTAGAAAAGGAAAGTGTAATTCTGGATCTTATCTGATGTTGGTGCTATGATTTCTGCTTCAAAGAAGGGATAAAAGGATGTACTTTATGAATTGGGTGTGTGTTTGGGTTGTCTTAATGGCAGTTTGGTTATTACAAGGTTTTACGGGGTTATGTGCTTTCAACCATGGTCGGGATGAAAACCATTATCATAGTTCATTTAAAACGTCAAAAAAGGCTAGATTTGAGCTTTTCACCAAAAAAGATGTGACAACGGAGTTAATTCACTATTATTTATTTGAGGTTGAAGTGAAATATCACGGGCGAGTGTATTTAGTATCTGAAGGTATCGGGGATGGTTGGATGATGATTATTCAAGATCCTTGTTCAAGCTTATTATCAAAAAATGAAGACTTGGAAATCTAGTTATTGTTGGGTGACTTTTTCATTTTCTTTTACCACTTGGGGGAATTGGGCTCGTACCACCACAAAATAACTATCACTTTAAGGAGTTACGTTGTAGTGCTCAGTGTCACATTCAATTGTGGATTTTCAAAAGGTGATGTACGTCTTATACTTGATGGTTGGTTGGATGAAGAGTATAGAGTACTTAGAGATTCAATGGAGGATGAAGTCTCGGCACCGCTCTTTGTTACATATGTGCAAGCTTAAGTCACGAATTCGGGTTAGTTTACTTCAGGGTCAAATTCATCATATTGGGTTTTCTCCATCAGCTGTCACGACAAAGAGCCTACTGAATGATAATGGTGATGATTACATGTTTTGCCAAGAGAGCTGAAAAGAGAGAGATTATGACGTATGAACACAACAGTTCATGCCTCGTACTCTAAAGAAAAGAAAAGTGTACGTTTCAGTGCACTTTATCTTGGAAAGAAGAGAAATCTTCTTATGACGTTTGAATACTTCATTTCAAACCTCGTACTCTAGAGAAAAGAAAAGTGTACGCTTCAGTGTGCTTTATCTTCGGAAGAAGAGAAATCTTCTTATTATGACCATTCTCATCAACATGCTTCATACTTTTTCCATGCGCTTCAGTCATCAAGTGAACCGGGCTACTGTTGATTGTTTTCTTATTCCACTTTCTCAACTATAATGTCGATGGGGACATCATGTGCTAATTTTGCGGGGGAGAAGTGTGAATAGACTACATTTGGTGAAGATATTCACTTATTCAATCAAGAATGGCAACTCCGTATGCAATTCTTGAGGGGGAGAAGAAGTATGATAATACTGCATGGTTGATTGTCATATGAGAATATATGGTCATACGGCTCCTAACTCATGTAAGAACTGAGCTTCTTCTTATCGGGTCATCTTTACATGGAGTTTCTTCTTAAGAGCCGTTGGTTGACATCTTCACTCAGATTGATGAGTTTATTGACAAAGTGCTTCCGGTTAATGCTTCACGTATCCATCAACATGATGATTCCGAACAATCTCTCTGTTCTTGTTTGATGTGATTGGTAGTTTGGTGTTACCATCTTGTGTGTTCGTTGCGGCCTGATTGCTGATTTCCTTGATGAACATCTTTCTGTTCTTGTTTGATTGGGAAGGATTTTAGTTAAGGGGATTTGCAAGATGTAAGTTAATTGAGATGCTTTTTGGTGGGATGCTTTTTGGTGTGAGTTGAAGATGTTAACATTCTATTCCCCATTCGGACAATCTTGAAGAAGGTCGACTCTACAGTCGGTTCTACATTTATCTGCTACATGTTAGAAGACTAAAGACGAGTTGCATTTGATTATCTAAAGACTTCTTCTTAATCTGGGCATTTATTAAAAGATTGTCGGTTTTGGGGAGAACACTAATTGGGGGAGAGTGAAAAGTCATATTTAATCCCCAATTAGACTTGCTCACTTTCTTCAGCAAGTTGATTCCCACAAGAGTTCAAGTGTTCTTCTCAACAGATTTCTTGTATACGGGCTTACAAAGAGTTGCTGATTCTGAAGTATAAAAACCAGCAAGGGGGAAGGAGACACGCATCTAAACGCGAGTAAACTTGATGAGCTTAATACTTCTAAGCATAGTTGTTAGGATCCCGATCCTGATCTTAGGATCTTACGATTTTACGATACTGCAAATCAAAAACGATCCGGATCCTACATAGGATCTTTGCAGGCTTAAGATCTTATAGGATCCCGATCTTTACCATACGATCTTACGATCTAATCCGATCCGATCTTACTTTTCTCGAATTACAAGCTAAAAAACTACAAATTTATGGGTTGTTTGTTTGTAGAATTCAAAAAACAACATGTTAATCTTTTTAAACATTTTATAATCATAATTTATGACAACATTTATATGAAACATTCATAGTATTTTATGGTTATAATGTATTAGAATTTGTATATTTGTATAAAATTACATAAACTATTAAGAAATAACATTAGAGTAGGATCTTAAGATTCCGATCCGATCTTGCGATCACGATCTTGCAAAGACAAAAACGATTCTGGGTAGGATCCCGATCTTGACAACCTTGCTTCTAAGTGATTGAAGATATACTGGGAAGACTAATGTCATTACCGCAGAGAAACTCAAGGTTTGACTCATGGCGTTTAGTGTTATTATTCCAACTACATGGGGGAAGTGATGTTTGAGAAAGTTTCTGAAGATAAAAGAGGTACACAAGTATGACATATTCAGGGGAGATAAATGTGTAACATGAGGGAGGTGTTATCAGTTATTCTCTCGTTGGGAATGTGTGTACTTCGGATTCTTGAGCTTCATACACGATCATTAGGGACGAAAGATGTGAACATTGGGGAGGTGTTTTTCATAACCCTCATGATGTGTATTTGGGAGAGTTCTTGGGTATTCGTGTACTTCGGGTTCTTGAGCTTCATACACGATCATCAGGGACGTAAGATGTGAACATAGGGGAGGTGTTCTTCATTACCCTCATGATGTGTATTTGGGAGAGTTCTTGAGCATTATACAAAGAGGCTAACTGCATCAATTCAACTACTTGGGGGAAGTGTTCTCTTGACACCTTTTGGAATGGATTGCATCAGACTTCAGTGGTTATGAAATATGAGAAGAAATTTAAAGAGTGGGATGATTCTTTGCTGATCTATCTTGATGATATAACCTCGAATGGAGATCCTCGATTATCGTTCTTAAAATGGAGCAGCGGGTACGATGATAATGGTGTGCTTCTTTGTGCACCTGGCTATTGGAAGCTTGAAAGAAAGCTTTGAATCTGCTCAGCTAAAGGATTTTCTGTTAAGGGGGAACCTGCTAAAGTCTCTTTCTCTCAAAGGCTCATGTTCTATCTTCTATTCTGGAGCCTCGGAAGCTTTGGTGGTGGAAGTTTAAGAGATGACGAATTCTATCTTCTACGACGTGCTGCTCGATATCCTTATCTCGGTACTCGTATCATCATCCTCTTAAACTATATCATCTAATCTATCTTTGTAAATATTTATTAGAAAACCAAAATACAAAAATATAAAACCTACAAAAAGAAAATAGAAAAATAAAAAACCAACAAAATCCCATAAAAATCAGAAAATTTAAAAATACCAAAAATATGTTTTCTCAAGACATGTCTTCTGGTATCGATAACATCTACGGTCTTAGAAATGTCATTCAATAATGGCACGGGGCTTTAGATGAAGTTCGAGCAGGAGGTGTAAATATTTCTTTCTAAACATGTCTCAAAATATGGCTTGCAGTTACTTCAGACTGTAACCCGTGCTTATAACCATGGCTTGCTATTATTTCTGATAGCAACCCGCTCTTCAAGAAAGGAAAGTGCTGCGCTAAACCTATTTTCAAAATATTTCATGCACTTATCCTAAAACAAAATGAGGAAAGTATGTCGAAGGACTGCTGTTCCTACTCAAATATTTTTCCTTCTAAAAATTCTTCAGAAAAATATTTGTTTTAAATAAATGGTGGAAAATGAGTTGCTTAAAATCTTTCAGAATTAGAGTTTTCGTAAAAAAATTGAAAACTCAATCAATGACTTTAGCGCTTTTAAACTTTTCAGAAATATAAGTCATTGATTGAGGGGGAGAATGTTTTCAAATCTATATCATCTAATAAGATTATCTAATTATCCTGTATGCTTAATTGAAAATGATGTTAACCTACGTTGAAGGACTAGGTGCCTAGGATATGATTGTTAGGATTAGATGATTAGAGTTTGAAGAACACATAATCCCATGCTCTATATGATCTGATTGATATGTTGAATTGACTGTTATTAGTCGATTGTTGTTTGGGTGATGTCGACCACCATATATCTGTTTGTGTTCACTAACGAATGCATGTATATTGGTATAGAAGAATGTTACCGATCCGGATCCCACAACTGAACGATTGGATGCCGAAAGGAAAGGGAAACTATATCTTGGGTCGACAAATGAAGAAACGGAGCTTAATTTTACTTCAATGGAGAGTTGGCATGAAATGCAACGTAAGAGGTCTCACTGCATCAGCAGATGGTTTTCTTCTAAGTGGTTGAAGAAACGAAGCTTAATTTGACCTCAGTTGGCATTAAAATGCAACGTAAGAAGTCTCACTGCATCAGCAGACGGTTTTTCTTCCAAGCCCTACAGCAACAACATAAGTTTCTCAACCACCGAACGTATCTTTGTGCAGGATACCATTTTTAAACAATTTAAAAAAAATAATAATTATTTTGATTAAATTGTTTTGAATGGAAAATATTGTTTTGAAAATAAACTGGACTTAATTTTGAAAATCACCGGACTTTATTTTATCAAAACCTAAGTCACTCAATCATCGACTACAATCATCGATTGAGGGGGAGAATGATTTAAAACAAAATATTTTCAAACGATATTTCTTCATAAAAAGTCCGGTCTGTACAACATAAAGTGGTGATCTAAAGATTTAATGTTATGTCATGGTATGATTTTCTTTAAAACTCAAAGATCTTACAAAATGAAATTTTTTCTATTCTTGTTTGATTGTGAAATTGTTTTATTTTACTAAAGATCTCTTAAAAACAATCATACCTGACACTAACAATCTTTAATGTCTTAAAATGGTCCTTATCTGTCATTTTTCAAAATCAAATCTTGCCACGTCTTTCCCCAAAATTCTCTAAATGAATTAAATCTTTTGGGATCACAAATCTCAAATGGTTTGAAATTTTTGATCGGGGGAGAGATCGTGATTTAAATCTCAAATCTGTTTAAATGGAATTGGTTTTAGTCCTTTAAAGGCACTCCTGCCTCCATGTGTCAAATGACTTCAAATATACAATGCACATGTTGAGGAGGAGGACTTATCCAAAAACAAGATGAGTTTTTAAATCAGGCACATTTTCTCTCATGTTTTTCTAAACCTTATTAAATCACTTGGGATCCAAAATCTCAATGGGTTTGATATTCTTGATCGGGGGAGAATTTGTGATTTAATATGAAATTTGATAAATGATGATCGATTTGATTCAAAGTGCAAGTTCTCTCTAATATGTGCTAAACTCTTTCGGTTATCGATGCACATATTGAGGGGGAGCAAATGGTTTCTTAAATGGCTTTTGTAATCGTGGATGTGCTTCAAATGAACTCTTTCCTCTATGTGATAAAATGATTTCAAATATCCTATGCACATATTGAGGGGGAGAATTTACCAAGAAAATCAAATGGCTTTTTCTATGAAAATAGTGATCAAAGAAAATATTTCAAAGTTCTATTGCCTCCATGTGCTAAACAATTTCTAAATCATATGCACATGTTGAGGGGGAGGTTTTCTAAATGATCAAAACTATTAAGGTACAAAATGATTTGATCTCGTATCACAAGTACCTTGATTGTTTTTCCAAATGATTTTTCAATTGGTTTCGAGAATGAATGAATTGTACCAAAAGACCGACCATTTTACTTTATGCATGGAGTTATAAGGATGGTGAGGTTAGGTATTAGTTCCAACGATCCGCCAGAACCAGAGGGATCTACCCAGGGACAATCCACTAGATAGTGTAGAGTTTTTAGGAATATTGAAAAAGGGAGAAAAATGAGAAATGGGAAGAGTGCGGACTGAGACAGAGCTAGTACTGGAATAAACCCAACAAGGTTCTAGTTATGAAGTCTCGGTAAGCACTGAAGGGGTTGAAGAATGAAAAAGAAATGAATGAGAAAAGGGTGAAAATAAATAGCCCTCTAATAATTCAACCTTAGGGCAGTAACCGGGTTTAATACATATGCTACTGGTGGTTACTAAGGTAACACTGGTATTGAAGACAAGACGTCATGGACCCAGTGACGCACTGCACCAAACTTCCCAAGCTACTCAAGTTCCTCTTAAAAGGGCTTGTTTCATTCTCACGGGGAACCTACATAATCTATCGACTTTCTCTTAGATATTGTTGATATTGAAGAAGGAGACCCTCTCCCTAGTCTCCGGCATAGGAACCAAATGTGCACTATTGAGTCTAGAGCCAAGAGATCATCCACAATGTCTCATTAGGACACTAAATTAATGAAGACTTGCTGTTTCACACAATGTGGAAAGTAAGAATATATTAAGAGTCCTACGCATTATCCTTGTGGTATTGCCAGAACATCCGAGTGATATGTAAAAGTATTCACGATGAAGATGGAAATCCTTCTAGAGCCAACATCAAACAAGCTCTTGGTGGGTGACATGTGAGATCTTTTCAAAATATTAAGCTTGTGACAACTGGATAGAAACAATGGGGAGATTCATTCTTGAATCAACCTTGGTCCAGGAATGGAATTGATGAATACTTTTGGAAAAACCGTTCGATGTGCAAACCTTCTTTTCTCTAGCACATCGAATGTGTATTCATGTTTTCAAACACAAAAAGTATCTCTGATTGAAAAAATACTTTTGGAAAAACTGTTCGATGTGCGAATCTCTTCTTTTATCTAGCACATCGAATGTGTACTCTTTCAAATATAAAAAGTATTTATGATTGAAAATTGATTTTTTCATAAAACCTTCGTCGTATTGCAAAACTCTTTCTTCTAAGCGATCCGCGATTGTTTTTCAAATCATTTTTTATCAATCAGTGAATCTCAATTTGCTGGTTGAGTCACTCCGTGTTTTCTTCTTTGAGACGTTTCGGTTTGAGAATGGCTAGAACAGTTGTGAAACCCTGTCAAGGAGATTCTTAGGAATCCTACCTGATCACAGGCAGTACTTGTACTGATCAACGGGGAACCGTGGGCCGTGTACCTCAATTCAACGAAAGTGATCAAAGACACTTTCGTGTGTTTTATTGCTAACAGTTGTTTGCAGGTACATTTGGACGGTTGCAGCTGATTAGAATTGAGGTGTCAATCCAAAGCCGCATGCTCAAAGCATCCACACTTAATTGAAGAAATCATGTGTTGGAATCACTCCTAAACCTTAATTCAAGTGTTAGTAATTCATATGTAATAGTTAGCTTAATATGGCCTTTATGTTAGCAATTAGCCTTAGGCTTATGTAGAAGGCCCAAGCCCATATTGGAAAGGAAGGGAACTTGGATGTTGCCCTAGTTCCTTCCTCTATATAAACACATGTAAACCTTCCTTAGAAGGTTGGTTGTTCAATCCATTTCACTTTCATACTCCTAAGCGTAACCTTTCCATATCATACGTGTGTGTTTGTGTGTGTTATTGTTCATCCGCCTTCATCTCTTTCTTATTTCTACATATTGATGCTTGTGTTACATATATGGTGACCTAAAAGTGGTATCAATCGCCAAATAGTTGGGTGAACGTATTGTTTTTGAAGTGGGTTTTTGGTCCTACGCGTAAAACATACTGTTCGTTGTTTTAAACTTTGGCTCGCTTAAAAACTCATTTTTTTCACTTTTCAATCCAAGATTCTTGTACTTTCAATGTTTTAAGGTGTTATAATATCTGTTTTTGGCATAAAGTTTCAAGCTTTACGCGTGGATACTTGTTTTTAAGCTAGTTTTTTGTACGAGGGTTTCGTTCTACGCGTAACCGTTTGAGACACTTTGGATCATCAAGTTTCACATTTTTGTGTTATTTTGGTGATATTGAAGTTACTTCATCACAAAAATCTGGTTTAGAAACATCTTTGGGCAAAAGTCATTTTACGAGTAGTTCTACGCGTAACAAAACCTTAAAACTACGCGTAACGTGTCCTTGGTTTGATCTTCAGTTTTCGTGGTTTACTCCGTGTCTTCTTGCTTGGATAAGCCTGAAAATACGTCGACTTTGGATATCTTTTGCACTGTGATAGTGTAAAAGATCACTTGGGCAAAAACCCTAAAATTACGCATAAGCATAAGCTTACGCGTAGACCTTTTACGCATAAGATTTATCTTACGCCTAAGCTTTGTCTTATGTAGGATATTAGTTTTCACATACACATCAAACCATAACAACAAGGTGGCGTATAAGTGGAATTTTAGAGAGAGAAAGTTAGAGGTTTAGGGAACTTAGTGAGAGAAAGTGAAAGATATTATTATAAGCTCCAACTCTCTACCTTGGAAGGTAGAGAGTATTTATAGTCTTACATAAATCGCCACACATCGAGCTGTGGATCAGGCATACAGTGGGTAAAGACCCGTCCGTCCTCCACGGTGTTACTTAACTAAATACTACTTAACTTAAGATAACTACGACTACGAGCTTTCTAACGATTACATATACTTGAGGTGACCGACTCTTTAATACAGGGAATTTCTAATTCCTAACAATCTCCTCCTAAGGGAGGTCACCTCAATCATGTACCAAAAATACATTGAATACAACCAGATAATACATTAACAATTGATCTTGCATCCTTTATGTAGTCCTTTGCTTCTAAGCTCATAGTCATTGATTCTTCACATTGCATGTTTGGTTATTCCAAGTGGAGGTCTTTTACTGATCCACGTGATAATGAGTTTGAGCCAGCATTTGAGATCATCAGTTATCAACAATCTCTGACACATCCTTTGTGGTGTTGGTATTATGTGATGTTGTGACATTAGGACCGACATGCTCACATTCTGGATCATGATATCTTCTCATCAGAGTAGCGGAAGCATTTGTTGAATCATGATATTGGCAGCAGCGTAGAAGAAGCATGGAGTGAAAATATCAGATTCATTGATGCACTAATCATGATTTCTTTATAGATGAATGTGTTAAGTGAGCATGCGGCTATGGATTGACCGCTTCATTCTGATCAGCTGCAAACGTCGGGCGTACCTGCATACAACAGTGTCACACCCCCAATTTACCTGTTTTGCAGCGGAATGGAATTCCTGGGGATAGACTGTCATAGCACCACAATCACAGTTATATTGAACGACCTAAAGTGTCGTTTAAAAACACATCGTTGGATATTTAATAAAAGCGTTCAGAGTTACAACATAGGTCCCAAAAGTTTATAAAGTTTGCGGAAATATAAATATATTACAAGTCCAAACGATGTTTTGAAAGAAAGTGCCATAATGTACAATGATGTAAGTCGACGCCGCGACTCAAAAGGGGTTCCTTAACCATGCCATGATGAGTATGCCTTAGTTACCTGAAAATACATTGCTAAAACGGTCAACAATAATGTTGGTGAGAAATCATAGGTTTATGTAAATGTTTTATACGACTACGCAAGTATAGATCAGGTATGACAATCATGTCACATAAAAATGTTACAGGTATGACAATCATGTCACATAAAAATGTTACTGGTATGACGATCATGTCACATAAAAATGTTACAATTGCTATAAGCCCATGACACCGAAACTAGACTGTTCATAATGTAGGCCCCAAAAGAGTGTTTGCCAGACAACTCAATAATGTTATTAAATGAAATGCATCCGTATTACTAGTTGGGATTCACCAACCCGGATGGAGGCGTCACCCTCGATAGATCTATCCACTCACCCTCGCTTCTAAGATTAACGGTTCATGTTCAGGAAAAGGGGACTTTCAATTGGCAATGCGGTAACTTAAGCAATGTAAATGAATTTAACATACTTGGTATCGTAATAAAATGTTGTGCAATGTATTCTCCCCCGTAGGTTTGAAATGAAGTAAAAACTTGAATAAATCGGGGCTATGAAAACTCACTTGGTAAACTGGTATGATGACAAGAGTGAGTACACTGAGGTATATCAGGATACTTTAATCTGGACCTATTACGAATGATATGATATGTAATGAGTTATGATGTTATGTTATGCATGCATTTCGTATGTTATTTATACCATTTGTGAGTTTTGAAAATAATATTTATCGTCGAAAAATACTCTTTTGACGTCTTGACCTTTCAAAAATTACTTTACAAGTATTTACGTTAAAATGTCATCCTACAATGGTTTCGTAATGATTTATTGTGAAATTTTCACTTTTCGTCGTAAAATAATGTCGTCGGAAATTTCTTGAAAGTGACAAAAATGGCTTCGAAAAACTAGTCGTAAAATGGTGTACGTCGATCGTTAGGAAACGAATTCGACGGTTTTGGAAAGTTTGTATCAAAATCTAGAAGTTTCAGTTCAGGAGTTTTCGACATAGAGGTCTCGAACATAAAGATAATAAAGGTTAAAGATGGTGATTTTGTCCAAAATGTTGTTTAAAAATGAGTTTCGGCAAAGTTTGAGCAACCGTAATTAATTTATTAAAAATCCGCTATACAAACGGTTGATCGTTTTGAAAAATATGCTTGGTGATCTTGATTTTATGAGAAGACATTTCGTTACAAAAAGTTCTACATCATAGTTAAAAACAGCCTTCAACATGGTCGTTTTAGTTACCGTAACACTTGTCTCGTAAAAATAATATAGTTTTTCTAAATAATAAAGTTACGGCAATTTATGAAAACGTGCATATCTTAGTCGTTTCAAATCCGTTTTCTACGTATTATACGTCCTTAGCTTCGTATCAAAGTATACTAATATATTTTTGACAAGTCGAAATAATTTATAAAGCTTAAGGCTCGTTTTTGACTCGTACAAACCAAAAACACTTTGCTGAAATTTCAGAAAAATATATATTTCGTCGTCAAACTTGTAAAATTCATAACTTCTTCGTTATAACTCCGTTTTAATCCGTTCAAGCGGCCACGGATTCGTTTTAAAGTATATTTTCTAAATATCAAGACCAAAAATTCGTGCCTACTGTCGGATTTTCCAGAAAAACAAAATAAGAACAGACCACTTTATATACTTGTCGAAAATAGTTTTTCTCGTACTAAACCTATTCCAATCCCTTCAAATCAACTCCAAAGCTATACTAATCCTACCATACACCTTCTTAGGGTGTTATGGGTTCCTAAACATCATCAAGACCAATATATACCAAGGGAATAATTATAGGATGACTATATATATATTAAACTCTTAAAATCATTGTAAAAATGGTATAACTCAACATAAGTCTTGCATGCTTGCTCCAAATATGAAGAAATAAATATGAAATGAAGATGAAATATGTAAAATGATAGTAATATGCTTACAAGTAAACTTGATGAGGTGATTAGAACAAGGATTAACCTAAACACCCTAGGTTTTTATTTCAAAACCTTAAATAAGAGTGTAATCTAGATTGTTTAAACTCTTGAGCTTGAAAAATTTTTGATCCCTTCTATACTTCTATGAGGAACCGGTTATGGAGGATAAACAAGAAGAGAAGAAGACTTTACTAACACTTGAAAATAATGGGAATGAATGATGAAGTGAATATGAGATAAAGTGTATATCTATACAAAGAAATTTGCTACCAAATCATTTAATGCTACCCCTTATGGCCGGTTTTTAGGGATATTTGTCAACCAAATATCTTTTTTTTTTTTTTTTTTTTTTTTTATATATTGTGTATAAACTTGTGTAAAAATGTAGTTAAGGTAATAATAACTTGTAAAGTTTGTATATACATTAGTGTATTTAAGGTAGTTTTAGGTAAAAGTAATTTTTAATAGATCAAAATAAAGTATAATGATATCATAAAAATTGTAAAAATACATTTCTTGTAAAATTTGAGTGATATAATAATTATCGTGTAGTTTTTAAGAAAAACGTCGTAATAATATAAATTTAACGATTTATATACAAAATAAATTTAGAACATTAGGTAAACTCAAAATATAGTTTTTATAAACTAAATGTAAGTATAAAAATATATTGGGATCATTTTTGGAAGTATCGGATTAAATGTTCAAAATAATAACTCACGCGATAACGTTTATTTAATATGAAATTTACGCGTTTAATGTGAAATGCAAAAATCATGAATGAACTAACATGATGCAAATGATGCTAATGAAATGTAGACTAAACTTAGTCCATATGAAATGTTCGTGATGATATGATCATGAATTCGCCGCTAAACCATAAAGGTTACGCGAATTTGGAACACGTAAACCTAGTTTACGATAAATGTTGAAATTGTAAGGCATGAATTGTTTCGAGAAATGACCTGAAAGTACGGGTTGTCACATTCGCCCATCCAAAAAGGAATTCAGTCCCTGAATTCAATCGTTGTTAGGTCTAACGGTGTTGTCGGTGAAAGGTGAGGATATATGAGTCGTATCGGTTCGTCCAATGTTTTTCTGAATCGCACTTCGCTTTCCAAGGCAAGATTTTGAACATAATTTGTTACCAACTTGAAATTCTAATGGTTTGCGGCTTATGGGACATATTTCCAAAATTTGCATCGTATAACGATGTAGTTTATCTAGCTATATGTTGTTACTTGTAACTGATTCTTGATTTGTATGACTTCTTTGTTTGTTTCATGAATGAGTTATGGACTAATGAATTGGACTTTCCTGATTTTAATCCTTGAATAAGTGATTGATACCTCAACCTTACAGTGCCTCAAATGGTGTAGTCAATATGTTCATGAGCTAACTATTGTTGCAAGAATCTTGTCGATGGAGAATGTTTTGCCTAACCATTTCTGGAAAGTCATACTGGCTTGAGCATATTATCTAATGTGGGAATTGCTCTCTAGCTCTAACCATTGAGCTGAGGATAGTAGGCGGTAATCATGTCCTAGTATGTTTCATGGAAATCTTGAAATGACTGTCAACAGTCTAAGGTGAATCGAATAGCTTATAATAGGTACAACTGGAATTGATACCACGCGTCTCGTGTTAGATTTCAAAATGTTAAATCTGTCGGAAAGGACCTTATTGAAAAGAATAGATTATAGGTAACAGTTGTGATTCCTCGCGTTTCTAGTCCTATCGAATGTCATGACCTGAGTCTTACTTGCCTAAGGTGCTTAGTTTCTATGACTAAAATGTTTATTGTTTGATTATCGAAGTGTTTCCATGCTCCATGTTGTAAAGTCACAAACCTTAAATATTTAAGTGAGGTGGTGTAGTGGTTGGTTTTCAAGATCTGTTCCGATATTGAGTGCTTCCAAAAATAGTTCATCACTAATATTGTTATCATGCTAGCCAGAAAATAGATATCAGCTCAAACTATGTCTAAGAATGTTTGTTCTAGTTTCACTTGTAGATGGGGAGTCATTGATTGTCCGACATGTTCAAACCTGTGGCATCTCTTGATATAGAAGTGAGGTTACTTGGAATTTCTAGAGAACACAATGCCTTAGGGGAAGTTTATATCGATAACCTTAATTTAACTAAATTTTCCTTTAAGGGAAACTCATTGTAGGAAAGTTCACATATTGTTGAAGCCTTGTTTAATGAAATGTTCTGTAGTCTCAATTAGGAGGATTGGTTTATTTCTATAGTGTCGCTTAGTGTGTATTTGATTTGTACTAAATCTTGTGACTCGGTATAGCTGGCACTTTTGAAATGATAAGATTTGGCTTCTAGTCCAAAATAGTGGTTCGGAATGTCTCGTGATGTCTTAAGATTTTTATTGAGTTGTGAAAGATCTCGCTACTTACTTCTAGCCCTTGTTGGAAATTCCAAAATCCTTTCATTGTTTCCTTGTATCGAGGAATCCTCCTCACAGATGGTATAGGAAGTCTTTCCTAAAAGGTCACTCGTCAAATCCTAACTTATCGGTTGAGTGAGAGATAAATGGCGTAAGCATCTATAAAGTGTTTAACAAAAAGAAATGTTTATGCACGATTTATCTGATTATAAAACTTTGCTTTTAAATGAGAATTGTTTTAGGAGATTTGAAATGATGCTTGTTACTTTCATGACATAATTCTTCCTGAATTATACATAGGTGATCAGGCCATGTATAATCAAGGACAAATGATGTGATGCTTGTTTTTGTTGAAATGGTATTATGTTCCTCCGAAGTTTTAGATGGTATTCAACGTTTTGTTTTGTAAGATAATGGCTCAATGATTTTTCAGAGTAACATGAAAATCGTTTCGTATGAGGATATTAAATAGTTGATAAAATGACTGAAACCAATTGATAAGTTGGTAATAAAACAACTTGCGTTAAAACTTTATGAAACAACGTTTCTAAGATAGTGATAAAATAGTTCGAAATAAAATCAAGTGAAATAATTTCATGAAATAGTAGCAGGATAATTTGGAATAAAATTTGTTGGATGGTTTGTAGGATACATAAGAGAACCTTATCGAGTAATAACAGTCTACTAATTGGTCGAGAATAAAGTTGGCCTAACCCCTAGTAAGATAGTGATGTATCGTCGTGTAATGATGGAAAATTAGGCAATTGGAGTAAGGAATGAAATAAACAAGGTGGTAATTATCGTAGAGATAATAAATGATAAAGATTACATTAGCTAGAAAGGTACTTATTATCTGTTCCTGTTGGTGGTCTAATCGTGTTTCAAGTGTAGGAGTAGTAGGCGGACTAGCATCAATAGCCCTAGAACTCTCACAGTCCTCAAACCTATGAGATGGTGTAGTGTCTATAGTCTTAGTGGTAGATGGTAATGGTGTGTCAAATCATGCACGCTTCCCAAGCTGCAAGTCAGGTGTATGAGTATCGTGTATGAGATGTGATGGTACGGATGGTGCTCGAAATGATAATGATGATGAAAATAATGACAATGATGATAATGGAATCCTTGTGGTGAGTTAAGAAAATAGGTTCATTAGGACTAAGCCTATAAATTCTACCCAATGGTATGATCTGTCCCAACTGAGTGATAAAAATTGTCCTGATCCTACAGTGAATCAATAGTGATCGTGATGGTGTAGGTGCAACTTCGTTCTCCTAAAAGGTCTCAGTGTCATCATCTGATGTTATCGGTGTTGAGTCAACTGATTTTAAAATTGTGATAGGGAATGACAAGGCATTCTCCATGTCAAAGTGATGTGAGTATAATGGGTTGGGTATTTGAAGGCATCTATGTGACAATCGAGTTCGAAATGAAAGTAAATAACTCGTAAAATGTGCGTATAAAACCGCATGTAAAGTGAACATGCACTTATGATGAAATGATGAGATGCTATGATAATGTAGTTATAGTCTAGGGTCAATGATGCAACCTAGTTCTCTATAACTGTAGCTCTGATACCAATCTGTCACACCCCCAATTTACCTGTTTTGCAGCGGAATGGAATTCCTGGGGATAGACTGTCATAGCACCACAATCACAGTTATATTGAACGACCTAAAGTGTCGTTTAAAAACACATCGTTGGATATTTAATAAAAGCGTTCAGAGTTACAACATAGGTCCCAAAAGTTTATAAAGTTTGCGGAAATATAAATATATTACAAGTCCAAACGATGTTTTGAAAGAAAGTGCCATAATGTACAATGATGTAAGTCGACGCCGCGACTCAAAAGGGGTTCCTTAACCATGCCATGATGAGTATGCCTTAGTTACCTGAAAATACATTGCTAAAACGGTCAACAATAATGTTGGTGAGAAATCATAGGTTTATGTAAATGTTTTATACGACTACGTAAGTATAGATCAGGTATGACAATCATGTCACATAAAAATGTTACAGGTATGACAATCATGTCACATAAAAATGTTACTGGTATGACGATCATGTCACATAAAAATGTTACAATTGCTATAAGCCCATGACACCGAAACTAGACTGTTCATAATGTAGGCCCCAAAAGAGTGTTTGCCAGACAACTCAATAATGTTATTAAATGAAATGCATCCGTATTACTAGTTGGGATTCACCAACCCGGATGGAGGCGTCACCCTCGATAGATCTATCCACTCACCCTCGCTTCTAAGATTAACGGTTCATGTTCAGGAAAAGGGGACTTTCAATTGGCAATGCGGTAACTTAAGCAATGTAAATGAATTTAACATACTTGGTATCGTAATAAAATGTTGTGCAATGTATTCTCCCCCGTAGGTTTGAAATGAAGTAAAAACTTGAATAAATCGGGGCTATGAAAACTCACTTGGTAAACTGGTATGATGACAAGAGTGAGTACACTGAGGTATATCAGGATACTTTAATCTGGACCTATTACGAATGATATGATATGTAATGAGTTATGATGTTATGTTATGCATGCATTTCGTATGTTATTTATACCATTTGTGAGTTTTGAAAATAATATTTATCGTCGAAAAATACTCTTTTGACGTCTTGACCCTTCAAAAATTACTTTACAAGTATTTACGTCAAAATGTCATCCTACAATGGTTTCGTAATGATTTATTGTGAAATTTTCACTTTTCGTCGTAAAATAATGTCGTCGGAAATTTCTTGAAAGTGACAAAAATGGCTTCGAAAAACTAGTCGTAAAATGGTGTACGTCGATCGTTAGGAAACGAATTCGACGGTTTTGGAAAGTTTGTATCAAAATCTAGAAGTTTCAGTTCAGGAGTTTTCGACATAGAGGTCTCGAACATAAAGATAATAAAGGTTAAAGATGGTGATTTTGTCCAAAATGTTGTTTAAAAATGAGTTTCGGCAAAGTTTGAGCAACCGTAATTAATTTATTAAAACTCCGCTATACAAACGGTTGATCGTTTTGAAAAATATGCTTGGTGATCTTGATTTTATGAGAAGACATTTCGTTACAAAAAGTTCTACATCATAGTTAAAAACAGCCTTCAACCTGGTCGTTTTAGTTACCGTAACACTTGTCTCGTAAAAATAATATAGTTTTTCTAAAATAATAAAGTTACGGCAATTTATGAAAACGTGCATATCTTAGTCGTTTCAAATCCGTTTTCTACGTATTATACGTCCTTAGCTTCGTATCAAAGTATACTAATATATTTTTGACAAGTCGAAATAATTTGTAAAGCTTAAGGCTCGTTTTTGACTCGTACAAACCAAAAACACTTTGCTGAAATTTCAGAAAAATATATATTTCGTCGTCAAACTTGTAAAATTCATAACTTCTTCGTTATAACTCCGTTTTAATCCGTTCAAGCGGCCACGGATTCGTTTTAAAGTATATTTTCTAAATATCAAGACCAAAAATTCGTGCCTACTGTCGGATTTTCCAGAAAAACAAAATAAGAACAGACCACTTTATATACTTGTCGAAAATAGTTTTTCTCGTACTAAACCTATTCCAATCCCTTCAAATCAACTCCAAAGCTATACTAATCCTACCATACACCTTCTTAGGGTGTCATGGGTTCCTAAACATCATCAAGACCAATATATACCAAGGGAATAATTATAGGATGACTATATATATTAAACTCTTAAAATCATTGTAAAAATGGTATAACTCAACATAAGTCTTGCATGCTTGCTCCAAATATGAAGAAATAAATATGAAATGAAGATGAAATATGTAAAATGATAGTAATATGCTTACAAGTAAACTTGATGAGGTGATTAGAACAAGGATTAACCTAAACACCCTAGGTTTTTATTTCAAAACCTTAAATAAGAGTGTAATCTAGATTGTTTAAACTCTTGAGCTTGAAAAATTTTTGATCCCTTCTATACTTCTATGAGGAACCGGTTATGGAGGATAAACAAGAAGAGAAGAAGACTTTACTAACACTTGAAAATAATGGGAATGAATGATGAAGTGAATATGAGATAAAGTGTATATCTATACAAAGAAATTTGCTACCAAATCATTTAATGCTACCCCCTTATGGCCGGTTTTTAGGGATATTTGTCAACCAAATATCTTTTTTTTTTTTTTCTTTTATATATTGTGTATAAACTTGTGTAAAAATGTAGTTAAGGTAATAATAACTTGTAAAGTTTGTATATACATTAGTGTATTTAAGGTAGTTTTAGGTAAAAGTAATTTTTAATAGATCAAAATAAAGTATAATGATATCATAAAAATTGTAAAAATACATTTCTTGTAAAATTTGAGTGATATAATAATTATCGTGTAGTTTTTAAGAAAAACGTCGTAATAATATAAATTTAACGATTTATATACAAAATAAATTTAGAACATTAGGTAAACTCAAAATATAGTTTTTATAAACTAAATGTAAGTATAAAAATATATTGGGATCATTTTTGGAAGTATCGGATTAAATGTTCAAAATAATAACTCACGCGATAACGTTTATTTAATATGAAATTTACGCGTTTAATGTGAAATGCAAAAATCATGAATGAACTAACATGATGCAAATGATGCTAATGAAATGTAGACTAAACTTAGTCCATATGAAATGTTCGTGATGATATGATCATGAATTCGCCGCTAAACCATAAAGGTTACGCGAATTTGGAACACGTAAACCTAGTTTACGATAAATGTTGAAATTGTAAGGCATGAATTGTTTCGAGAAATGACCTGAAAGTACGGGTTGTCACATTCGCCCATCCAAAAAGGAATTCAGTCCCTGAATTCAATCGTTGTTAGGTCTAACGGTGTTGTCGGTGAAAGGTGAGGATATATGAGTCGTATCGGTTCGTCCAATGTTTTTCTGAATCGCACTTCGCTTTCCAAGGCAAGATTTTGAACATAATTTGTTACCAACTTGAAATTCTAATGGTTTGCGGCTTATGGGACATATTTCCAAAATTTGCATCGTATAACGATGTAGCTTATCTAGCTATATGTTGTTACTTGTAACTGATTCTTGATTTGTATGACTTCTTTGTTTGTTTCATGAATGAGTTATGGACTAATGAATTGGACTTTCCTGATTTTAATCCTTGAATAAGTGATTGATACCTCAACCTTACAGTGCCTCAAATGGTGTAGTCAATATGTTCATGAGCTAACTATTGTTGCAAGAATCTTGTCGATGGAGAATGTTTTGCCTAACCATTTCTGGAAAGTCATACTGGCTTGAGCATATTATCTAATGTGGGAATTGCTCTCTAGCTCTAACCATTGAGCTGAGGATAGTAGGCGGTAATCATGTCCTAGTATGTTTCATGGAAATCTTGAAATGACTGTCAACAGTCTAAGGTGAATCGAATAGCTTATAATAGGTACAACTGGAATTGATACCACGCGTCTCGTGTTAGATTTCAAAATGTTAAATCTGTCGGAAAGGACCTTATTGAAAAGAATAGATTATAGGTAACAGTTGTGATTCCTCGCGTTTCTAGTCCTATCAAATGTCATGACCTGAGTCTTACTTGCCTAAGGTGCTTAGTTTCTATGACTAAAATGTTTATTGTTTGATTATCGAAGTGTTTCCATGCTCCATGTTGTAAAGTCACAAACCTTAAATATTTAAGTAAGGTGGTGTAGTGGTTGGTTTTCAAGATCTGTTCCGATATTGAGTGCTTCCAAAAATAGTTCATCACTAATATTGTTATCATGCTAGCCAGAAAATAGATATCACCTCAAACTATGTCTAAGAATGTTTGTTCTAGTTTCACTTGTAGATGGGGAGTCATTGATTGTCCGACATGTTCAAACCTGTGGCATCTCTTGATATAGAAGTGAGGTTACATGGAATTTCTAGAGAACACAATGCCTTAGGGGAAGTTTATATCGATAACCTTAATTTAACTAAATTTTCCTTTAAGGGAAACTCATTGTAGGAAAGTTCACATATTGTTGAAGCCTTGTTTAATGAAATGTTCTGTAGTCTCAATTAGGAGGATTGGTTTATTTCTATAGTGTCGCTTAGTGTGTATTTGATTCGTACTAAATCTTGTGACTCGGTATAGCTGGCACTTTTGAAATGATAAGATTTGGCTTCTAGTCCAAAATAGTGGTTCGGAATGTCTCGTGATGTCTTAAGATTTTTATTGAGTTGTGAAAGATCTCGCTACTTACTTCTAGCCCTAGTTGGAAATTCCAAAATCCTTTCATTGTTTCCTTGTATCGAGGAATCCTCCTCACAGATGGTATAGGAAGTCTTTCCTAAAAGGTCACTCGTCAAATCCTAACTTATCGGTTGAGTGAGAGATAAATGGCGTAAGCATCTATAAAGTGTTTAACAAAAAGAAATGTTTATGCACGATTTATCTGATTATAAAACTTTGCTTTTAAATGAGAATTGTTTTAGGAGATTTGAAATGATGCTTGTTACTTTCATGACATAATTCTTCCTGAATTATACATAGGTGATCAGGCCATGTATAATCAAGGACAAATGATGTGATGCTTGTTTTTGTTGAAATGGTATTATGTTCCTCCGAAGTTTTAGATGGTATTCAACGTTTTGTTTTGTAAGATAATGGCTCAATGATTTTTCAGAGTAACATGAAAATCGTTTCGTATGAGGATATTAAATAGTTGATAAAATGACTGAAACCAATTGATAAGTTGGTAATAAAACAACTTGCGTTAAAACTTTATGAAACAACGTTTCTAAGATGGTGATAAAATAGTTCGAAATAAAATCAAGTGAAATAATTTCATGAAATAGTAGCAGGATAATTTGGAATAAAATTTGTTGGATGGTTTGTAGGATACATAAGAGAACCTTATCGAGTAATAACAGTCTACTAATTGGTCGAGAATAAAGTTGGCCTAACCCCTAGTAAGATAGTGATGTATCGTCGTGTAATGATGGAAAATTGGGCAATTGGAGTAAGGAATGAAATAAACAAGGTGGTAATTATCGTAGAGATAATAAATGATAAAGATTACATTAGCTAGAAAGGTACTTATTATCTGTTCCTGTTGGTGGTCTAATCGTGTTTCAAGTGTAGGAGTAGTAGGCGGACTAGCATCAATAGCCCTAGAACTCTCACAGTCCTCAAACCTATGAGATGGTGTAGTGTCTATAGTCTTAGTGGTAGATGGTAATGGTGTGTCAAATCATGCACGCTTCCCAAGCTGCAAGTCAGGTGTATGAGTATCGTGTATGAGATGTGATGGTACGGATGGTGCTCGAAATGATAATGATGATGAAAATAATGACAATGATGATAATGGAATCCTTGTGGTGAGTTAAGAAAATAGGTTCATTAGGACTAAGCCTATAAATTCTACCCAATGGTATGATCTGTCCCAACTGAGTGATAAAAATTTTCCTGATGCTACAGTGAATCAATAGTGATCGTGATGGTGTAGGTGCAACTTCGTTCTCCTAAAAGGTCTCAGTGTCATCATCTGATGTTATCGGTGTTGAGTCAACTGATTTTAAAATTGTGATAGGGAATGACAAGGCATTCTCCATGTCAAAGTGATGTGAGTATAATGGGATGGGTATTTGAAGGCATCTATGTGACAATCGAGTTCGAAATGAAAGTAAATAACTCGTAAAATGTGCGTATAAAACCGCATGTAAAGTGAACATGCACTTATGATGAAATGATGAGATGCTATGATAATGTAGTTATAGTCTAGGGTCAATGATGCAACCTAGTTCTCTATAACTGTAGCTCTGATACCAATCTGTCACACCCCCAATTTACCTGTTTTGCAGCGGAATGGAATTCCTGGGGATAGACTGTCATAGCACCACAATCACAGTTATATTGAACGACCTAAAGTGTCGTTTAAAAACACATCGTTGGATATTTAATAAAAGCGTTCAGAGTTACAACATAGGTCCCAAAAGTTTATAAAGTTTGCGGAAATATAAATATATTACAAGTCCAAACGATGTTTTGAAAGAAAGTGCCATAATGTACAATGATGTAAGTCGACGCCGCGACTCAAAAGGGGTTCCTTAACCATGCCATGATGAGTATGCCTTAGTTACCTGAAAATACATTGCTAAAACGGTCAACAATAATGTTGGTAAGAAATCATAGGTTTATGTAAATGTTTTATACGACTACGCAAGTACAGATCAGGTATGACAATCATGTCACATAAAAATGTTACAGGTATGACAATCATGTCACATAAAAATGTTACTGGTATGACGATCATGTCACATAAAAATGTTACAATTGCTATAAGCCCATGACACCGAAACTAGACTGTTCATAATGTAGGCGCCAAAAGAGTGTTTGCCAGACAACTCAATAATGTTATTAAATGAAATGCATCCGTATTACTAGTTGGGATTCACCAACCCGGATGGAGGCGTCACCCTCGATAGATCTATCCACTCACCCTCGCTTCTAAGATTAACGGTTCATGTTCAGGAAAAGGGGACTTTCAATTGGCAATGCGGTAACTTAAGCAATGTAAATGAATTTAACATACTTGGTATCGTAATAAAATGTTGTGCAATGTATTCTCCCCCGTAGGTTTGAAATGAAGTAAAAACTTGAATAAATCGGGGCTATGAAAACTCACTTGGTAAACTGGTATGATGACAAGAGTGAGTACACTGAGGTATATCAGGATACTTTAATCTGGACCTATTACGAATGATATGATATGTAATGAGTTATGATGTTATGTTATGCATGCATTTCGTATGTTATTTATACCATTTGTGAGTTTTGAAAATAATATTTATCGTCGAAAACTACTCTTTTGACGTCTTGACCCTTCAAAAATTACTTTACAAGTATTTACGTCAAAATGTCATCCTACAATGGTTTCGTAATGATTTATTGTGAAATTTTCACTTTTCGTCGTAAAATAATGTCGTCGGAAATTTCTTGAAAGTGACAAAAATGGCTTCGAAAAACTAGTCGTAAAATGGTGTACGTCGATCGTTAGGAAACGAATTCGACGGTTTTGGAAAGTTTGTATCAAAATCTAGAAGTTTCAGTTCAGGAGTTTTCGACATAGAGGTCTCGAACATAAAGATAATAAAGGTTAAAGATGGTGATTTTGTCCAAAATGTTGTTTAAAAATGAGTTTCGGCAAAGTTTGAGCAACCGTAATTAATTTATTAAAACTCCGCTATACAAACGGTTGATCGTTTTGAAAAATATGCTTGGTGATCTTGATTTTATGAGAAGACATTTCGTTACAAAAAGTTCTACATCATAGTTAAAAACAGCCTTCAACATGGTCGTTTTAGTTACCGTAACACTTGTCTCGTAAAAATAATATAGTTTTTCTAAAATAATAAAGTTACGGCAATTTATGAAAACGTGCATATCTTAGTCGTTTCAAATCCGTTTTCTACGTATTATACGTCCTTAGCTTCGTATCAAAGTATACTAATATATTTTTGACAAGTCGAAATAATTTGTAAAGCTTAAGGCTCGTTTTTGACTCGTACAAACCAAAAACACTTTGCTGAAATTTCAGAAAAATATATATTTCGTCGTCAAACTTGTAAAATTCATAACTTCTTCGTTATAACTCCGTTTTAATCCGTTCAAGCGGCCACGGATTCGTTTTAAAGTATATTTTCTAAATATCAATACCAAAAATTCGTGCCTACTGTCGGATTTTCCAGAAAAACAAAATAAGAACAGACCACTTTATATACTTGTCGAAAATAGTTTTTCTCGTACTAAACCTATTCCAATCCCTTCAAATCAACTCCAAAGCTATACTAATCCTACCATACACCTTCTTAGGGTGTCATGGGTTCCTAAACATCATCTAGACCAATATATACCAAGGGAATAATTATAGGATGACTATATATATATTAAACTCTTAAAATCATTGTAAAAATGGTATAACTCAACATAAGTCTTGCATGCTTGCTCCAAATATGAAGAAATAAATATGAAATGAAGATGAAATATGTAAAATGATAGTAATATGCTTACAAGTAAACTTTATGAGGTGATTAGAACAAGGATTAACCTAAACACCCTAGGTTTTTATTTCAAAACCTTAAATAAGAGTGTAATCTAGATTGTTTAAACTCTTGAGCTTGAAAAATTTTTGATCCCTTCTATACTTCTATGAGGAACCGGTTATGGAGGATAAACAAGAAGAGAAGAAGACTTTACTAACACTTGAAAATAATGGGAATGAATGATGAAGTGAATATGAGATAAAGTGTATATCTATACAAAGAAATTTGCTACCAAATCATTTAATGCTACCCCCTTATGGCCGGTTTTTAGGGATATTTGTCAACCAAATATCTTTTTTTTTTTTTTTTTTTCTTTTATATATTGTGTATAAACTTGTGTAAAAATGTAGTTAAGGTAATAATAACTTGTAAAGTTTGTATATACATTAGTGTATTTAAGGTAGTTTTAGGTAAAAGTAATTTTTAATAGATCAAAATAAAGTATAATGATATCATAAAAATTGTAAAAATACATTTCTTGTAAAATTTGAGTGATATAATAATTATCGTGTAGTTTTTAAGAAAAACGTCGTAATAATATAAATTTAACGATTTATATACAAAATAAATTTAGAACATTAGGTAAACTCAAAATATAGTTTTTATAAACTAAATGTAAGTATAAAAATATATTGGGATCATTTTTGGAAGTATCGGATTAAATGTTCAAAATAATAACTCACGCGATAACGTTTATTTAATATGAAATTTACGCGTTTAATGTGAAATGCAAAAATCATGAATGAACTAACATGATGCAAATGATGCTAATGAAATGTAGACTAAACTTAGTCCATATGAAATGTTCGTGATGATATGATCATGAATTCGCCGCTAAACCATAAAGGTTACGCGAATTTGGAACACGTAAACCTAGTTTACGATAAATGTTGAAATTGTAAGGCATGAATTGTTTCGAGAAATGACCTGAAAGTACGGGTTGTCACAAACAGTTAGCAATAAATTGCACGAAAGTGTCTTTGATCACTTTCGTTGAATTGAGGTACATGGCCCACGGTTCCCCGTTGATCAGTACATGTACTGCCTGTGATCAGGTATAAATTCGAAGAATTTCCTTGACATGGTTTCGCAGCTGTTCTAGCTGTTCTCAAACAGGAACATCTCAAAGAAGACAACACGGAGTGAGTGAACCAGCGAATTTTAAGTCCACTGATTGATGAAAAGAGATTTGAAAATCAATCGTGTATTGCTCAATAGAAATTGTTTTTGCAATACAACGAAGGTTTTGTTGAAAATCAATTATCAATCATAAAAACACCTTTTGGTTTGAAAAATGAGTACACGGTCGATGTGCTAAGGAAAAGAGTTTTAATGCACAAAGACCGGTTTTTCAAAGGTATCCGTCAATCCATAACCTGAACCAAGATTGATTCAAGAGATTGAATCGCTCCATTGTTTCTGTTCAGTTGTCACATGGTTGATCTATATAATAGATCTCACATGCCACCTACCAGGAGCTTGTTTGATGTTGGCTCCAGAAGGCTTTCCATCTTCATTGTGAATATGTAAACACATCACTCAGATGTTCTGGCAATACCACAAGGATAATGCGTAGGGCTCAAGATATAATCTCTCTTTCCACATTGTGTGAAACAGAGAGTCTTCATTGAAAGTGTCCTAATGAGATTTATTGATGATCTCGTGGCTCTAGACTCAATTTGTGCATATTTGGATCCTGTGCCGGAGACTAGGGAGAGGGTCTCCTTCTTCAATATCAACAATATCTAAGAGAAAGTCGATAGATAATGTAGGTTCCCCGTGAGAATGAAACAAGTCCTTTTAAGAGGAACTTGAGTGGTTTGGAAAGTTGAAGTGCAGTGCGACACTGGGTCCATGACGTCTTGTCTTCAATACCGATGTTACCATCAGTAGCATATGAATTGAACCCGGTTTCTGCCCTAAGGTTGAATTAATGGAGGGCTATTTGTTTTCACCCTTTCCTCATTCAATTCTTTTTAATTCTTCAACCCCTTCAGTGCTTACCGAGACTTCATAGCTAGAACCTTGTTGGGTTTATTCCAGTACTAGCTCAGTCTTAGTCCGCACTCTTCCCATATTTCATTTTTCTCCTTTTATCATCATACCTAAGGACTTCTACACTAACTAGTGGATTGTCCCTGGGTAGATCCCTCCGGTTCTGGCGGATCATGGGAACACATACCTAACCTTATCATCCTTATATCACCGTACATAAAGTAAAGTTGGTCGGTCTATTTGGTATTGTTCATCTGCCATTGGAACCAAATGAAAACCATTAATTGTTTTTGATATTTTTAGAACAAGAACTCCCCCTTACACGGAGGCAAGAGAAAGAATTTAACTTCTTTGATTACCATTTTCTAAAAGATATCAACATCTCTTCCCAATAGATAGAGCATTTTAGGGGAAGGATGAGGTTTTCATGATTTTGCTCCCCCTCAATATGTGCCTCGAGGTTTGAAAGGAATTTTGCACATACTAGAGGGAACCTGCACATTGAGATAAATGATCACGTTCAAGTCATAGGTGTAAGATAGATGCTCCCCCTCAACATGTGAATGGAAAAATTGAAATCGTTTGTCACATGCGGGGAGGACAACATGTACATCCTTATAAAACCATTTACCGAATTATCAGTTTAAATCACACATTCTCCCCCGATCACAATTATCAAATCATTTGAGATTTGTGATCTCTTATAGATTTAACTTGATTTTGAAAGCTTTTAAGGAGAATAGTGACTTGATTATGAAAGTGTTTTAACTGATAAGGATCGGATTTTAAGACTTTAAACTCCATTGATAGAGCATGCATGTATATCTTTTGAAAAACGATCACATTCCATTGGGTCTGTCGAGGCAAAAATAATATCATCAACATAAATTTGAACATGAATTAAATGTTTGCCTGACTTCCTGGTGAACAATGTAGGATCAACTGCTCCTTTGATGAATCCGGTTGATAGAAGAAACTTTGACAGTGTATCATACCATGCCCTTGGAGCTTGCTTTAAACCGTAAAGAGCCTTCTTCAAACGATAAACGTGAGTAGGGTGCTCTTGATTCACAAATCCTTCAGGTTGGCTGACGTAGACGACTTCTTTAAGATCTCCGTTCAGAAATGCCGTCTTTACATCCATCTGATATACTACCATGTGTACCTCTAGTTTCAATTAAATTAAAAAGTTACTTGGCATTAAATTGTTTTCAAAAGATATACATGCATGCTCTATCAATGGAGTTTAAAGTCTTAAAATCCGATCCTTATCAGTTAAAACAATTTAATGCCAAGTAACTTTTTAATTTAATTGAAATCATTCTCCCCCTCAATCAATGACATAGGTTGTTGATTGAGAGATAGAGATTTTGACAAATAAGTCCTGATGATTATCAAAAATAGAGACCGAGTTATTTTTCAAAGCATTTAGTTTTCAGCAGATAAATTTTTATAGAATCAGAGCATGGAATTTTGTAAGCATGATAAAACATGACTCTGTTTTTTCTTTTAAAAACCGGGTTATTGCCTGAAAATGACAATAAACCATTTCTCTTTCTCCCAATTTTTTTTTTTTTTTTTTTTTTTTTTTTTAAGAATTCGAACAACATCTAAAGTCCCGTGTCATTCTTTGAATGACAGCACAAAGACCGTAGATATTATCGAACCGAGAAAAAAAACATGACAAAATGACAATATTTTTTGAAGATTTTTCGAATTTTTCAAATTTTTATGGATTTTGAAAGTTTTATACTTTTGTATTTTGTTTTTCAAATAAATATATATACAAGAGATAGATGAAGATAGACCTTTACTCCTCGTCTTCCTCCTGAAGACGTTTGAGAGTTTCTGGTTGAAGGCTTTTCAAACCAAGTCGTGGAAGAATAAACTCAAAACGTTCTCTTGGAAGAGCTTTGGTGAAGATGTCTGCTAACTGATATTCAGACCTCACAAAATATAGTTCCACCACACCTTTTTCCACTTGTTCCCTGATGAAATGATGTCGAATGTCGATATGCTTTGCTCTTGAGTGTTGAACGTTGTTGCATGAGAGAGCAATAGCACTTTTATTATCACAGTACAGAGGGATTTTGTTGAATACAAAGCCATAGTCTGATAATTGAGATCTCATCCATAAGATTTGAGCACAACAAGATGACATGGCTATGTATTCAGCCTCTGTAGAGGAAATAGAAGTACTCATTTGCTTCTTTGAAGACCAGCTCACAAGCTTATCACCCAAAAACTGAGCACCTCCTGACGTACTTCGACGAGTATCTTGACACCCTGCATGATCTGCATCTGCATATGCTGTTAGTGACATACCGGTGTCTTTTGGGTACCAAAGTCCCATATTGATGGTTCCTTGGAGATACCGAAAGACCCGTTTAACCGCTTCAAGGTGCTTTTTAGTAGGCTTAGCCTGGTATCTAGCACACATGCAAACAGCGAACAAGATGTCTGGTCTACTAGCTGTGAGGTACATCAGGGATCCAATCATACTACGATATTTTGTTTGGTCAATCATGATCCCTGAGAGGTCCTCATCTAGTTTAGTTCGGTCAATCATGGGGGTGTCAACAGGGTCACTTGAATCAAATCCAAATTTCTTTAAAATCTCTGTTGCATATTTAGATTGATTTATGAAAATGCCTCCGGGACTTTATGAAATTTGTAATCCCAAGAAAAATGACATTTGTCCCATCATTGACATTTGAAACTTTGAACTCATTTCATTTGAAAAACGATCACATTCCATTGGGTCTGTCGAGGCAAAAATAATATCATCAACATAAATTTGAACATGAATTAAATGTTTGCCTGACTTCCTGGTGAACAATGTAGGATCAACTGCTCCTTTGCTGAATCCGGTTAATAGAAGAAACTTTGACAGTGTATCATACCATGCCCTTGGAGCTTGCTTTAAACCGTAAAGAGCCTTCTTCAAACGATAAACGTGAGTAGGATGCTCTTGATTCACAAATCCTTCAGGTTGGCTGACGTAGACGACTTCTTTAAGATCTCCGTTCAGAAATGCCGTCTTTACATCCATCTGATATACTACCATGTTCTTACTAGCAGCATTAGCCAGAAAGATTCTGATTGCCTCGATTCGAGCAACTGGAGCAAAAGATTCTTCAAAGTCTATACCCTCCTCTTGACGATATCCTTTAGCAACTAATCGAGCCTTGTTCTTCAACACATCATCATGCTCATCAAGTTTTACTTTGAAGATCCATTTGAGAGCTATAATCATAGCACAGTCTGGAGCAGGTACTAACTCCCATACATCAAGTCGATCAAACTCATGAATTTCATCTTGCATGGCATTGAACCAGCTGTCTTCATTCATGGCGGTTTTAACATCTTTTGGTTCGATCTTAGATAGTACGGAGTTGAAGAAGCACCATAAGGCATCGGTTGCGAGTTGTTTCCGGGTTGATACAGGACGAGAGGGATTTCCAATGATGTTGTCTAAGGGGTGATCGTGAGTCCATTTTCTGAGGTGTTCATGTGGCAGTTGTTGAGGAACTGAGGTAGCTGAGTCGATGTCTCCTGAAGAAGATGGTTCTGATGATGATTCAGGAGTAGCAAATATGTTTTCAAATGGAGCATCTTCAGGAGTCGCAAAGGGATTAACTTCATCATTGATGCCGGAAACATTTCCATGATGTACATTTGAAGAATGATGATTTGTTGATGAGACTGAAGGATCAGCACCAGGTGCTTCTTGACTTAAAGATATTGAGACTGAGGGATTGACTTCATTCACTGGAATATGAGCATCCTCTGTTGTAGGGATCAGCACCTCATTAGTAATTGAATCATACAGTTCATCAAACATAGGATCAAACAATTTCTTTACATCATCTTCAGATGGAGGTACATATGGAGTTTCTTGAGAGGAGTTTGGAACAAGGGATGAACCAATGGGACTGTTTTGAAGTGCGGGTCCTGAGCTGGAGTGTCCAGGAGCCATTTGACCGGTCAGCTCATCAAACGTAACGTGAATTGTTTCCATGATATTTCGGGTTCTTTTGTTGTAGATTCGGTATCCCTTTTTGTTTGATGCATATCCTACAAATACTCCAATGTCAGCTTTGGCCCTAAGTTTGCCTAAGTCTTGACCCTCATTAGTTGGATAGCACAATGCACCAAACACACGAAGGAAAGATAGATTAGGTTTTCTGTTGTGGACAAGTTCATATGGAGTTTTTCCATGAACAGTGTGAATCAGGGAACGATTTTGTGTGTAGCATGCAGTGGCAATTGCTTCAGCCCAGAGAAACATTGGAACCTTTAAGTAGATCAGCATTGTTCTAGCGGCTTCAACAAGAGTACGATTTCGTCTTTCAACTACACCGTTCTGTTGAGGGGTTCGTGGAACACTTCTTTGATGGCTGATTCCAACGCTTTCATAGAATTCACTAAGTTGTTTGTTGACAAACTCAGTTCCATTGTCTGTTCTGATAATTCTGACAGTTTTGTTTAGTCGAACCTGCAGCTGTTTGATGAGTTTGATGATGATATCAGGAGTTTCATCCTTTGTCCTTAAGAACTTGACCCAGGTGAATCTAG
Source organism: Chrysanthemum seticuspe (assembly GCA_019973895.1). Lineage (NCBI taxonomy): Eukaryota > Viridiplantae > Streptophyta > Magnoliopsida > Asterales > Asteraceae > Chrysanthemum > Chrysanthemum seticuspe. The sequence continues at coordinate 156,425,408 of BPTQ01000007.1, read as the reverse complement.
AGTAATCATCAACCACAACTAACACATATTTCTTCCCAAAGATATTCTGCACCCTCATAGGTCCACATAAATCCATATGAATCATATGAAGAACTTCTGTGACAGAGTTAGTAGGTTTGGGTTTATGGGCATACTTCTTGATTTTCCCAATTGACATGCTGAACAAAGATGATCCTTTCCATACTTTAGTCTAGGTAAACCTACAACTAAGTCCTTTCTGGAAAGATCGTTGATGGTGCCGAAGTTCAAGTGATTGAGACGACGATGCCATAACCATGACTTTGTTTTTGAAGCCTTTGATAACAAGCATATTGGAGAGGCCCTCATCATGTCATCGATAGAGATGGTGTAAAGATTTGAGCCACGAGTTCCTTTTAACAGTTCCTTACCATTAAGATCTCTAACAAAGCAGGTATGTTTTCTGAAGGCTACTTCTACATCAGAATCACAGAATTGACCAACAGAGAACAGATTATGACCTAAACCTTCCACATAATACACTCTAGAGATGACACTATCACCAACAACATAATCTCCATAACCCATAATAGCACCGAAATGATCATTACCAAATCTAACAGTCCCAATGAATTTGCTCACGAAGTTCATGAGCCGCGACCGGTCTCCAGTCATATGCTTGGAACAGCCTGAGTCCAGGTACCACAGAACGATTTGAACGATCTACAGTTGAACACAGACAAGAATGGATAACTGGATAATTGGGATCCCCATGCAAGAATGGGTTCCATTTGGTTAGTTACAATGGTTGGAACACCCACATCAGAAATAGAAGCATTCATATTAGAAAGTAAGGCAATGGAATCATTGTGAATAGATGCAGTACTAGTGTCTGTATTAGCCCTGTTCACAGTGTGATCACTTCTTAAAGGAATAGTTCTACCAGTAGGCATCCATTTTCTAGTGGGCATTATCTGATTAGTCTTATGACCAACAGGTATCCAATAGAAGCCTATTTTACTGAATGTTCTTCCTGTGGGTTTCCACTGTTTTCTAACTTTCATTCGTTTTTGCCTTTTAGCCTTCTTAGCATGAATTTTAGCATTAACAATAAGAACTGGACAATTAACATCATTAGGCAGAACATTAACACCACATTCATGATTAGAAACAGAATTCAAGCAGACATCAGTACAAGGTTTGCAAATAGTATCAGAATTCGAATTAATTACAGTACGCCTATGGCTAATACTAGAATCAACACGATTCGTTTTATTCGATTCAAACTTAAAGTTCCTAGATTGTTCTTCTACTCTTTTCCAGTGCACATTCTTAGCTTGCGAGGTCCTATCATTCCTTGTATTGTCTTGAGACTTTGACCTGCTCCCTTTGATGTCACTGATTACTCCTGTAGAGGGAATGGGAACATTAGTTGGTTTAACTACTCTTTGCATCACCTGTTTAGATGTGATGGGATCTGAACTACATGCAGGTGCACTACGGTTCACATTCTTAAAACTAGAGGTACTGAGATTTGTACTCCTAGAAGGCACACTTGAGTTCTCTTTCTTAGCATTGACAGATCTAGAATCTGAACCCCTTAAAGGCACACTACGGTTCACATTCAAAACATTGGGAATCGAGTGCATATCATACTTGGCATTAGGCATCGAGCATGGAATCAAAGGATTAACTCTCTCACCTAATGACTTTGGGCATATTGTGATCAAGCATTCTAAAATTTCTTGAGATCGTTTGGCATATAAGCATGCATGTCCAATTGCATTATCATGAGGTTTCTCTAACTTATCCTCTTCAACAATCCCACGCAGACATTCTAGGCAATCCTTAAGGGATGAGAAGTATGTTTGAATAGCAAGTTTATTGTTCCTTAGATGAGGAGGGACATAAGTCACAGACAAAGCATATTTATTACAAGAGTGAACCTTTGATCCACCACTCTCCCCATTGGTCATTGGCATTTTCCCTTTTACCTGACTCTTCAGATTCTCGATTTCCTTTTGCAATGAAGCTATTTGTTCATTGTTTTTGTTTCGATTGACCTTAATTGATTCAAATAACTCATTGAAATGACGTTTAACCTTTTCGTTTTCTTCCAGAAAACTTTCGTTTTCCTTTTGTAAAGCATTTACTAGGTTTTGAAGATGAAACGTTTGAGAATTCTGAGAATCTAAGGGAGGAGGCATTTGGGAACCTGTCATATTGTTCGTTTGACCCTTTAATTGAGAGATTTAGGCTTTCAACTTTCTGATCGTGTTGCACTGAGCTTGAATCTGTTCATCACGTTTGTTAATTTGAAAAACTGCATCAAACTCTGGAGCATCTGAAGATGTCTTGACATTTGAAGTTTTGACATTTTCTTTAAGATGTTGATATTTTAGTTGTAAATTAAAATGCTCAACTTCTAGTTTAGAAAAATGCTTAACGAAATTGTCGTGATCATCCAGTTCAATTTTCTCGTTTAGTTTAGAATTAGTTTTTTCAAGCTCAATGACACGATCATGGGAGACTTTCAGGGCCACAGATAGTTCATGAAATTTGGAAGCATTAATAGAGCAATTTGAAGCAGTGAAAAACACATCTTGAGCAACACATTCAGTAATAAGATTCTCATTTAATGTATGCAAGTTCTTTCTCTCAATCTCATTATATTTCAGTGCACGCTCATAGTCACTAACTTCAACAACCATTGCATCAAATTCCTTTTCCATTCCCTTAATATCAGTTTCTATCCCCTTTTTAAGACTCTCAAAGTGATCTTTTAGAAGTTTAAAGAAGGGCATGACCTCAGTTAAATAACATTCTTTCATTTATTCAAAACCCCTTTCTCCTTCAGTTATACCAGTGGGTGTGATCCTTTTCTTGCAAGTTTTCTCAAAATCAACAAATAGTTGAAATATAACGTATTGGCTAATTAATGTCTTGCTTTTAGTGGCAATTGTTCTAGGTACAAGATGCATTGGTGTATTAGGAGGATACACAGTCGCTCTAGGCATTTTCCAAAGGGGAGGGTTTGTTTCAACAATATTTTCCGCTTTCTGCTTATCTAAATCCTTTTTCCAGAAGACTTGTTCGGGAGTCAACAATGTCTGAGGCTTAAACTTGTTCAAGGAAATCCAGATTTCCTTCTTGTAATCATGAGGAGTGATAATTATGTTTTTCTCTTTGCATTTGGGATCATTTTGTTTCTTATTCATCTTTTCCCTAGTGATTTCATTTGATTTCTTATCTTCCTCAGTGCACTCAACGCAACTAGGTTTCTGCCTAGGCTTAAGGATTTCATTACCATCATAAAGCACCTTATGAGCATTTCTAGCCTTTTTAATTACCTCTGGATTTGGTTCCTCAACAAGGGGAATGCTATGCTTATCGCTTAAGACTCGATGTTTGGTGACCATGTGAGCAGTCTGAATGGTGTTTCCTTGTATGTACAACTTGTTTTCAAGTTTGTTTTTCAAAGTTTTCAGATTAGAAAAATCTCTCAAGAGTTTTGATTCCTTTGCATTATATTCTTGCTTAAGCATTTTCACATTTTCTTGAAGTTCTTGTTTTTGCTTAGCTGTTTTAGAAAGTTTTTCTTGCAAGGAATGTAATTCTTGTTTCAATACTTCTTCTCTAAACTTACTTTTTCTAATTACTGTACTCACTTGGTCATCCATTTCCTGCTCACGAGTGGTCAACTCAAATTTTGCACGTTGTTCATAAATAGCAACACGTTCCTTATAGGCATTTAGTTCAGAAATTAAGGAATCATCAGGAGCACATGCAGTGTATTCATCAAAGACATAGTCATTGTTGACTGCAGAAGATGCATCACTTGGTACAACTTCACTTTCACTTTGTTTCGCGTATTGATCGTATGGGACAATATTGTTATTACCCATATTTTCAACATTTGATTCAATAGTTTCAGTTGATTGTACTTTGTCATGCATCTGTTGCACATCGGCATCATCGTATAGTTTTAATACCTCTGAGATGAGTTTGTCCTTGGATGGGCCAGCTTGTGGTGAAGAAGAGATCTTGGGAGAAACCATTGGAGAAATGCTAGCCATAAAAATTGTGTGTGCAGTAGGTCCATCATCTACATCAGAGTCGTATGCATCACAGTCAGCGACTTGAAAGGCATTCTGATGATTATGACCTATCTCCTGAATAGGCTGCTCATCCACATCTGCATCATAGGTCTTGGCATTGCCCTCAGCAAGAAACAGCAATTCCTCTTCATCCAAAGCAGCACCATTGTCCTGAGCTTGTGCCAGCAGCATCTTATCTCTGAAGTAATCAGCATTCTGTGGACGCTTTAGAGATGTGCAGTTCCTTGCAATGTGTCCTTCACCACCACAGTTATAACATTTGATTGGCTTAGCTTGACCTTGGTTACCATTTCTTCCTCGATTCTGGTTGCCAACATAACCTCTCCCAGCTCCACCTCTTCTCTGATCATACTGTCTTTCCTGAACTGGTTGCACCACGATCCTTCCATCTTTAACAGTGGCTTGATTGTGTGGGTTAGATGCAATTCTGAGGTTGTTGTTGGTTTGTGGGAGAGAATTCATGTTTTGACTAATGAGAAGAGCTAGTTGATTAATGAAGTTACCCACGTGAGCATCAGCATCAGCTTGTTTGAACATAGGATCAGGAATGAGTTTGTGATTACCATTACCCAAGGGTATGACTTGTGATGCTTTGGTTGTGATTCCGATGTTTGAGTAGAAAGTTGTTGAGTCATTAGACGAGCTTGTCTCTCCCTGGTTGGTTTTGAACTGATTGAGAATCAATTTTTCAAACATAGCATGTCTCTCATTCTGAAGGAGGAAGGCATAGAGTTGCTCATAGTTTGTATTCTTCAATCCTTTAGTGAGCTTCACAGCGGTGACAAACTTGTGCCATTCGGGATTCATGTTGTTCACAAATTTTGAGTTCAGCTGAATGTTAGGCATAGTCATTCTGATGTTCCTCATGTCATTCACTAACTTATGAAATCTCACATAGTACTCATAGACATTCTCATCTTGTTTCATCTTGAAGTGCTCAAATTCGTCATAGAGTTGGGATTCTCTGTCTTCCATAGTTAATTCTGAACCTGAGAGACGCATCTTAACATTATCCCAAACTGCCTTTGCATCAGTGTTATGATTGATCAGCTTGTAGATGTCTTTAGGAAGACCTTGAAGAACAATGTTTGAAGCCCTGATATCTACATCGAATCTCTTTTTATCCTTATCATCAAGCTCATCATACATCTTAGGTCTGTCCATTCCGTAAACAGGAGTACCATCTTCATTAGTATCAAGTATGTCTCTAGTCGTCTCAACTCGATATGGTCCTTCATCAATGGATTTGAGAATGTTGACACCATTTTCCTTTCCAAGGCAATACAATCTGATTCGTTGAGCCCAAGAATCGTAGTCAGTTCTGTCAAGCATGGGTGGACGATTATCTGAGCCAGCTGCTTGTACATCCTCGGCAACAAAGGAGATGATAGTAGGGACGTTGGTAGACATGTTAACAGATTATACGGGATTTTATAACTCTATGATTAAACCGGGAAATAGATTCTTTCACGGGATTTTACTAAATCAAGAGAAAACCGTAAACAATCACTCAAGTCGCTAGAAGATAATGCACTAAGTCGCTAGAAGATAATGCACTAAGTCGCTAGAAGATAATGCACTAAGTCGCTAACACTTAATTCGCTACACCACTAAGTCGCTAGAGTCCCAAGTCGCTAGACAAAAGCAAGTCGCTAAGTAGTAACTCGCTAAGCCTCAAGTCGCTAGCAAAATTTTGGCAGCAATTCGCTACACAAGTCGCTAGAGATACAAGTCGCTAAAGAGCAACTCGCTACAGCCCAAGTCGCTACCACCAAGTCGCTACCCGTAGTGGAGAGTCCACTACTTGTACTGTTAATCGCTAGGTCTAAGTCGCTAGCTCTAAAACTGTAACTCGCTACAAAATTGTGAAGCAAGTCGCTACGAAGAAATAAATCCGTATATCAAGTCGCTAGCAAGAGAAACCACATAAACATCACTTTTTAATCCAAAAACAACCCAACCAAGATGATTCAAGCTTACCAAATGAAAACCTAAACACTTGTGATGATTCTAAACATAAAAGTACTAACAAAATCAAAGCTTTAACACAAGAAATCAACCAAATGATGCAAAAACCACAAAACTTTTTCAAACTCAAAAACCACCTAAAAACCACTAGAAATCCAAAGATGTGCAAGATATGATCTAACCATGGCTCTTGATACCAATTGTAGGATATTAGTTTTCACATACACATCAAACCATAACAACAAGGTGGCGTATAAGTGGAATTCTAGAGAGAGAAAGTTAGAGGTTTAGGGAACTTAGTGAGAGAAAGTGAAAGATATTATTATAAGCTCCAACTCTCTACCTTGGAAGGTAGAGAGTATTTATAGTCTTACATAAATCGCCACACATCGGGCTGTGGATCAGGCATACAGTGGGTAAAGACCCGTTCGTCCTCCACGGTGTTACTTAACTTAAGATAACTACGACTACGAGCTTTCTAACGATTACATATACTTGAGGTGACCGACTCTTTAATACAGGGAATTTCTAATTCCTAACATCTTACGCATAAGTTAATCCTACGCCTAAGTTTTCTACGCCTAACTTACTGATTGCGCATAACTTTAGTGCTTTTCTCATTACTTATGCGTAAGCTAAACCTACGCGTAACTTTTGCTGTTACGCGTAACTTTGGTGTTTTTACGCATAAGTGCTACTTGGCTTTATTGTAATTTCTACGCCTAAGGATACTTCATCAACAAAGGTTCATTCGACTACAAAGATCCATTTAACAACACAAGTTTTTAACATGTCACAACCACCATACTCTAACTATTTCCCTTACACCTATAATCAACAACAACAACAACAACTAAGTCCACAACATCAACAATGGAATCAACAACAAGCAATTTATCAACAAAAATTTAATCAACAACATACTCCACAACTTGCAGCAATTCCACAACCTCAAATGGTTCAACCACCACCTAGTCTTCAAGTACAACCTTACACAAACTTCTACAATAAACATCCATCCAGGAATACTATGAAGGAACCGACATGGTTTGGCAAGATGTGTGAAGCCTTAAGTAGCCAACAATCAATTCATGAAGCTGGCTCACTTGATAGACCTCCAATGCTCACTCCCGGTAATTATGATCAATGGGTGATAAGGTTCTTTAGGTTTTGTGATCTAAAGAAGCCACATGGAAAGTTTTTAAAGAAGGTCATTATGGAAGGTCCATTTCAGATGCCTAATGTTATCACACCCGTAGATCCAAATGCCAATCCACCAAGAGATGTTGTCTCCAACATTGCAACTATCTCCGACCTCACTGGTGATGAACTTCTACACTTTGAAGCCGATGAACTAGCAATGCAATACATTCTTTTGGGACTACCCAATCCGATCCTTCGAAGTGTTGATGCTCAAAAGACAGCTAAAGCAATGTGGGAACACATTCATCTTCTAATGGAAGGCACATCACTCAATCAGGAAGACATGGAATCTAAAATCTACTTGGCTTATGAACACTTCATGATTGAACCCGGAGAGACATTAGATTCTTATCATCATCGCTTTTTAGACATCTCTAATGATTTGGACAAACACAACATCATCATGCCCCGAATTGCTGTCAACACTAAGTTCCTAAGTAGTCTTGGTCTGGAATGGGAGAAGTATGTCATTTTTCTCCGTCAAGCTAAGAATCTTCATCATGCTACATACGGATTGTTGTATGACTATTTAAAGCCTCACCCAAAAGAAGTTGACAAAGAAAGGACTATCCGTAGACTCCCGACTTCACAGACAATTCCTGATAATCAACAACTTGCTTTGTGGGCCCAAACCAATCTTCCTCCTCAAACAGCTCAGCAACCAGCTCCTCCACCAACTGCAACCATCACACCATATGATCAGTCACAGCAACAACCTCAACAAACTCAATTGGTTCCATACAACAACAACAATGCTCAAGCACTTTACAGTGAAGCTGATGAGGACTCTGCCGCCTTCGATGAATTGCAACAAGGATTTGTTATGATTGCTAAAGCCTTTGGTCGGTATACAAACAAATCCAACAATCGCATTCGTTCCTCATCCAACACAAGGAATCAAGCTGTTGTAAACAATGGACGTGTTGAAGTTCAGAACCGTGGTTATGGTCGTCAGATGGGAGGTGGTCACGGGTTTAATGCTATTGGAAGGAATAACCAGGGTGCTCCACAACAACAGAGAGCTCAAGTGGTTGAACAGGGGAATGCTCAGAATGGGGTTAATGGTCTTCGCTGTTATAACTGCAATGAAAAGGGTCATCTGGCTAATGCATGTCCTAAGCCGAGGACAAGAGGCAGTGCTTATTTCAAAGAGGCTTTGCTCTTGGCTCTTAAGGATGAAGCTGGTGGAACACTTAACAACAAGGAACAGAGTTTTATGGCAGATGCAGATTCTGATGATGACATGGAAGACTTGCAGGCTAATGCAGCAGTGATGTTGATGGCACAAATGTAAGCTCTACACATGAGTGATACAGGCCCAGTGTATGACACTGATGGCTTGTCTCGGGTACCTGAACAAACAATTATCATTAATGATCTGATCTCTCCGCCAACATCTGCATCTGACAAGGATCAAAATGTTCAACATGAGCCTTCTACATCTCATTCCGAGGATTATCAACTTGACCCTGTAGTTATATTTGATGATCAAGATGACCTTATGGTTACCATTGATGATCAAGTTGACTCCGTGGTTATACTTGAGGATCTAAATAATGACCATGTTGCGACTCACGTTGAACAAAATGATTTTTTGTCTGATCCAGAATTTGAGCTCAGGACCTTAGTTAAAGACCAACAATCCCGAGTGGAACATTATCATGATGTCAATACAAAATTAAAAGCTGAAAATGCACTGTTAATTAGGGATAATGAATGCTTAATAAGACAAATCAACTTTTTCAAAACTCAAGAAAACCGTGAAAAAGGTTTTGAAGCCGCTTTTGCCAAATCACATCAAAATGAAAAATATTTGGAACGACAGATGCCTGATCTAGCCGCTTCGAAGAATGCTTTGTTGTCTGAAAGAGAACAACTGAAACATGAACATAAACAACAAATTAATGCTCTTACTTTGGAAACTCAAAAAGCCAAGGCTGAGTTGTTATCTTGTCAAAAACAGTTCTCTGAGTACAAAAAGCATTCAACGAAAGGAATAGATGACTATCTTGAGGAAATTGTCGACTTACAAAACAAACTCAAAGAGTTTAAAACTGTTGTTTATAAACATGGTGAATCAATCACAACGATTCAAAAGTTTTCTTTCAAACCAAATCCAAATGGATATGGACCGAATCTTGCTGATTACAAACCTAAGTTTTCACACAGAGCATTCAAACCAAATCCTGAAGCTTACAGTGCAGAACATAGAATTGATGATTCAATTATGATTGTTGTTGAATATAATCGCATGGAGGAATTAGATGCAGATGACGAGAGTCGGTCAAAAATGGAAAATGTTGTTTATAACAAACCATTTAACTATTCAAAAGCCGTAACTTTTTTCACACAACAAGATACTTCAAACACACCTTTGGTTGTCACACCAGTTTCTGAAGTTAGTCCCCAACACAATGGTGCACAAATTAATGGTTCTTTACCTTCACTCAGTGAAGTAAAAACTAAAGCCGAAAGTTGTCGTGTTATCAAATATTTCGACACTTTCTTATCTGACATCAAACTTTTGGAACGTGCGATTGAATTTCATTCTGAAATAAAAGTTCAACTTTCAAATGGCACGAGAACAAAGAGACATTTTTCAGAAAAGAATTTTACCCCATGTCAAAAATTTGAAAAACTGTGCACTATATTGGGAAAGGGATTTTCACAAGGAACTTGGTCTCATGAAAACAGTTTTCGAGAAAACAGAAACATCGATTTCAAATACTAAACGTAAAAAGAAATTGTTGCGAAAAGATGTTGATCGGCTCTTGGAAAATGTTATATGTGCTGATATCAATAATCTTGTGTTATTACAATCTGTTGCATATGCATCTGATCATATCTCTGCTGATTCTGTTGATATTGTTGAAATTGTTGAGAATACTGATAATGTGCTTCAGATCGAATCTTTAAAAGTTAAAAATGAACGATTGTCAAACGAACTTTCAAATGCAAAACGTCGTCTTCAATGGTGTTAGAAAGATATTCACATTCAACAACTTGCTTTTCAAAACAAAATCGCCCAGTTGCGTTAAAACAATGTTAATCCAAAACTTGAGCAACTGGATGATCAAAACGTGTCTCTTAAGTGTCAAATCTCAAAATATGAACATGAACTTGCAAAAGTTAAACAGGAATATGGTGTCATATTTGATTTACTCAAACAGACTCGTGATGAAGCATCAAACGAACTTGATCATTATCTTGCACACACTAAAGAAGTCATAAATTTTGCTGGAAATCTTCGTTCTGAAAATCAAGATTTGGTGCACACTATCATTAAGTTACGGGAAATGTTAGGAAAATATGAACAAGTTCAGCCTAGCATCATTAAGAGAATTGCACCTGTAACACTTAGTAAACGTGAACCTAGAATGTCTACTGACAAAACACAAGTTACTAATGTGCTTCCCTCTACTGAAACAGGAATAGTTGCCTCTTTTCCTAACGTCCGCACTTTACAGCCTAGGAGCAATACAAGGAAGAATAGGAAGTTGCGACCTAAGAAAAGACAAATAAAGAATGCTGAAGTAGAAGAACACCGTAGGACTTTGAATAAGACTCCAGTTGCACCCACTTTAGATATGCGTCTAGCAAATGTAATGGAAAAAGTGTTGTAACTAATGCTGAACCTTTAAGTACTTTTGATATTCAGTCTGATGCTTCTTGTGTTATTTGTCATAAAAGTATGCGTTCTGACTGTCATGATAAGTGTGTTGCTAAGGCTATATTGTCTCGTTTAAGGAATCCTAAGATTCGGAATACCTCTAGGCCCACTACTGCTTCTAAGTCTGTGCTTGGTAAACCGCCCACTTTAGATTCTAAGAAACGAATTGATGTCCCTGTAGCTCCAGTCTTACCTCCAAGGAATGTAGTACCACCTAGTGCATTCACTAAGACTAAAGCTAAGACTAGTTGGAGATGGCAGAAGTGGATACATAATACACTAGGATTTAAATGGATGCCTAAAATCATTGATGAGTGTATTTCAACTATAACTGCTTCGGAACCCTCTAACTCTTCGGGTTCCACATCTACTTCTATTCCATCTGTGTCGTCTGTGTGTAATGCAGGTGATACAGATCATCCTTTGGATTGTTGATAGCGGATGTTCCAGACACATGACAGGCAGCCTTAAACTGTTATCAAACTTTGTTGCAAAGTTCATTGGCACTGTTAGATTTGGGAATGATCACTTTGTAGCTATCATGGGCTACGGAGATTACATCAATGGCAACATTGAAATTAGCAGGGTTTATTATGTGGAAGGCCTCGGTCACAATCTCTTTTATGTTGGTCAATTCTGTGATGGAGATTTGGAAGTTGCTTTTAGGAAGAAAACTTGTTTCATTCGTGATCTACAAGGAAATGATCTTATGTCTGGCCAACGCTCATCCAGTCTCTACACTATCTCCATGCAAGACATGATCGCTTCATCTCCCATCTGTCTTCTCTCAAAGGCTACATCTACAAAATCTTGGCTATGGCACCGTCGTCTTTCACATCTAAACTTTCAAACCATAACCAACCTTGCTCGACACAAACAAGTTGAAGGTCTCCCGAGATTCCGGTACTCTAAAGATCACCTATGTTCAGCTTGTGAACAAGGGAAAAGCACTCGTGCTCATTTTCCTTCAAAGGTGGAACACAAAACTCAGCATGTGCTTCATCTTCTTCACATGGATTTGTGTGGCCCGATGCATGTGCAAACGATTAATGGAAAACGCTACATTTTAGTAATTATTGATGACTACTCACGATGGACTTGGGTTTATTTTCTTCGAAGTAAAGATCAAGCTCCACAGATGATCATCACCTTTCTCACGAAAATTCAAATTCAGCTCCGAAACACCGTTAGACAAATTCGAACAGACAAAGGAACTGAATTTGTGAATCAAACTCTTCGGGAATATTATGAGAAAGTGGGAATTGAGCATCAAACATCTATTGCCCGCACACCAGAACAAAACGGAGTTGTTGAAAGACGAAACCGTACGTTAGTGGAAGCTGCCAGAACGATGTTAATCAATGCTAAACTTCCAGATTACTTATGGGCTGAAGCTGTCTCAACTGCATGCACACTCAGAATCGCTCAATGATTACAAAACGCCACAACAAAACACCATTTGAGCTTCTCCACAACCGTAAACCGAATCTCAAACACTTTCATGTCTTTGGATCTCTTTGCTATCCGAATAATGATCGTGATGACTTTGGAAAGCTCAAAGCTAAAGCTGACATTGGAGTTTTTATTGGATACTGTGAGAATTCTAAAGGTTACCGGATCTGGAATCGTCGTACAAAGCAGGTTATGGAAACGATTCATGCTAATTTTGATGAGCTTACAGAAATGGCTTCTGAGTATAACAGCTTGGAACCCGGTCACAACCGCTTAAACTTCCCTCAAACTCCATCATCAGCTGAAACAAGCCCTCAGCTTACTCGTCAACAAATGGAAAGACTATTTGCTCCTCTGTTCAGTGACGATATTGATGAACATGCTCCAGGTGTATCCGATGTTTCCGCTGCTCAACCTGATAATACTCTTATACCTGATACACCTGCTACAACAACTACGATTGAAGAAGCACGACCAGTTGACTCTACTACAACAGTTGAACAAACTGCTTCCAACAACGCTGAACCAGCTGATGATGTTCTTAATGAAGTACCCCCACCTGCGGATTTTGATCCAAATGCGTTCTTCAATCCGTTTGCTAATGAAACTGTTGCACCTGATGTCACGGAATCATCTACAAGCCATTTGAATCCTCAAAATCTGCACAATGTTTATCAACATCAACCCTCTACACATCGATGGACAAAAGACCATCCTCTAGAAAATATTATTGGCAACCCAAATCAACCAGTCGTTACGAGACAACGTCTTCACATAGATGGTGAACATTGCATTTATACACTAACTATCTGCCAATCTGAGCCTAAAAACATTAAAGACGCAATGACAAAGGACACCTGGATTGAATCCATGCAAGAAGAACTCAACCAATTCAAACGTCTTGAAGTATGAGAACTTGTTGAAAGACCAACAGGGGTCTTCGTCATTGGTCTAAAGTGGATTTGGAAAAACAAATTGGATGTTGAAGGGAACGTAATCAGAAATAAGTCACGTCTGGTGGCTAAGGGTTATCGTCAGGAAGAGGGTATTGACTTTGAAGAATCATTTGCTCCGGTTGCTCGTCTTGAGGCTATTCAGATATTTCTAGCATTCGCGGCTCATATGAATATAACGGTCTTTCAAATGGACGTCAAAACTGCTTTTCTGAATGGTTAACTGAAAGAAACGGTTTATGTCAGCCAGCCAGAAGGATTCGTTGATCCCGCGTTCCCGAACCATGTCTACAAACTGAACAAAGCTCTCTACGGACTCAAACAGGCTCCTCGGGCGTGTTACGATAAGTTATCATCTTTCCTAATTGCCAATAATTTCACCAAAGGTTCGGTCGACCCTACACTTTTCATACAATATCACGGGGAACATATTTTAATCGTTCAAATTTATGTGGATGACATCATTTTTGGGTCAACACATTTAAAATATTGAAATGCTTTTGTAAAACTTGTTAGGAATTAGAAATTCCCAGTATTAAAGAGTCGGTCACCTCAAGTATATGTAATCGTTAGAAAGCTCGTAGTCGTAGTTCTTTTAAGTTAAGTAGTAATTTAGTTAAGTAACACCGTGGAGGACGGACGGGTCTTTACCCACTGTATGCCTGATCCACAGCCCAAAGTGTGGCGAGTTATGTAAGACTATAAATACTCTCTACCTTCCAAGGTAGAGAGTTGGAGCTCATAATAATATCTTTCACTTTCTCTCACTAAGTTCCCTAAACCTCTAACTTTCTCTCTCTAGAATTCCATCTTATTCGCCACCTTGTGTTATGGTTTGATGTGTATGTGAAAAGTTATATCTTACAATTGGTATCAAGAGCCAAGGTTAGATCATATCTTGCACATCTTTGGATTTATAGTGGTTTTTAGGTGGTTTTTGAGTTTGAAAAAGTTTAGTGGTTTTTGCATCATTTGGTTGATTTCTTGTGTTAAAGTTTGAATTTTGTTGGTAATTTTGTGTTTAGAATCATCAAAAGTGTTTAGGTTTTCATTTGGTAAGCTTGAATCATCGTGGTTGGGTTGTTTTTGGATTGAAAAGTGATGTTTATATGGTTTTTCATGGTAGCGAGTTAGTTCACGGATAAGTTTTCTTCATAGCGACTTGCTTCATTAAATTGTAGCGAGTTACAGTGTTAAATCTAGCGAGTTAGATCTAGCGAGTTAAAGTACAAGTAGTGGAATCTCCACTACGGGTAGCGACTTGTGGTAGCGACTTGGTCAGTAGCGAGTTGTTCTTTAGCGACTTGTGTTTCTAGCGACTTGTGTAGCGAATTGCTGCCAAAATTTGGTTAGCGACTTGGTCCGTAGCGAGTTACTACTTAGCGACTTGGTTTTCTGTAAGCGACTTGGGATTCTAGCGACTTGGCTGTCTAGCGAATTAATTGGTAGCGACTTAGTGGATTTGTTTCTAGCGACTTAGAGCTTTATCATCTAGCGACTTGAGTGATTGTTTACGGTTTTCTCTTGATTTAGTAAAATCCCGTGAAAGAATCTATTTCCCGGTTTAATCATTGAGTTATAAAATCCCGTATAATCTGATAACATGTCCACCAACGTCCCTACTGTCATCTCCACTGTTGCCGAGGATGTTCAAGCAGCTGGATCAGATACTCGTCCACCCATGCTTGACAGAACTGACTACGATTCTTGGGCTCAACGAATCAGATTGTATTGCCTTGGAAAGGAAAATGGTGTCAATATTCTAAAATCCATTGATGAAGGACCATATCGAGTTGAAACGACTAGAGACATACTTGATACTAATGAAGATGGTACTCCTATTTACGGAATGGACAGACCTAAGATGTATGATGAGCTTGATGATAAGGAGAAAAAGAGATTTGATGCAGATATCAGGGCTTCAAACATTGTTCTTCAAGGTCTTCCTAAAGACATCTACAAGCCGATCAATCATAACACTGAAGCAAAGGCAGTTTGGGATAATGTTAAGATGCTTC
>BPTQ01000007.1:156377980-156399814 GCA_019973895.1 Chrysanthemum seticuspe | reverse complement strand
ATCGACAATCTATGTACTCTCTGGGTTATTATGATGCCATAAAACATCCCAGTTGGTCAAAGGGTACGTTTAGTCGCAGGTCGAAGAACCATACACTGTAACCACACCGTATTCATAGTGTTCATAAGTAAGGCTTAAATAAGTCTTAAAGTTCCCGTATAAACCTGACTGAGTTCTTTTATGGTGCCCGACTAACTACTTGAACGTCAGGATCTTTCTTACATTCAAGTGGGTAGTACCTGTAAAGTTTTACAAAGAAGTAATCAAAACATTCTATATTGAAAAGTGTATGTGTAGTTTGGTATTGTGTTCCACCGCTTATTCTACCTTAAGATCTCTCTCTTTCAATCTCCAAATCCCTTGAATCACTCTCTTTCACTTTCTATAATAATACTCGAGGTTGAGAGATGGAACCTTCCATCTCTCATAAATATCAGAATGTATTGAGCGGTGTGAAACCCGACACCTAGTCCGTATGTCACCCATTTCTGGGCAGGCAGGAGGTGCCACAATGAATTGATTTAATGATGTATTGAATTTTCTTGATGCTGATGCTCGAAAGATTGCTAATGTATATGAACTCCACTGGCTGAGAAATTATGACCCTTAAAGATTAAGGATTGTTAGAGGGGGATTCCCTCCAGTGGAGTTGTTACATGGTTTTAATGTATCTTATGTTTATCTATATTGTAAATTGTTAACTAGAACGTAAGAAATCCACAGCCCAAAGTGTGGCGAGTTATGTAAGACTATAAATACTCTCTACCTTCCAAGGTAGAGAGTTGGAGCTCATAATAATATCTTTCACTTTCTCTCACTAAGTTCCCTAAACCTCTAACTTTCTCTCTCTAGAATTCCATCTTATTCGCCACCTTGTGTTATGGTTTGATGTGTATGTGAAAAGTTATATCTTACAAAACTAATGAAGAAACATTTTGAAATGTCCATGATGGGTGAACTTACATTCTTTCTAGGACTGCAAGTTCATCAATCAGCCCGTGGTATTTTCTTGAGTCAGTCCAAATATGCCCTTGAAATTCTGAATAAATTCGGAATGAATACTTGTGATACTTATGCCACACCAATGTCACATACCAAGAAGCTGGACGCTGATTTGCATGGGAAACTGGTTGACCCTACAAAATACCGTAGTATTATTGGGTCTCTCATGTATCTAACAGCTAGCAGGCCTGATATTGTCTTTGCTGTATATCTTTGCTCCCGTTATCAGTCGCGACCAACAGAAACCCACCTCTCTGAGGCTAAAAGAATCATCCGATACATCAAGGGAACCATTAAATTGGGGATCTGGTATCCGAAGGATTCTGGTTTTGAACTAATAGCTTTTTTAGACGCTGACCACGCAGGATGCTTAGACTCTCGGAAAAGTACTTCAGGAGCACTACAATTTCTTGGTGACAAAATCGTGTCTTGGCAATCGAAGAAGCAGGATTGTACATCGCTGTCCTCAACCGAAGCAGAATATGTAGCCATGTCAGCGTGTTGTGCTCAAGTCATTTGGATGAGAACACAACTCAAAGACTATGGTTACGTATTTGACAGAATCTCGATGTACTGCGAAAATCGGAGTGCCATTGCGATCTCGTGCAACTCAGTTCAGCATTCGAAATCAAAGCACATCGATCTTTGATATCACTTCATCAAGGACCATGTAGAGCAGGGTACTGTTGAATTATACTTCGTGGGTACAGAATACCAATTGGCAGATCTTCTCACCAAAGCCTTAGCTCCTGCTAGGATTAATGATTTGGTCCACCGGATTGGTATGCGGTGTTTGACTCAAGAGGAACTGGATGAACTCTTAAAACATTCTTAAAAACCAGTCAAACATCAAAACCTCTTTTGTAAATATTTTTCAAAAACAAAATACAAAAATATAAAATCAGATAAAACAACAAAAATATTCTTCTATCTATTTTTCTCTTAACATGGCAAGTACATTTCTTCCGTCAACACTCTAATCTTTCAAAATTCAGTATTTTTTCCGATCAAGTGTTGAGGGGGAGAAAATTTAATACTTAACTGTTTCAAAATAACCGTGTACTTGCATGTTACATTATCCCGGTTGTTTCTTTAAATGGTGGTCATATTTCTGGTTTCTGACACTCCTCGGACTAAAATTTATAAACTTTCATTATTTCTTAAGTCGAGGGGGAGTGTCGTCAAAGTTATTTCCAAATATTCTTCGTTTGGTAACCAAAATGGAAGTTAAAGACTTTGGATGAAAATGGAAAAGGTGAAGGGACTAAAACTGTCAAAAGCTTAAAGTATTTTTTAATAAACTCTCCACCTAACTTACACTTCACATTTATTACACACAACTAACTAATCCTACGCCTAAAATTGAACCTGCTAATCCGAAGTTTCGATCATCAATTTGTAAGTGTTTCTGTGTTGAGAACACGTTTTTAAACAATGGTTTTGAATTTTTCATAAATCCAACGGTTAAATCTTGAGATATTGTGATTTTTGTGTTCTACGCGTAAGTATAAGAACACATAATCGTGTTTGGGTGTTTTTGGTTAAAATGGTTATGTCAAAACGTGTATTTAATCAATATGAGTCCATTTTTATCATCAATACTCGCCCAGAAATACGAATTGAATGTTTCTTGAAATTACGGTTTATGCGTGGGTTTGGGTGTTTTCAAATGAGAGTGTTTCTGGTTAAAAAAATTGTTGTATGAAGTTGTTTTGATGATGAATTGAACTTATCCATAACTAGAACTTGCCCAGAAACACCAAATATGACAGAATTAGAGATTAGGGTTTAATGTTCTTGAGATTTGGGTACTTTTGATTCACCGCGAATTTGGTGTTAAAACTTGGTCATTACACTCACATAACATCTAAGAACCACCAGAAAAACTTTGATGCAAATTCCATGGCTAGATTTCTTACGCGTAATTATTAAACTTTAGGGTTTAGGTCTACGCGTAAGTATCTTACGCGTAACTGTTTGATGAGTTTTCCTTGTTTGATCTGATAAATATTGAATGTGTATGTAAATATTAATGCTATGATGAATTTATTTCAGGTTTGTTACAAGTGAAAATTCTATGATGAATGTGTATGTAAATATCTTACGCGTAACTGTTACGCGTAAGGTTCTACATATGGGACTACGCGTATCCTGTGAAGGATATGCGTAAACAGTGGCCTCTACGCATAAGGTCTACTCTTACGAGTAAGCCTTACGCGTAAGGTCTTATATGCGCTTACGCGTAAGCTCTACGCATGAGGTCCCCCTGTTCCTACACGTAATATTTCTTACGCGTAAGTCAGGATCCTACGCATAAGCTTGTGTCTACGCATATAACTCCTGTTTACGCATAAGCTACCATTTCTACGCCTAAGCCTTGATCGAACCTTCATTATGAATTGTTACGCGTGCAAACTTGTAAATAAATAAATCATAACGTCACGAAACCAATAATGTCACTAATAAGCTTAAACGTTTAATATGTTGTGAAAAATATGAGATAACATAAACTTTAAAACCTAAAGTTTACTAACTCTCAAAACTTATCACGACGTCATTGGACTATTGAACAAACAAGTGATTTTGGACTCGTAACAATCATTGACATATCGCATTCAATTATTAGACAATAAAACCATCTGTTGACTAACATAATGTCTTTCGATATGTTGGTTCTTTTGGCTAAATGTATTTCAGATCATGACATAGACGCTCAAATGAATGTGGATGCACCAAATGTACTCACCATTGCTGATATCTTTCCTCATGGCTATCCAATGAAGATTGGAAAGAACAACCTTCGTGTTGACTTTGAAACCCTCACCTGCTCAGAATCTTCTTGTCTCATTGCTGTTGACATTCTGAAGAACCATCCTTATCAGAACATGCTCACCAATTCTGCCACAGTGCCTGAGATCTACATTCAACAGTTCTGGACTACAATGCAAAAGATCAAAGGACTGAATGTTGTAACTGTGACTCTCAACCACAAACAAGTCACTATTACACCTGCAGATTTAAGAGCTGTCCTTCTCATTCCTGACATCATACCAACTGAATACTCTGCTGCACCAACTGAAGAGACTGTTCTGCAATTCTTGATTGATATTGGGTACGACGAAGCTTCAGGAGTAATCACTAAGCATTCACACGTGGATCTCAAGAATATTCCTCAGCCTTGGAGAACCCTTTATATCATCATCACAAAATCTGTTTCTGGTCGTGACTGCGGCTATGAGCATCCCAAGCTCGTGGAACTGCAAATCTTTTGGGCTCTGATCAACATGAAACACATCGAAATTGAAGCTCTGATATGGGATGACATGATGACATTCCTCAAAAAACTTGGCTCAAAGATTCCTTATATCAGATATACAAAACTGTTGATCCAAAGAGCACTTGGATATAACCCTGATATCCCCAAGAGAATCAATGATCCCGATAATCTCGACATGTTGTCTGAACCCACTCTAGCAGTCAGATTTAAGGAGTCAACTACCAAGAAACAAGGTGGTGTGTTGCCAGACCACCTTATCTCAGATGAACTCAAAAAACTCAACTCTTACAAACGGTATCTGAAAGCTGTGCAAGAGAACAAAGTTGGTTTTCTAGATGAAAAATCTTCTGGCACACCTACCAGGAAAACCAGACGAGGGAGTGCAGGCAGTGCCGCAAGCACTGAGAGTCAACGAAATTTCCCGAAGAGGAAACCTTCAAGCAAAAGGAGAGTCCCTTCTAAAGAAGTTGTTCCTATTCCCGTACCTAAGCCTGAACCACCAAGAAAACTAGTGGACGAAAGCTCTGAAAATACAGAATCAGACGAAGAGGTTTTCCACTCTGAAACTGCAACCGATATTACTCCATCAGTAGCTAAACCTCCAAGTCCACTAGCTGACAAAGGTAAAGGGAAAACTCCAGTGATGGAGCACGAAGAAGAAAGCTCTGATGAAGAGCCTCTGGATACTGATTACAGGAAGAAGTTCAAATTCGTTAGACTCCAACACGTTGCGAAAGAGTTTGCAAAGGATCAAATGGGTGGCCCCGGAGGGTCAAGTGGTGGAGTTCAACCTACACCAAGTCCTGATGCGGTTAATCAACCCGATAAGGGATCTGGTGCCACCACCTTGGAGCAACAACAAAAGCGCGTGGAAGATTCTATTGATTATGAATTTGAGGAACCAGAAACGGAAAAGACTGAGAAAACAACTGCTGATGATACAAAGATTGATGAAACGGACGATTATGATCGTTTTCTTCTAGACAGTCCCGTCCGTTCCAAGGAGAAAACTTCTGAGCCACCAAAGGACCCAGAGTCTCCCCACGTCTCATCATCATCAGATTCATCTTCTCACTCTTCACCACCACCATCAAAAGGATCAACCAAATCAACATCCAAATCAGTGAAGAAGCCAACAGCATCTTGGATCTCTCAAGCAAAGACCAGAATCGTTAAAGCTGTCAAGCAGGTCAGAGAGAAAGATATTACAAAGAAGAAGTTAGATTTTCTTGCTAATCAGATACAATATCTTCATGATGAGAAAGACAAGATGCAAGTTGAAAGGGAGTATGTCCAAAAGCTCATGAAAGATGATCTTCAAGGGAAAATTGACGAGATGATCAAAGGATACACTCACAAGTTCCTTCTTGACATCGTTCCTGGAATTACAAAGGAGATGTTCACCAAACAACTCTATCCGAATCTCTTACATCTGGCCAAGCAAACCATGAAATCAACTCCAATGCATGTTAACATCAATCCAGTTGATCCCATAATCTTCTCAGATGCTGAATTGGTTAACCGGCTGGTGGCTCAAATGTCAAAACGCTCTGCAAAATTTTCCTCCTACGAAGGTAAATTGTTTGAAGCATTGCTGGAATACCAACTCAAGTCAGCATGCAGAGAAGAAGCTGAAAGGCCTAAACGTCCGAGAGACGATGAAGATAAAGACAAGGATAAGGATAACGAGCCCAAACGTCCGAAGAAGTCTGATGAATCATCTTCAATTTAACCTCCACCCCAACGGACTCCAGCTCAACAAAGATCCCCTCCTCGTTCTTCTACAGATAAACCTCTGGATTCTGAGTTACCACACCAGACTCAGAAAACCGGTGATCACTTGGAATATACGGGTGGTGACGATGAGGAAGTATTTGAGCCCCAACAACAACCCATCTCTCCTGACACAGCCAAGAAACCAGAATCCTCCTCTAGGCCAAAGAAAAAGAAGAAGAAGGCGCCTATGACTGACGTCTTATCATGGCTGGACGAGGATAACACTGAATTCGACTGGTTCTCGAAGCTTGTTGATTCTACACCCTACCCACCTGAAGGTCGAGACGCGGTAGAAGGTCGTACATTGGAGCATGCTAAGTTCTTGCAAGAAAAATTCCGTTTGAAAAAGATGACGAAATCCGAGTTGAAGCGAATCAAGAATGAAGCATTTCAACTGCTCAAAGACAGCTCGGAAAGTGCTATTGAAGTTGAGTATCACCTTGATAATATAGCACGAGCTATGTCTAACAACATGGACTGGCTCAACCCCGAAGCAAATATCGACTTCACCAAACAGGACAACCCTCCATATTACACCGACTGGTCTAAACCTCTACCAAAAATTGGCCAACCAGATCAGCCTAGGATTCCATTCCGATATTTCTTCAACAAAGACTTGGAATTTCTTCTTCACGGTGGCGATGGTTCAAGGAAATACGCTACATCACTGACACTTCCGTTCCCGACAGCCATATACTCTAACTGCATAGCCATCGAGGAAAGAGCTAACCACATGTTCTCTAACAATGTGGAAGAGCATGGCCGTGATGCAATGTATGGGATTCACCATTGGCCGGAACGCCGACGAATCTACTACAGAAGCTGCCAGCTTCAGAAGTCTCAACATGAAGTGTTCAGTACTAAAGCAATCGTGGCTATTAAACATGTTGATCTTTTGTCTAAATGGGACTACACTTTCCTCAAGAATATCGTGGTCAAAAGGCAAGACGAAAGGGATTATGCATTCTCTGAAGCGGACTTTGAGAATTTGTCTATCAACGACATTGAAGACATGTACCTTGCCAAAGTACAGGGTCGCATGAGACAATTCTCGATTGAAGTGCAACGTGAATACATCAAGTCCTTTCTTATCTTCATCAGAAGAATAGTAATCAAAGAACGTGTAGAAGATCTCCAGCTTGCAGTTGAATCATATCAGACCCGTGTCAACTTCACTCCACCTCAGCTAGATCTTCCCGACATCAACCAGCTTCCACAATACACTCTCATCAGCCAACCATTCGGAGTAGTTTACCTTAGTGAACTACAGCGCAACTGCTTGATGGCGTGTAGAGATCTTCACAAGTTTGGGGATCACACACTGAAGAAGCTTGGGGATGGATTGGCTTATAGGTTGAAGGACATACATGAAGGAATTGGGTCACAAAAGCGATGGAATTCTAAGGAAAGAAGGGATGTGAAGAGAATCATCACCAGGATTGATGAAAGGTTGTATCGACGGGACCAGTTCAGAACTCTGGAGAGCTTTGTAGGTGGTCGTCCCAGGATTGCTCTCGCCGGCTATCAACGCCCTGTTCGCATTCCTGGCAAGATTGATGGACTTCCTGGTACCCCTTGAACTACTTCTATTTCATAATATTTTGGATGTATGATTTAATTATGACAATTGCTTGTGCACACATAACAGTGTACAACCCGTTCTTGTAATGAAAGGACCGTGTGGTACGCTTCAGTGCCACAATCCTATAAAAGGAGCGAAAGCTTCTTACTTTTGAGTAAAACCTATCAAACCTTTCATTTTTTTTCAAGGTTTTGCTCAAAAGAACAAGTACTTCCCCTTACGTTTTCAAAACCTCAAAAGTTAGTATTACTTGTTGAGGGGGAGTATTTGAATTATAACTTTGTTCACAAAATTGTTCTCAGTGGTACTTTTCCCACAAAACTCAAAATGGTCATATTTGATATCAACATTTCTTCAAAAATAACATTTATATGTCATTTTTGAGGGGGAGAAAAATACGTGATAAGAAATATGTTGTGTTTTGCTATATGATTTCTCGTGTGTAAAAGACTTCAACCCATGAATTGACGGGAACTAAACAGTCATACATTGAAAAGATTCGTCTTCCAAGACTTATCCAAGTAAATTGTACCCATTCGAGAAGCTCTTGATAGACATGAACTTTGACGGGTTTGACAACCTTTCGGGGTTGTCCACATCTTCAAGATAGTTATTAGAGCTAGTTGTCACCTAAAAGCTGACAATGTAACTCTTTAACTATGCAACGTAATTGTGTCTCTCAAGGAATTGTCTATCTTGAGTCGATCAATTCTAAAGTGCGCGCTCTTTCCTCACTGTGCAGATTTCTGTCAAAACTCTTAAGCACATGTGGAGGGGGAGTATTTCTACAAAAGATCAAACTCTTACAGTGGTACAAAATGTTTTTCATTCATAAACACTTTAAGAGATTTTCATGATAAAATGGTTTTATGGCAACGGAGTTATAAGGTGATTAAGGTTAGGAATAACCGTCCTATGATCCGCCAGAGCCGGAGGGATCTACCCAAGGACACCACAAATAGTTAGAACTTAGAAGTCCTTAGGTACGATTATAAAAAGGAGAAAATGAGAATTGGAGAAAGAAGGAGTTGAAGAATTAAAAAGAAATGCAAAGAAAATGGTGAAAAGAATAGCCCTCCAAATTATTCAACTTAGGGCAGACACCGGGTTCAATTCATATGCTACTGGCTGTCACTTGATGACGCCGGTATTGAAGATTAAAAGTCGTCATGGACCCAGTGACGCATGCACTAAACCTTCTTAACCACTCAAGTTTCTCTCAAAAGAAGCTTGTTTCATTCTCACAGGGAACCCTACGTAAACTATCGGCCTTCTCCTAGAGATTGCTGGTATTGAAGAAGGAGACCCTCTCCCTAGTCTCCGCTCAGGAAAACCAAAACGCACTATTGAGTCTAGAGCCACGAGATTCATCAAAAGATCTCTTAGGTACACTTGACATTTCATCACTTGTTGTTCAACATTAAGAACATCAGTGGTAAGTTTTCAAGTCCTACACAGATCTTAGCAATCTGTCAAGAACATTTATGAGGGGTTCACATCTGTGATCCTCAGTGATTGAATGGAAACTCCTGCCAGGGTCAACATCAAACAGCCCTGACAGCAGGTCGCTTCGGTAACTCCCCGTGGATTACGCTTAGTGGTCTCAAACGGTGTACAGTCGTGAGGTAATGCTTCCGTATACCTCAGCGACTCATCTGAATTGTAGGTGTACTTCGGTACATCATGTTATCTCACTTGTGGGACTCCGGTTCAGGAACGGCCTTTGTGAGAATTAGAGTTGTGTTTTCACACTATGCTGATAACACTCTCGAAGTTCAAACTTGTAATTGCCGGAATCCGCTTATTACTAATCTTTCTTATGTTTACTTCTTATGGAAGCTCTGGAGCGGAATGATCGTGTAGATTCTCCACATGCTCATACCAACAACATCACTTATGGAAGTTCTCTCACAATCAAAGGCAACACAAAGTCAGAATGATTCTACAACAAAGAATCTACAAAGTTTAAAGACTTATAGAGCTTCATCAACTGTAATCCAACGTTAAAGAGCGTGTGAGCATGTTGGAGAAAGATGTGGAGACACTGGAGCAGCGAAGCAGACCTGATGCAGACTACCACAATATACTATCACTTTCAAAGAACAAAGAACAAAAGAACAAAGAAAATGAAGACGTCAAAGCATAATACTTCAAAGGAAACAATTTCTCTACACTGGGGAAATTGTTCAAATCAAGACATCTCTTCTCACAAGAAACAAGAATGTCAGAAGACGTCAAAGCTACTATTACATCAGCACCTACAACGTTAACACTCATTTCATTCATCACTAGCACTTGAGGGGGAGATTGTTGGAATCACTCCTAAACCTTAATTCAAGTGTTAGTAATTCATATGTAATAGTTAGCTTAATATGGCCTTTATGTTAGTAATTAGCCTTAGGCTTATGTAGAAGGCCCATAAGCCTAGGCCCAAGCCCATATAGGAAAGGAAGGGAACTTGGATGTTGCCCTAGTTCCTTCCCCTATATAAACACATGTAAACCTTCCTTAGAAGGTTGGTTGTTCAATCCATTTCACTTTCATACTCTTACGCGTAATCTTTCCATATCATACGTATGTGTTTGTGTGTGTTATTGTTCATCCGCCTTCATCTCTTTCTTATTTCTACATATTGATGCTTGTGTTACATATATGGTGACCTAACATCATGACTGGTGCATATCTACATAACCTGGTTCTGATATTTTTATACTATGCTTCTGCTATGCTGTTGCAAATATCATGAACCAGTAAAGCTTCCGCTACTCTGATGGAAAGATGTCATGATCCAGAAATGTTGAAAAATCTCAAACCTTGACAGATCTTAAGCACTCGTGGATCATTAGTGTTGCCTATGTAATCATAAACAAACTAATAGACAGTCTCTACAACTCGTATTCTATAGCGGAAAGTAAATACAAGTTGTTATAACTAAGAACACTTAGATCCTCTATGGATCTTTTTATTCACTGAAACTCTATGTTTCAGATGAGTTTTCTATTACAAACTATGAGGTTCCTTTTATAAACAAGGAACCCTAATCTATTACTACCCAATCGTCTAAACATGCAAGCATGCATTTAATGACTAATACACAAAACTATATTGAGCAGTACAATAAAACCCATGCTAACCTCGGGCCGTTCAAAGATAATAATGAGTTAGCATTTAATTCATTAAGCGCATGCTGATCCTAGTCAGCTTTCACTCTTCAGCAGTAACACGGCAAGGCTTGTACTCTTCAGTAGAATCACTTCTTCAGCAGATTCTGCTTCTACTTCAGCAGAAACCTTCGGCAGTAATGACAGCAGAAATCCTACTTCACATAATTCCCAACAATCCTCCCCTAAACTGGAATTTGACTTGGTTAAGTTCCAGTTTCCTGACCTTGAAAGATCTTTTGAGACTTCAGTACTAGAGGATTGTTTTAACACATTATTAGCAAAGAACCAATAATAATCTCATCTCTATGATGATCAAACTTTGAAACTCCAGGTCTTTGCAGCAACAAATGACATAATGTACATCAATACTTATCAGTTTCATACTATTCTCATCACTTCCAGGTGTGTGAACTCCTGAGAGAGGTGAATCATTGAACATAATGGATTTGATGTCTCTTTACCAATAGCCATTACTACTGGAGTAGCCAAATGTTTTAGTTCGAAAACTATGGTACACTGATAACCATCTGATTTATTAGCAAATCAGAAACCATATAAACGGATTTGACTTGTCTTTACCTGTAGCCGTTTGCTCAGGACTAGTCAATTCTTAGAATTGGTGAATTGATAACCAAATATGGATGCAGTTGCCTTTACCACAAGCCATATACTTGTGGGCTAGCCAATTTTTGGATTCCATTTAGGAATAGACCATGGTGAATTGATGACCATACAACTCTCAGCAATTAAGCATGGGTGGTTGCAGACCCTATGATTTTGAGCAAACCATTACAGCTTTCAACAGATTTGACATGTCTTTACCAAAGCTGTACCCTTTGGACTAGCCAACTCTTTGATATACACAAGGTATATCTGGTTAGTTAAAAACCATCAAAAGTGCAACAAACCTGAAAAAGAAAGTTAGTTTTTTTTTTTTTTTTTTTTTTTTAACTAAGAAACAAACAAACAAAGAAAATAAACAACATAATAGAACAAAATACAGTACAAATTACAAAAGACAATGTAGATAACCGCATTCATGATGAAGATGCAGATTGAGCTTGCAGAAGTTGAGACTTGATCAATCCAACCAGTCGTTCAGCATCTTGTCTTTCATTTCCCACTGGATCTGGAGGAATTTCCAACTTCTGACCCAGCATCTTTTCCATAAGTCTCGTGGGAAATGGATACTTTCTTTCAGCAAACATGCAGACTGTGATTCCACCCTTAGTCTCAAGCACATGCACACGAGGGAGAGGATAGAGTCTCCAGGACACAACTCGCCATAAATGTGAGTTCTCCCAAATGGAATGTCCTCTACTATTGGGAGAATGAGAGTTAAACAGGACTTGAAGATCTCCTAGTAAGAACATCCCAGAACCTTGTGGTGCAATGTTGCTGTAATGGCTGGTAACGAGAGAGTACAGAGTAAGCAAATCTGCCCTGTCTACCAAATGGAGTATTTCCTTCAAAAAGGTGAATTCCATTGAAGTTTCATCCTTTCGATGAATGACATTCATCTCATCATACTTCAGAGTCCAATTGACCAGCACATTTTGATCTCCCTCAGGAAAATCAGTATCAGAACCTTCTATAATGAATGTTGCGTCATCAGCTTCAAGATCCAAGAGAGTTCTTTTGGCCATCCTCTTCTTCCTCCTACCAGGCTTATAGATATCCGAAGAAGGTACAGCTTCAGACTCTTCATTAGTTTTGCTAGCAGGACTAGAGGAAGTAGATGAGAACTTAGGAGTAGCACCATCACGAATGGCGTTCATCCTGGCCAGCAAGATTCTAGCCTTTCTAGTTTTTACACCTGCAATATCAGTTTCCTTAACTTTAGAATCTTCTTCTGAGTCAACAGATGCCACAGTGGGAGCTGGTACATTAGGTGCTTCAGGAGAATTGGTAGATGGTTCAGCAGATGCAACCCTGAGATTTTCTTTAACCAAAGTTTCTTCTTTTGCATCAGAAGAAACAACAAAAGTTTCATCAAAAGATGCCTTGTCAGATGAGGGAGTAACTTCAGCAGTTGTGTAACGCCCCGACCCGACAAGGGTAAAGGAATCACAAATAATGGTGTCATATCAAAGCAAACATAAATATCCAAAAGAAGTCTTAACATAAATACTGAAATAATTCAAGTCAACATGACTTCAATACATAGGTCCCAATGGAAAATAAACTCCAATAGAAATAACTGAAATAGTAAAGTCTTAAATGGCATCATAAGATCAAAGCTAAATATCTCTAAGGTAAGTCCACTCATGCACTCATCCCAAAGCAAAACCCAGCTCCAATACTTAGATACCTGCCGCGGAAGAAAAGAAATGCGGCTGAGCTTCAAAAGCTCAGTGAACAGATATAAAAGCAAAGCAAATACGAAACGAAATCGAATACGGAATATAGTGAACGAAAGATAGCAAAATCATAATCATTTTCAGAGTATAAATCAGAATTATCGAATAAGGTTTATAGTTAACTACCACGAGCCCAGAAACATATATCAGATCATAATCATATTCACATAAGGCAACATTTGTAGGGAAGACCTACCAGAGTTATGAAGGACGTGCATGCACGCAGCATCAATCATCAGATAACAGATAACATATAACAGATAACAGATCTAGGATGCATCCATACGCCCCACAGACAGATATTGGCCATAACATATAATTGAGCTCATAACAGATAACAGATAAGGGACATGGCAGAACATCACTCTACTGCCCTAGAGTCATGTCAGAGGTGCATCACTGACACGGACATGGAACCCCCATGACTAGTGAAATATTTGGCTCGGGTGTCAAACTATCTTAGGTCAAATCAGAATGTCAAAACTGACACAGATCATACTTTATCATAAGGTTAATCATATTTCCAAAATCAGAGTTTTCATATCATATAGTTTAAAATCAGATGTTTCATAATTCAGAAATCAGAAGTTCAGATAAGCAACAGATCAAACAACAGAATGAGGTTCATAGCAAAGGCTTAGGAAACCCTAATATAAAAGCTAACGAAAAGAAAACGTTATAAGGAACCTTTACTGAAAAGGTCAGAATATCTGTACCTTATTCCAAAGCAAATGACCAAAAAGCAGAAATACGAAAACCAAGGGATTACTCCTTCTTCACAGAACCTATACACATTAATGGTCGTACATGTTATTTATGATTCCATAATCGTTGAATTGATCTTTTAATATTGGGTGTTTATACTTAGTGTATTCAGTGATATTTTAGGGTTTTACAGTTAAATGAGACTTAAGTGTTTTATAACCAATATTGTAGATTAAGGTTCATTATGTCATTTATTAGAGTTTAGGGTTAAGTGTGAAAATAGTTTAAAAGTCATAACTCACACATGAAATAACGAATTAATATACTTAGCTTCAAACCCTAATCGACTCTCATTTATGTTTTAGGTTTTTCCCATTCTTTTAATATCATATTAATGCGCATTTACTTTACATGTTACGTCATTTAATGACTCATTACTTTGACCTAGAATGTATGAAAACAAACGGAATATGACTCAAAACTCATGCATGCAATTATACCAATAACTCACACACGACGACTCATTTACCCAACGTTAACCAAGCAAACCTTTCTTTCCTTGCTTCACCATGCACGCACACACTCATGCAAATCCCAACTTAATCACACGTTGTTTCCCGACTTACAAAACAAATCGACACAAACCAAACTACAACATAAAGTTAACGTGACTCTTACATACGCAACACATTCATGACCTAAACCATACGTTAATTATACACATATAATACGTCAAGTTTATGATTTTATGTGACAATATACAAATTACTTGTTATCCGATTTATACACATGATCGATACATATTTATATAGGTTTCGGAAACATGAATACGTAACACATTTACACGACAACGCTCACATGTTTCATTAATACGGTTCGACTCACTCATGTGTGTTTACGTTTATCATACCTCACGGTTTACACAAGTTTTAACGTTTCATTCATGTGGTTCGGTTATACATGTTGCTCAACTCACAGCTTTAAGGGTTTTACGTTTGCATGTTTTACAAATACTTAACGCATGACTCACGTTTCATTCGCATGCTTACTTTTTGATCCGTACGGTTTGTTAGCCTAACTCACAGGTTTCATGTTTTAAATGTTTGCATGTAAATATAAGTGAGACAAATGGAGGATGTTATACCTTAGCTTGCCCGGATCAAACACACGCGAACCCAAGGATGTAGCAGATATCGATCGAAAAAAAAAGAAAAGGAATGCAGAAACTTTTATGTGTGCCGTGACTTGTATAACTAGGGTTTCAAATTCTGAGTTTTGTGTTTGTATTTATACCATGTATACCGATCGGGTCATGGTGGGCTTTGTGTGTGTGGTTCTCGGCTCAAACCCAACCCATCCGATCCATGGGTCTAAGCTAGTCGGATCACCAAAAGGAATAAGGCCCGAGTGGCTTAAGTTGCTCGGCTTACCAAAAGAAAACGAGGCCCAAACATTTACACGCGTGACTTATATTTTTCGTCGTACAAAAGTCGGTTATTTAATATACTCGTTAGGTTTTTTAAACATTCATAAGTTAGATCTTTTAATTTCATTAAATGAACGTTAATATATTTTACGTATTTTATAAACTTTAATTTTAAAGGGTAAATTAGTCTTTAGTATTTGTTTTAAATTTTCAGGATTTACAACTCTTCCCCTCTAAAAGAAGAATTTTCGTCCTCGAAAATTGGAATGAAACGAAACAAAAACGTACCAAACTATTCAAAGAAATGAGGATAACTAGCTCGCATCGACTCTTCGGTTTCCCAAGTAGCCTCACGCTCCGGGTGATTTTTCCAAAGAATCCTAACGAACGGAATGACTTTGTTTCTCATGACTCTTTCTTGTCTTTCTAAAATAGCTTCCGGTTCTTCAGATAAAGACATATCGGACTGAATTTGATCAAACGGATAAGAAGCAACGTGTAACGGATGATAGTTGTATCCCCTTAGGAGAGATACATGGAAAACATCATGAACATGCGATAACTGAGGCGGAAGTGCTAACCGATACGAGACTTCTCCTATACGCTCCAGAATTTCAAACGGACCGATAAATCGAGGACTGAGCTTGCCCTTGATTCCAAAACGTTTCACACCTCTAAACGGCGAAACTTTCAAAAATACACGATCTCCAACCCGAAACTCTACATCACGACGATGCTTGTCGGCATAACTTTTCTGTCGAGACCTAGCCTCCTTCAACTTTTATCTAGCAACAGCTACTTTCTCATTAGTGATTTCAATCATTTCCGGACCTTCAATTAAGCGTTCACCTACTTCATCCCAACAAGTAGGTGCTCTACATTTCCTCCCATAAAGAAGTTCAAACGGTGTTGCCTTAATGCTAGCATGCCAACTGTTGTTGTATGCAAACTCTACTAGACACAAATATTCATCCCAGCTGCCCGTCCATTCCAAAGCACAAGCCCTTAGCATGTCCTCTAAGGTCTGAATAGTCCTCTCTGACTGACCATCCGTTTGAGGATGAAATGCTGTACTGAAATTAAGTCGAGTACCCCAAGCTTTTTGCAAACCTTTCCAGAAACGGGAAGTAAAACGCGGATCTCTGTCGGACACAATAGATGCCGGAGTACCATGAAGCCTAACGATCTCTTGCTGAAAAATTTCCGCCAATCTACCAATACCATAATCCTTTCTAATTGGTAAGAAATGAGCAGATTTGGTTAGTCGATCAACAACTACCCAAATCGCATCATGCTTCTTTCGAGTAAGAGGTAGCCCAGTCACAAAATCCATAGATATCTTATCCCACTTCCATATTGGAATATACAATGGCTGTAACAGTCCACTAGCCCTTTGGTGCTCAATTTTAACTTGCTGACAAATCATACACTTCGACACAAATGTCGCCACATCTTGCTTCATGCCATTCCACCAGAAGTACTGTTTCAAATCCCTATACATCTTGGTAGATCCAGGATGAATAGAAAAAGGAGAACTATGAGCTTCAGTCATAACTTTCTCGCGAAGTACCGGATCACTGGGAACACAAAGCCTATCTTCATACCATACAATTCCATCATTATCCACCTTAAACTCCGTCTGCTTACCTTCTTCAACATTTTGCGCCACGGCCCACAGCTCACCATCATCTTTCTGAGCTTCTTTAATTTGCAGTATAAGGTTCGACTCCACCTTCATACTAGCCCAGTATCCATCAAAACCTCGTACGCACAACTCAACATCCAAACGCTCTAAGTCACGAAGAATCCTAGGTTCAATCTCAATACTTGCAAGAATGCCTGATTTTCGGCTAAGTGCGTCAGCAACTACATTAGCCTTACCGGGATGGTACTGAATGTTGGTGTCATAATCCTTAAGGAGTTCTAACCATCTTATTTGCCTCATGTTAAGCTCTTTCTGAGTGAAAATATACTTGAGACTCTTATGGTCAGTGAATATATCACACGTCTCTCCATACAAGTAATGCCTCCAGATCTTCAACGCGAACACCACTGCAGCTAACTCAAGGTCATGAGTTGGGTAATTCTCCTCATAAGTTTTTAGCTGCCTTGAAGCATAAGCTATTACCTTTCCATGTTGCATCAAAACACAGCCTAATCCTTTCTTAGATGCATCACTGTAAATTTGAAATCCTCCAGAACCAGATGGAAGAGTCAAAATAGGAGCGGACACCAATCTCCGTTTCAACTCTTCAAAACTCTCTTCTCGTTCATCCGTCCATACAAACTTTTCACCTTTTCTCATCAGTTGGGTTAGGGGCAAAGCTAAGCGAGAGAAACCTTCAACAAAACGTCGGTAGTAACCAGCAAGTCCTAGAAAACTCCTAACCTCAGTCACTGTCGTAGGTCTTGGCCATTTAGTGATAGCCTCAACCTTAGACGGATCCATGGTGATACCATCAGCAGATACAATATGACCAAGGAACGTGACTTGTTTTAACCAGAACTCACACTTCGAAAATTTGGCGTACAACTTCTTCTTCCTCAGAATCTCCAAAACTATCCGGAGGTGTTGTTCATGCTCTTCTTCAGACTTTGAGTAAACCAAAATGTCGTCGATGAAAACGATAACGAACTTATCGAGGAACTCATGGAAAACACGATTCATTAGGTCCATAAACACCGCAGGCGCATTTGTCAAACCAAAAGGCATAACAAGGAATTCATAATGACCATATCTGGTACGAAACGCGGTCTTAGGAACATCTTGCTCCCTCACACGTAACTGGTGATAACCAGATCTCAGATCAATCTTAGAAAAGAATTTAGCTCCTTGCAGTTGATCAAACAAATCATCAATACGCAGAGGAGGATAACAGTTTCGAATGGTAATACGGTTGAGTTCACGGTAGTCGATACATAGACGCATGCTTCCATCCTTCTTCTTCACAAACAAAACAGGTGCACCCCATGGAGAAACACTGGGTCGAATAAATCCATTTTCTATCATCTCTTGCAGCTGTTCCTTTAACTCCTTCAATTCTACAGGTGTCATATGATACGGAGCCTTCGAAATTGGTTCAGCACCAGGAATTAACTCAATGCTAAACTCAACTTCTCTAGCTGGGGGAAGACCGGGAAGTTCATCGGGAAAAACGTCGGTGAATTCACAAACAACAGAAAGGTTTTCAATGTTAGGACTCTCCAAAGATGTGTCCTTAACAGACGCCAGAAGACCTTGGCACCCATGAGCAATCATGGTTCGTGCCTTCACAGCAGAAATGAGCTTAACAGATTTGAGGGGTTGAGAGCCATAATAAACAAATTCAAGATGTTTTATGTCTCCAAAGATCACAGTTCTAGCATAGCAGTCAATGGAAGCTCTATGATAAGCCAACCAATCCATGCCTAGAATGATATCAAAGTCGACCATATCGAGAGGATACAGATTTGCAGAGCGAATACGATCATCAAAACGAAGAGGGCACTTAACGTATTTATGATCAATGATCATATGGTTTTTCATAGGCGTAGAAATTGATAAATGGTGTGTTAGTGGTTTGGGGGTCATATTAAGTTTCTTAGCAAATGTGACAGATATAATGGAGTGTGTGGCACCGGTATCAAATAAAGCGAAGACAGTAAAATCATCAATGTAAAGAGTGCCCGTAATGGTACCTGAAGTGCGATCCGCCTGATCCCGAGTGGTAGCATAAACACGTCCAGTAGTAGGTGGCAGCTTGATGTAGTTTCCAGTAATCGCCGGGTTCCTCTTAGGGCAATCCTTGATCTTGTGAGTAGTGGAACCACAAGAGAAACATCCACCAGTAGCCTTAAAACACTGCCCCGGATGAGCCTTTCCACAAGTAGTACAGAGAGGTGGGGGAGGCAAAACCTCAGCTGTCCTTTGCTGACCAAAAGATCCTGAAGCACGACCCTGATATGATCCTCGAGCTGACTGATCCTTGTTGTAACGCTGGTTATTGTTACCCTGATTCTGACGATCATTTCCATTTCTACCAGCAGCTCTGCTATCCTGACTCCTCGCCTCAGGGCGCCTAGAGTCCACATTCCTTCCTGACTGACCCCGCTGATCATAACTCCTATCCCCTTGACCCCTCGAATCATAACTCCTGCCATAATTTCCCTTATAATCATTACTTTGAGTCCTAGCTTGAACCCGATCACCATCGCGGTTACGCTTGTTGGAACCCGAAACCTCCTGAAAGATCTCAATGTTACGAGCTGCGTCATTGCAGGCCGATACATCCTCATACTCAATATTCAGCAGTCGGTCCAACACCCACTTCTTCAGTCCCCACTTGAAGTGCTTAGCTTGGCGCCTACCATCTCCAGCAATCGTTCCCACAAAACTTACCAGCCTCATAAACCTACCCATGTACTCATTGGAGTTCTCATGATCAAACTGGTAAATTGCCTGATAATCCCTCTCATACCTTTGCTGCTCAGCATCAGGGAAGTAACGGTTATAGAAGATAGTCCGAAACTCAGCCCAAGTACAAGTAATAGCAAAAGCATCTCCTCCTCTTGCCTGTTTGAGTGCCTTCCACCAATTCAATGCATCACCTTCCAACTTAAATGTAGCCAAACGGGTCTTAAACTCGTCTCCACAACCCAATACTTCAAACAGCTTTTCTATGTGAGTGATCCAGTCCTCGACCTCAGTGGGAGTAGCAGCAGTGCTAAAAGAAAGAGGCTTGAGCTTACCGAAACGCTCGAGCCAAGTGTGAATGCCGACGGGTTGATTACCTCCACCACTACCCGAAGGACCAGTCTGGTTACGAATGTTGTTGATCACCTGTGTCATCATCTCAGGTGTGGTAAGACCAGGGAAAAGAGTGTTGAGAGCATTAGCAATCGCAGCATCCATGTTAGGAGCATCATCGTCTCCATCCAATTGACCGCTACGACGAGTTTGAACCATCTGAACGATATTCAAACGATTAGCAAAATGAACAAAGGTGAGATACGAAATGGAAGTACGCAGAAGGAATCCTAAAGTCTACCCAATCCTCACAAGTCATAGCCTAAGCTCTAAGGGTCTCAAAACCTAGGCTCTAATACCATAAATTGTAACGCCCCGACCCGACAAGGGTAAAGGAATCACAAATAATGGTGTCATATCAAAGCAAACATAAATATCCAAAAGAAGTCTTAACATAAATACTGAAATAATTCAAGTCAACATGACTTCAAT
The DNA here is from genome assembly GCA_019973895.1 of Chrysanthemum seticuspe. Taxonomy (NCBI): domain Eukaryota; kingdom Viridiplantae; phylum Streptophyta; class Magnoliopsida; order Asterales; family Asteraceae; genus Chrysanthemum; species Chrysanthemum seticuspe. The sequence continues at coordinate 156,379,304 of BPTQ01000007.1, read as the reverse complement.
ACATAGGTCCCAATGGAAAATAAACTCCAATAGAAATAACTGAAATAGTAAAGTCTTAAATGGCATCATAAGATCAAAGCTAAATATCTCTAAGGTAAGTCCACTCATGCACTCATCCCAAAGCAAAACCCAGCTCCAATACTTAGATACCTGCCGCGGAAGAAAAGAAATGCAGCTGAGCTTCAAAATCTCAGTGAACAGATATAAAAGCAAAGCAAATACGAAACGAAATCGAATACGGAATATAGTGAACGAAAGATAGCAAAATCATAATCATTTTCAGAGTATAAATCAGAATTATCGAATAAGGTTTATAGTTAACTACCACGAGCCCAGAAACATATATCAGATCATAATCATATTCACATAAGGCAACATTTGTAGGGGAGACCTACCAGAGTTATGAAGGACGGGCATCCACACAGCATTAATCATCAGATAACAGATAACATATAACAGATAACAGATCTAGGATGCATCCATACGCCCCACAGACAGATATTGGCCATAACATATAATTGAGCTCATAACAGATAACAGATAAGGGACGTGGCAGAACATCACTCTACTGCCCTAGAGTCATGTGATGAGTGTCTAAATACTCATCATTTTTGTACCATTTAAACTGCAAAAACATTTGAAAACACTCAGAAATGCATCAAAATGATAAAAATATCACAAATAAGTGTTTTATGTGTTTTAAATGCAAAAATATCAAAATCTGGTGAAAAACGTATCAAGTTTGCATAATTGGCAGTTTTAGTCCCCCTAGTTTCAAAAGTTGTCAAAAACAGTCCCTGGTAAATCTAAATAAAGAAAAATATCATTTTAAGTCCTTAGGGATTCTTAAGTTGTCAAAATTGGTCCTTGAGATTCAAAATTGCAAAATTACAACTTAGGTCCCTAAACTTTCAAAAATGTCAAGTTTGGTCCCTGAAAATTTGAAAATGTCAAAACTAGTCCTTGTACTATTGAAACTTGTCAATTTTGGTCCTTGTGATAACTTTGATAAATTGGCAGCTATGGTCCCTCTAGTTTGGCAGAATTACAATTTGGTCCTTATCATTAATATTAAACCAAGCCTTGTCAAAACACCTTTGACCCCTGTCACTTATACCATTTTGACCCCCCTGTCATTACCCTTTTTGAACCCCTGGTCAACCCATCCAGTCAAACCAACAGCTTTCCCTCTCACCACTGTTTATCCCTTTCAACAAGTTGCCTGCAACACTCAGGCACCTCTCACCTCTCCCATCACCTTTCCCTCCACCCCTCATCATCACAACCCACCACAATAAATGCCACCCCCCCCCCCCTACTTGCT
>BPTQ01000007.1:156267319-156369296 GCA_019973895.1 Chrysanthemum seticuspe | reverse complement strand
TTTAACATCCATCTGATACACAACAAAATTCTTGAATGAAGCATAAGCCAAAAACAATCTAATAGCCTCTATCCTTGCAACTGGTGCAAATACTTCATCATAGTCCAAACCTTCAGTTTGTGTGTATCCTTGAGCAACCAACCTTGACTTGTTCCTCACAACAATTCCTCTTTCATCCCTCTTGTTTCTGAACACCCATTTAGTTCCAATAGCCCTCTTCCCATTTGGAAGATCAACCAATGTCCAAACTTCTTGAAGTTTGAACTGAAGAAGCTCCTCTTGCATTGATTCGACCCAGCCTTCTTCTGTTAAAGCTTCTTCCACTCTCTTGGGCTCCTTTTGAGACAAAAAACAAGCAAACAAGCAATTTTGCAGATCTTTATGACTGTTTCTTTTGTGAAGAGATCTTGCAAAGAACCCATGTTCAGGAAAAGGTTATGTGTTCTTTATCCTGCTTCTTGTTTGAACAGGAGTATTCAAATTTCCCAGAATCTGTTCCTTGGGATGAATCTTGTGAATTCTGGTAGTAGTAATTGGACTTTCATGAATTACAGTTTCCAAATTAGACAAATTAGCATTGAAGAATTCATCCATGTCTTCATCATCAGTAGGAGTATCAATCTCTATTAAATCAGGCATATTAGGATCATGTGGATACTCCTCATCACCAAATAGTGGCTTTGGATGAGGTCCAAAGAATGTACTATCTCCAGTACTTGTAGTCAAAATTTCACTTGAACTATCAGTGGTAGAAGATGGCTTGTCAGCGGTTACAGTTGGCCTATCAGCATTATCAGTAGGCCTAGCAGTACTTGCAGACTGCTTTTTCTTCTTTTCAATTTCTTCTACCGACACTGAGTTATCTTGCAACAACTCATCCTTATCTTGATGATGATCAACATTGCCTCCAGTAATCAGTACATCATCATCAGAGGGACCTTGCTTGTGTATGATGGAAGGAACAGAACCAGCTTTCCACTTCTCAACCAAATAGAACTCCTTTGGAGAATCAGCTTCCTTTGAAGATGTATCTACCTCAGAATCCTGTTGTATTCCTGCATCAGCATTAGTGGAAGTTCCTGCAATGATAGGTTCATAATTCATAGATTTGGTTAGCATATCAATGTTAAACAGCCAGTCTGGTCCTTTGGTCTCAACACTAGGAGTCTTTTCACTGAATTGAATATGTAGGTTCTCTTCAACAAGTCTAGTCCTCCTATTGAATACTCTAAAGGCTTTACTATTAGTAGAATAGCCTAAAAAGTATCCATCATCTGCTTTTTCTTGAAACTTGCCGAGGTAGTCTATGGTATTCAAAATGGTAACAGGACACCCAAACGGTTTTAGGAATGCAATCATTGGCTTCCTATCATGTAACAGCTCATAGGGGGTCTTGTTATGAGGCTTCACTACCTTACTTCTGTTTTGCACATAACATGCAATTCCTACAGCTTCAGCCCAAAAGGTAGTTGGTAACTTAGACTCTGACAACATGGTCCTAGCAGCCTCAATTAGTGTTCTATTTTTCCTTTCAGCTACACCATTCTGTTGTGGTGTTCTAGCAACACTAAACTGTCTTTCAATACCTTTAGCTACACAGAACTGATTCATCACATCATTATTAAACTCAGTTCCATTATCACATCTGATTACTTTGACCTTATGATTTACTAGATTTTCTATCTTAGTAATGAAACTCTTAAGAATCTCACTAGTCTCACTCTTAGCAGCCAAAAAGTATACCCAAGAAAATCTACTATAATCATCAGTGATAACTAGGCAATACTACTTATGGTTCAAGCTTCTAACAAAGGTAGGTCCAAATAAGTCCATATGAAGCATAAACAGTGGTTGTGTTATGGTGTTTACAGTTTTGGTCTTACAGGAAGCTCTATGTTGTTTTCCTTTTTGACAGGCCACACACAGTTCCTTACACTCAAAAACCTTTGAAGGTAACCCTCTCACTAAGTTTCCTTTTACCAGTTTATTGATTGTTTTGTAATTGAGATGACCTAGCCTTCTATGCCACAATTTTGACTCATCAACAGATGCTTTAGCAAACAAACATAAGGACCTTTTAGGAAGAACATCTTTAAGATCAAAACAATATATATTTTCCTTCCTGGGTACCCTAAGTTGTATAAACTTCTCATCGGGCATCTTAAACTCAGGAGATAACACCACACACTCAGTTTCCCCAAAAAGTACCCAGTTTTTCTTATCACACATTTGAGAAACACTGAATAAATTGTACTTAAGTCCCTGTACCAAATAGACTTTTTCAAAGTCTAGATTCCATGTTCTGATTGTGCCTTTGCCAAGTATCTTTCCTCCCTTTGGATCATTGCCAAATGCCACATAACCTCCATCATAAGCTTGAAAATCTTCCAGATTGCTTCCATCCCATGTCATGTGCCCAGAGCAACCACTATCAAAAACTCCTTTATCTTTTAGCTCAGTTTGAAGATTGCCCTGCACATAAAATTACACAAGTTAGTTCCTCTTGTGGACCCAAGCCAGTACTAACTTGGGTCTGCCCTGTGCATCAAAATATTCAAATTTCTTTAGGTCCATTGATGCACAGTTGACATGTGGTAAAACCTTTGTCTTAGGCTTCCATTGCCAACTTGCTGAGGCCTTAACAGCATAAAAATGATTTCCAACCACTGTATCAGTTATCACCTTTGGAATTTTTAAAACTTCTTTTGAATCAGTGGTGATATTTTGCTTAACAGTGGTTTGATTCTGCTTAGCCGTGTTTACATTTTGCTTAGCAGTGGTTGGAACCCTTTTAGGTGTAGCAGTGACAATTGATTTTGTATTCCCATTCCTCATCAGCACTGCTCTTGGAATCATGTTACTGTTAGGATGAGGGTTTGTTTTCCTTGAAAAGTTTTGATGATTTACCCTCCTCCAATGATTCCAAACTTGTGGTCTGTTTTTATGACAATTTCTCTATAAGTGTTCAAAACTACCACACACAAAACAAGCCTTTTTAACACATTGAAACTCATCACCTAATCTGTTAGAAATTAGACCATTTAAGCTTCTTTGATTACCCCTAGGTTTATATTGTTTCATCTGGTCCCTAGGAATTTCCCTGTACTCTACAACTTTCTTGGTAACTTTAGCTCCAAATCTAGGTACAAGGTTGACTTGCTTAGAATCAACTTTCTTAACTGTCTCTATCTTTTCAGACTTAGTAGATTCAGTTCTATCACCCTCAAAATCTGATTCCCAATCTTCTATTATGGGAGCATCAGATAACTTATCAGAACTTATCTTAGGTGTTTCAGTCTTATTTATCTCTTCAACAGGTTTGTTAAAACTGAATTCACTACTAAATGACAGTTCTTTAGCAGGTGGTGCATGTTTCATCAAAGGGGGTGGTGGCATATCATTGTATCCTAAACCAGTACCATCTTTGAACAGTTTTTGACCTATTGGTTTCTTTACTAGATCAGAAGCATATTGTGTTTTAGCAATCCTAACGACATGTTTTTCTTTTTCATCTAGGGCCTGTAGTTTTACACTTTCTGCCTCTGCTAGTTTATCTTTAAGCATTTTAATCTCTCTGTTTTTAAGATCAATTTCACCACCTAGTATATTGATCTTTTCTACATACTCAAACTCACATTTAATACAGAATTTTAGCTTCTCTTCCACACCCTCTAGACCAACTCTATATCCTAAGTTATCTAGAGTCAATCTCTCTACTTCTTTTCTCATACTCTCAGTGATAGCCTTTTGAGATTCTAAGTTATCAGAACATGAATTAAAAGAACAAGTAGATGTTTTAGAATCTGAACCGGAAGATGAAGCATAGGCCATTAGAGCAAAGTTATGCTCTTTTGAAGCTTCACTAGCAAGAAAAGCTGCATTTGGACCTTCTTCAATCTAATCACTCCAATCATAATCACCAAGCCCATCCTGAGCAACTAAAGCTGAAGAAGCAGCAGGCTCTTCTGTAGTCTTCTTAATGCTTTCAATTCTTTTAGGAGCTCGACATTCCCTAGCAAAATGGCCTTTCTTCTTGCAGTTAAAGCACTTCATCTTGCTTTTGTCGAATCCAGCTCTCCTTTGACCATCATACCTAACATGTCTTCCAGTCCTCCTCAGAAACTTCCTTGCTTGGAGAGTCAGCATTGCCATTTGCCATTGAAGGTTAATTTCATCAAGATCATCAGGATCAATTTGATCTAGATCTTGATTCAAAACATCAACACCAGTAGTTAAATCTGACAGAAAAGCACAAATTGCATCATCACTGACATTATCACTAACAGTGGTATTGTTTGCAATAGCCGTGGTTATACCATAAGCAGCAGTGGATACATCTTGTGGGCTTTTGTTATTAGTGGATACAAAAGCAATGTTTTGATTAGAAGAAGACAAGTGAGAAAAGTTATTCTCAGACTCATAAACCTTCAAGTTATTGAAGAGATTGTCTAGAGTCATTGTAGCAAAGTCTGTCTTATTTCTCCACACAATTGTATGAATAGCCCAATCAGATGATAAACTCCTAATGAACTTCAAATTAATATCTTCTTGAAGGAACTTGTAACCCACTGCCTTCAGTTGACTGATAAGTTTTTGAAGTCTATTGTATGTACCATCAATCTTTTCACCACTAAGAGCAGTGAAGGTTTCAAACTGATGCTTGAGCATATTCATCCTTGACTTCTTAGTAGCTTCATTACCAGCAAACCTTAATTCAAGAGCATCCAATAATTCTTTAGCAGACTCATATTGATCAAAGTCCAATGCAAACTCATTAGGTATTCCCATGGAGAGAATACTGTTAGCTTTGATCTCCATTTTCTTCTTAGCTTTATCAGGTTCACTAATAATAGCAACCTCCTTTCCATCCACACCCTTCAAAGGAAGAGTGTCTCCTTTTTCAACAACATCCCAGAGAGCATAATCAATCATACGAATGTATTGCCTCATTCGCATCCTCCAGATTTGATACTCACTATGTTTGAGCATGGGCACTTTTGAAGCAGTTACCATGTAAGTTTCGTCAGACATCTTACCTTACTTGAATAAAGATTAACAGACTTTTTCTTGGTTACAGTTTCTAGATCACAAGCTCTGATACCACTTGTTGATCCCAGTTGAGCAAACGATCTAATATAGAAACTGACTCGTAACAAAAGCTTATCAAGTATTACGCGGAATTTAATACTTAATCTTAAGAAGAAGAACAGTAAACATTCAACACCTCAATATTATTTATTAAGACGAATACTCTTACAGTATTAGGGTTTTGCAACCTTGAAGTGTATCGACCTTAGATATAAAACATATGTATATCTAACCTAACCTAGGACCTCCTTTTATAGGCTAAGGAGTCCTATACAATATACAATACGTAACCTACAAGATAAATATCTTTTCCATATTTATCTAATACGATAAACTAACCGACTATACAAGACTAGCAGTGCTTACTATATATTATCCGTGGTTACACAATACTACTAGCCGCGGTTGTCTTCATCCGTGGTTACACTCTTCTGTCCGTGGTTACATCAAGCCTGTCCGTGGTTCCAGTACTTAGAGTAATTCACGATGCAAGGAACCTAAAACCCAACAAAGTATAAATTATAGGTGCAAAATATTTGCATGTTGACAATCAATACCTAATTAAAAAACAAAATCCAAAATCCAACATCCAACATATTATTATTACAATTAGCTTAATAAGACATTGATAACATCAAATAGTCCTGAATATTAAGTGTCAATTTTCTCCGATAATGCTCGTTATTTATATCATTTATATGGATTTACGCTTGTTTTCCATTGTTTTCCACTTTCAGGTAAATTACGAGCAATGGAGCTAAAGAGACGCGGAAATAGAAACATATCTAAAGATTTATCACATTATGCTATTTTGAAGAAGTTATGGCCTAACTCATCTCTCACATTATGCCGTAACTGTTGCGTGACTCAGTATGCCAACTTATCAGAAGGTTACGGCGAAACTCCTTCCAGAGGTTACGACGTAACTACATTAGGTCAACAGAGGTTCCACGCCGCTGATACTTACGCCGTAACTACTGCATCTCTTACGACGTAACCGAGTTTATCGAAGACTACAGCATAACCATTCATTAGGTTACACCGTAACCAGCAGATCTAGTGCTTTTTACAATGAAATAGAAGGTTGCGACGTAACTCCTATATTGGTTACGCCGTAACCCAGATCTTGCCTATAAATACCCCATGAATTCCAGCATTTCTAATCATCCCATTCCACACACAACACTCTGAGAACGTGGGAAAAAGCTCAAGGCAGGTCTAGAGGAGCATACAGAGCTGTTTCCAAGGGAGAAGTCACTCCATTACGATAAGCATTAGCGTTTTATATTTCTTTTACTTTCAATTCATGTATTTCGTACTTTTGAATATTGAATTGATTTGCATGATTAATATGAGCAGCTAAGCACCTTTTGGTGCTAGCCTAGTTATGATTCCTTAATTGTTTTGTTTGCGTTTACCTTTACTTCCGTACAATTATTTCTAAGTGTATGCATGCATAGTTCATTGGTAGCCACCCTTGGTTCGGTAGTTTTGAATGGCGGTAGAGGCCAATTGCCTAAGAGATATGACCAACTGACCCTAGGTGAGCGGACTAAGATGGGAAGGGTAAGATATGACCAACTGACGACCCTTTCTACTTGTGCGATTTGACCAACTGATCACCTATCGTTTGGATGAACTTAAGAATTGGGGGGTGTAGTGTCTAAGTTCCTAACGGCCGGGTACTCACTATTATGAATCTAGCATGTAGCGGTACTTAATGACTTGGCTTAGGGGACCAGGAACAACAGGACTTATGACGGTGCGCCTGATTTCTCCTGTGGTGGCATCTTTGCTGATAGGTTAGGGTGAATTGACCAAATGTTGTCCTCTCGAATTTGACCCTACCTGAAGTAATTGGAACTAAGTAGACGTAGACATAACTAGCTAGGATAATTAACTAGGTTAGCACCACTTCTCTCTATTGATTTCCCTTTACCATTTATTTGCTTTATTTTATTCTGCATTAGTAGTTTAATTAATTGAATCCCTATCGAAGCCATTATTATTCTTTGACACTAGACTTAGTAATAATCCAACACACATAGCTCTTGGGACGACCTTGGCTTTACCGTTTACTACACTACACACGACCGGGTACACTGCCCGTTAATGCACTAGGGTAGACCATAGGTATTGCGAGACACTATAAATTTAAGACTTGGTCAGTAAAACCTGCATCAAGTTTTTGGCGCCGCTGCCGGGGAGTTATATTAGGATTGATATTAAGTCTTTAATTTCGTTTTAAACTTTTCTCACGATTATATTTCAAGTTTTCAGGTACCATGGAAGTTTTTAACATCGATGACCTTACTCTTTAGGAATACTTGGCGTTGACAAGAGCGGAACAAGGGCCGGGTCTCGTAAGACCGGCGATTGGAGCGGATGTCCGTTTCGAAATCAAAGACCAATTTATGAGGGAGCTTCGCGCTAACCCTTTTTCAGGAAACTGGGACGAAGATGCATATGAGCACATTGAAAATGTCCTATACATCGCAAGCCTTTTCAACATTCCGGGCGTGTCTCATGATGCTGTTATGCTAAGAGTATTTCCTATGACTCTTACTGGAGCTGCCAGAAGATGGATTGAAAGATTGCCCGCCGGGGCAATTAATTCTTGGGCGCTGCTAAAGAAACACTTTATTCAGAGATATTGTCCGCCATCGAAGATCTCTAGCCAGCTTTCGGAGATCCATAATTTTAAACAGGAGGAAGACGAAACATTATACCAAGCCTGGGATAGATACAACGATCTCCTTTACAAATGTCCTACACATGATCTGAACAACCAGCAGAAGGTCAACATTTTCTACAAAGGAATTAACAGTACTACAAGACAAATGTTGGACTATCAAGGACCTATCCCGAACATGACTTCTACCCTTGCCCTTGAGGCCATTCAGAGACTTTCCGATCACTCTCAAAAATGGCATAATGGGGGGAGCAGCCAAAGCCCTAAGACAGGGTCAATAAGCATTGCTTCCTTTTCTAGCAAATTGGAAAACCTTGGAAGAGATATGAAGAAACTCCGGGAAAATGTTCGTTGATGAGTGTGTAAATACTCATCATTTTTAGTCAAATCTGAACTGCAAAACGTCTAAAAATGCTCAGAAATGCATCAAAATACTAAAAATATTCCAAAATTGCATTTTATATGTTTCAGATGCAAAATGTTTAAAAACAGATGAAAAATGAGCAAATTTTGCATAATTGGCAGTTTCAGTCCCCCAAGTTTCTAAAATTGTCAAAAATAGTCCCTGAGTCAAAATTTCAAAAGAAAAATCACCAAAGGTCCTTTTTAAATCATAACTTGTCAAAATTAGTCCTTTGGTGAAAAATATCAAAAGTTTGAGAAAATTACAAGTTTGGTCCTCCAAGTTTCAAATTTGGCAAAAATGGCCCCTGGAAAACTGAAATTGTCAAGTTTGGTCCTTGAACTTTTGAAGATTGTCATTTGTGGTCCCTTGGAGCAACTTTTCAGAAATGACAGCAGTGGTCCTTGAAGTTTCAGAAATTACACATCTAGTCCTTGTGTATTAAACCTTTGCCAACCATATTGACCCTGCCAACCTTTTTGACCCTACCACTTTACCATTTTGAACCCCCTTTGTATATTTAATCCCTGGTCAAAATCTGGGTCAAATCTCCCAAACGCGCCAAATAGTCACCCCTTCCACCTGCTTCTGCAAAAAACCCTGCAACACTCCATCTCCCCCCTCCTCCAGCTCATTTTCCACTCAACTTGCTCCCTCCAAACATAACGACCCGGGGAAACCCTATACTCCCCTGATCTTCATTGCATTCGTGTCTGAGCAGTTTTAAGCTGATTACGGTCTGCCATTCACAAGTGGCCGGCTTGAGTGATTTAGCTTGACTGTTTGGCACGCATCAAATTTTTGGCGCCGCTGCCGGGGAGCTGTGCTGATAATCTTAAGTCTAACAGATTAGTGATTTGGATATTCACTCTTTGTTTATACCATTTGTATGTGTTTATATTTTCTTTTAAAAATCAAAAATCCAAAAAGATTTTCATTCTTTGTTTTTGCAAAATGTTTTTCAAAAATATCAAAAATATTCATCTTTACCCTCCTACCCTTTTTGATTATTTATCCCTTTACCCTCTATCCATTTGATTCTAACTTCTTCTATTCTCATGGAATCTCTCGAGGACGAATTCTGGGACGAAGTTGAAAAACTTCAGACTGTGTCACAAATGTCTAGAATTCGTGTTGTTCGTGATGATCCATTCATTCTGCGTAGGGAAATGGAACGAGAAACCGGGGTGACCAAGGACCAGGTACTTCCTTTTGATAATGGGAGTGCTAAATACGTCCAACCTACGGTTATCCAAAGATCTAAACCCTCAATTGCTCCTCAGCCGTCTAGAATTGATTCTAAACTTTCACGATTTACGGTTAAAAGCAAACACGCAGAATTCAGACCGGTGACTGGCAAGAATGACTTGCTTAATCTTCACGTTTCTCAAGAACCAGAACCAGAGGCCATAACGGAAGTGGTGGATATTTCTAGCTCTCAGAGCACACCACTTGTCCCACCTCCGGATTTTTCAAAATGTTCTTCGAGACTTGATAGTCATTCAGATCACCATGTTGGTTTTGTTGATTCTTTGGATAAACTGATTCCTTCTTATAACTATCAAATGCAATCGTTTATTCCTTGTGTCGGTTGTGGTGAGCCTCTTTATGGTTCACCCTGTCGTTGGTGTACGTGTGTACAATGTGGTAAAGATATTCATAACGGGAGTTGTTTGTTTTGTGGTTCGACGAATTCATTTGATTATGATCCTAATCCGAACTCATTTAACAACCCCTCAAATTTTTTCAATTACCCACCACAGCCCGACCTATCTTCATATAACCAACATTACTGCTGTGAATTTTGTGGAGGTCCTCACCAAGGATTTGAGTGTCAATCCGGAAATACGTTTGTCTATGAACAGTTTTCCGGTGATGCTCAGAGTTTTGGTTATAACCAAAATCCATATGATTCACCATTCCAGACTCAACAGTTTTACTGTTGTGAGTACTGTGGAGGTCCCCATTTCAGCTCTGATTGTCAAATAGGGAACCCAGTTCCTTGTAACAATCATGACTCTTACATGTTTGAAAATTTCCAACCTCCACAGCACCATACGGTTCAAACTCCACCTGAGCCGTTATCTCAAGAAATCTCCCACGACTTTGAAACCGCAATGAAAACACTTGATGATATGATTAGTAACTTTAAGAATCAAGTGAGTGGTGAGAAGACCATGGGAGAATTGCTAGCCGAAGAGCGAGAGGCCCGCCAATCTAGGGAAGAATTATTAGTCCTAGAGCAAGCAGCTCTAAGACGTTCCCAATTTCTTAAGGCAGCTCTTTATGATGATGATGAGGAGAGTTTTTATCCTTTTAGAGATAATATTTCTCAACTCCCTCAGTCAGATGATATCCCAGCAGTTGAGATTCATTCTCAAACAACTGCTATCACACCCGATATTCCCACTCACTCTCTGAACATGGGGGATGAGCATCTTGACACTGTTCCTGAAAAGGAATCGGACGAATTCATAAAGTCTAGTGTTGAGAACCTTGTCCCAATCCCGAGAGAGTCACAGGGAACTTTTGACCATCTGTGTGATTCTCTTTCCCCTCTTGAGTGTTCAAAAGATCATTTTGAAACTTTCTCCGATTTTAGCGAAGATTGTGCTTCCTATGGAAACATCGAGTACGTTGAGGCATCACTTCCACAATCTGATGCTAATCCCCTTCTTGAGGAGTTCTCCGGTGAACTCACTCACATCAATCCACTCTTTGATTTCGAAGCCGATCTAGGAGAGACTGAAAGTCTCATTGATAATGATCGTTCACTCACTTCTTATCCCAACAGTCCAATAGAGAATGTTGATCACTTTGTTCCCGAAACATTCAAAGCTACTTTCACTAATCCTCTATTTGAATTCGACTCTGAATTCACTTCAATTTCTGAGAATCCACTCTTTGATACTCAGATTGAGGATAGTGATGAGCCCACAATGGAACAAGAGTTCACAATTTCACCTCATGTGAATGATTCTCTTCATGAAGAGTTCTCCGGTGAACTCTCTCATGACATATCTCCTCCGGAACATGATCATTTCCATTTTGATCTTGAGGATGATATTAGCTTGGAGGAAGGTGTACTCTATTGTATGAGTTTGCTTATTGATGATACTACCCTTACCCTTCCTCCTGATACGTCTGCATTTGAGGATGAAGAATGGATCTTGATTGTTATCAAAACCTTTCTTCCTTTCCTCAAATATCTTGTGATTTCTCTTCATCTTCACTCCTTCGGGAATGAAGACACTATCTTTGACCCCGGCATTTTCATTTATCATTTTTGAGCCGGTTCTATGTACATCTCATCGGTGTGGAACTTTCACGTGCTTCAAATGTTTGTCCAAACATCTTGAATGAAAGTCCGATGGAGATTGTTTCTTCCACTTTGCTTCCCCATGAACCAATGAATTCGGGGTCGAGTCAAGCTAGCGACTCGGTAATCAAAAACAGTAGCTAAACATGGGTTTTCACCCGTGTGTACCACCCTAGTGTGGGGGAGTTGCCCCACATGTTATATATATATAAGTTATACCAAAAAAAAAAAAAAAAAAAAAAAAAAAAAAAAAAAAAAATCTTTCTAAATAATGGCCGTAGTATTTCCCTTTTACGTTCTTTGTTTCGGCATAACCGCCGGTACTTTGAATATTGAGGGCAATATTCATTTCTAAGTGTGGGGGGGAATTCTCACGAATTTTATCATATAATTATACCAATTCCCCCGTTTTTGGCCAATTTTTTTTTTTTTTTTTTTTTTTTTTTTTTTGGAGTAAGTGTTTTTCACTTACTCAATTGGTTATCAGTCCGCCATGTCTAATAAACAAAAGGATTGGCTAATCCAGGAGCAAACGGCTCTTGGTAAAGATATCTCAAATCCGTTGACGGCTTGCAATTTGCCCAAAATTGTATGGTATTCAGCTCACCATATCCTAAAAAGTGAAGAGTTGGCTAGCCCGCAAGTTTATGGCTTGTGGTAAAGGCAGTGGAAAAACCATAATTGGTAATCGACTCACCAAAGATAATATTGATAATTTATCTAAGAGTTGGCTAGTCCAGAGCAAACGGCTTCTGGTAAAGACAAAATCAAATCCGTTGAAAGCTGGTGGTTTGCTCAAAATCACATGGTTATCGGTGTACCATGGTTCTTACTTGAACTGAAACATTTGGCTACTCCAGAAGTAATGGCTTTTGGTAAAGAGATTCAAATCCATTAAGTTTTTTTCAAAAGATTGCTAGGGACTAGCAATAGTTTAGTGTGGGGGATTGATGAGTGTGTAAATACTCATCATTTTTAGTCAAATCTGAACTGCAAAACGTCTAAAAATGCTCAGAAATGCATCAAAATACTGAAAATATTCCAAATTTGCATTTTATATGTTTCAGATGCAAAATGTTTAAAAACAGATGAAAAATGAGCAAAGTTTGCATAATTGGCAGTTTCAGTCCCCCAAGTTTCTAAAATTGTCAAAAATAGTCCCTGAGTCAAAATTTCATAAGAAAAATCACCAAAGGTCCTTTTTAAATCATAACTTGTCAAAATTAGTCCTTTGGTCAAAAATATCAAAAGTTTGAGAAAATTACAAGTTTGGTCCTCCAAGTTTCAAATTTGGCAAAAATGACCCCTGGAAAACTAAAATTGTCAAGTTTGGTCCTTGAACTTTTGAAGATTGTCATTTGTGGTCCCTTGGAGCAACTTTTCAGAAATGACAGCAGTGGTCCTTGAAGTTTCAGAAATTACACATCTAGTCCTTGTGTATTAAACCTTTGCCAACCATATTGACCCTGCCAACCTTTTTGACCCTGCCACTTTACCATTTTGAACCCCCTTTGTATATTTAATCCCTGGTCAAAATCTTGGTCAAATCTCCCAAACGCGCCAAATAGTCACCCCTTCCACCTGCTTCTGCAAAAAACCCTGCAACACTCCATCTCCCCCCCTCCTCCAGCTCATTTTCCACTCAACTTGCTCCCTCCAAACATAACCACCCGGGGAAACCCTATACTCCCCTGATCTTCATTGCATTCGTGTCTGAGCAGTTTTAAGCTGATTACGGTCTGCCATTCACAAGTGGCCGGCTTGAGTGATTTAGCTTGACTGTTTGGCACGCATCATTCGTGCTATTCGGATTGGATGCAATAATAATGATGACTGCGATCAACCGGGAAATTTTCCTATGGATGATATAAAACCCCGAGTCGAGAAGGTTATGTATGGAGAAGGGAAATCGTTCTATAAAGACCCCTTCAAGGCAAGAGCTTCTTCACTCGAGGAATCAGTAAAAAATTATCTTGAAGAAGATAACAAGTGGCAAGCCGACAGGAACGCATTGTTCAAAAGATTCCATGACTCTAGAAATGCTCTCCTGGGACAGCATATGAATGTGGAGGACGACAAGAACTTGATTGTGAAAAATGATGTTAACCAAGACAATTCATTGGATGATAGTTCCTGTAATGCCATATACTCCAGCAATGGAAAACCCCTCTACACCCCTTTCCGATACGATAAAGAGGAGCTCTCCGAATCGCAAATACTAGATGAAGCCATATGCAACAAGACAACTTTGCCAGAGGTTGAAGCACAAACTAATGACGAAGCAGGGACTGGAAACAAAGTAAAATTAAACTCCAGATGCTCTGCAGTCATCCTAAATCAAATCCCTCTCAAGGAAAAAGACCCAGGAAGTTTCATCCTCTCTTGTTCTATTAATAATTTACATAATATAAATGCTTTAGCTGATTTAGGGGCTAGTATTAGTATTATGCCTTCTATGTGTAAAAGGTTGAATCTAGGCCCCATCAAACCCCTTTGCATGACCATTAAAATGGCTGATAGAACGGTTAGCATACCTAGAGGAATTGTTGAGAATGTGCTTATCAAAATTAATAATTTTACTCTCCCTGTAGACTTTGTCATTTTAGACATGGAAGAAGACCTCGATATTCCTTTAATTTTAGGAAGACCCCTTCTAGCTACTGCTCGTGCTAAGATTAATGTTTTCGAAAAAATCATCACTTTAAAAATAAACGATAGAAAGCTTACACTCAATATGGATGACGTGGGTAAATGTCACCCAGTCGAATCTGTTTGTGTTATCAAGAAAGGAAAAAGCAAAACTACTCCTCCTTCCATCACAAACAAGCACTGCACTTCTAATTATCGTAACATGCAGGATAAGAAACCCAAGGAATTCAGCAATGAAAGAATACAACGCGATGACGCATCAAATAATACGAAGAACGGGTCCGACGAAATATGGCACGAATTTCAGAAAGTAGATTACAAGCACATCCCTAAATTAAAATATCATTGGTGCAGAGCTATCCCTATTGACCACGATAAAGGATTTGATCTATGGGCTTCATGCAACCCTTACTCAGACATCTGTGACGGGGGACAAGACAAGGAAAGAGCAAAAAACAACAAATACTTATGGTCTTCAACCAATGACAAGGAGATAACATTCTAAGTTTGGATACGAATTAAGTATATAGAAGTTAGCGATGATGATAAAAAGAAAATATGGACTGATCCTTGTCTTAGCAAACACAATGGGAATAATCACGAGACAACAACCACTGGCCAGAGAGTCATTGGTCGAAAGCATTGGTGCGAAATGATTGAAACTGCTGATGGGGATTCTTGGGCCTCGTGTGATCCTTACGAAAACTTCTGTAATGGAGGAAGTAATACAAAAAGAGTAGGAACTGACGAATTTCTTTGGACTTCAACAACTGACCATAAACGTGCCGTGGTGGAATGGTCAGGGCGATTAAGATTTAATGATTGGGTTAAAATCAAGTATGGAAAAGTGGATTCATCCACTAAAATATTTTTTGGAAGGACTGCATATATAAAGATAATCATGAGACTCTTCACGATACTGGTGACTCAGCAGTTGATAACGAGACTGACACAAGAGAAGATTGCAATTACGGGATTGTGAACAACTCTATTGAAACTAAAGACTACTGCATTAAAGGAACCACTAACAATGAACCACGGTACAAGGTGTGTAAGACTGACATTGATGATGAGGAGTATGAGCAAAACAGATGCAAACTACTTGGGATCCAATATAGAAAACCTCCACCTATTGTCACCGAAAGGTTCGTATTCACTAGGTATTACTTAGGAGCGGATTAAAAGTTTTGCAAGGTTTTGAAAAAGGGAATCAAGGAATTCGACCGCACAGCTCCCAATGTCACCTGGATCCGGAATAACTTGATGAAGGACATTGAAAAGGTCGGGGAAATCCAAAGACCCCCATAGAAGCCCCGCGGCTCTGAGTCTAACTTAAAGACTCTTAAATAAAGAAAAGTGCTCTTTCGGAAGACAACCCAAATTATCCCTTTCTTTTGTTTTATTTCCTTTTCTGTTGGATTTTGTGTTTTCTAACTATTTTTGCAGGAAACGAGGAACTAATTGCTGCTGCAGTTGCTGATCTGAACAGAGTTACGACATAACTCATCTTGGTGATTACGCCGTAACCAACCTTTTAGCAGCAGAATTTTTGACACATCACCTATTACGGCGCAATACCATCTCAGTGGTTACGCCGTAACTACTCGCTTTGCAGCTCATTCCAGGTTTTGCCAGTTACGGCGTAACTCTCTCAAAAGAGTTACGACCTAACTTTCCTCTGCTTTAATTCTTTCATTTTAAAACACAGTAACCTTGTATTAGTTTTTAAATGAACTTTATGGGTGTGTTCCCTGTAAACCCTCACAAGACTTCACTCGTCCACTTGGGACACCAAGTGGTTTAAAGGCTTGTTGTATTCGCTAAATGCAACCGTGTTTCCTACAAAAGTGAGTTAGGTTTGTTTTTCGTTTTTCATTTTTTCTTTTTAGTATTATGCTTGTCGGTATTGTGATTTCAGGGATTGAAGTTTGTTCATGACGCTTATACGAAGGCACGTTCTTTTTTGTGGGCCTTCTTCTTTATGGAGCAAATTTCAGGGAAGTTCTCGCTCTAATTCTACCTTTTTCTTCACCTTTATTTTAATGCATAGTACAAATGGGACTTTGTACAATTCAAGTGGGGGGATAGGAGTACAATTATCTCTTGAACTTTATTTCGCCCTCATTTTCTAGTTTATTTTGAAAAATTATGCTATTTTTAAAATTTTGACATGTTTTTCTTAACCTAACTAGATTAGACCTTAGCCGAGCACATACAACCCTTGATATTATATGGTGAGATTAGCCTTATCCGTTTCCTATATTTTACCCTAAATCCACCAAATTATGAGTGTGCCGGTAGCTTGTAAACTTTAGAACTTGGCCTTTGCATCATTTCGAGACCATAAACGAGGTATGTTGAGTTAGCTCGATGTATTTGGACTTTTCAGTTTTAGAAGGCAATATTATAGGATTATCACCCAAACAGCCTACCATTGTGAGTCTATCGATTAGTCACCTCGACTTTTTGACTCCCATGTGAAACCCTTTTTGTTGCACTCATCTTTAGTGCAAGATACCCCTAGATACACCCTTCTGAGCCATTCCTTTCCTTTTGTTCACCCAATATATTGTTTCGATACACCTGTACACCTTAGCCTACCCTGTAGTCTTTATTTGTGATTGGGAAGTCATCATTTGCCTAAGTTCAAGGTTCGAGTGGAAAGGTTCGGAAATCACGCTTTCATCGACAACATTTCTAAAGATCATTGAAGACCCCCCGTATTCCCATTGTTCATCTCAAGTGGGGGGATATTATGTTAGTATTGATTGTTATGTTGAAAAAAAATTTGATTCGAATATATATATATATATATATATATATATATATATATATATATATATATATATATATATATATATATATATATGTATATATATATGATTATGCTATTGTAAAGTGCGATGTTATAAGCACTGTAGTATGAGCTTTATTGATTTAGTATCGAGGAGGCCACCTCGGTCACATTTAAAGATTGGAGTTGGTAGTTATGCCAACAGTTGGAGAAAAGGTAGTGTGCCCATCACGACGTCCTCTAATGACACATCTACCTTGCATTTCATGATCCGGTTTCTTGACTTCTAAGCTTGAACTTTGGGCGGACGGTAAGTGGTGATGACTTGGTTATAGATTTAGACTACCTGTTTGTTTTTTATTTTACACCAATTATATATCCCATGTCTTATCCTACCCTTTTAGTCATGAAGCATGTCTAGGTGATGCAGCGAGCAATCTTTGGTGTCTTGGCCATGGATTTGGTCATGTATCATTGATTTTGTCCACTTCGCCGTGACATGTTAGTAATGACGAGTCACCCCTTAACCTTTTTCGTGTCTACCCATATTGCCTTTGAGAATTGTTTAGCCCTTAACTCTAGTGGTGGAGATTTGTGTAACCGCCAAGCTTATGATATAATACATGCTATGACTGTGCGATTGAGTGATCACCCCGAAATTGATACTTAGAATAGTTGAGAGATTTTAGTGTTTGTTCCCCTTTCGTGAGGTGTTCGGCTTTGTTTTATTCTAGCATAAGGGATTTGTAAACTCATATTTTCCAGGTTATGGGAGATATCTTTTTAGGAATCTATCTAATAAGGTCTACTTGAGGGCAAGTAGAGTTCAAGTGGGGGATATTTGATAACATCAAATAGTCCTAAATATTAAGTGTCAATTTCCCCCGATAATGCTCGTTATTTATATCATTTATATGGATTTACGCTTTTTTTCCATTGTTTTCCACTTTCAGGTAAATTACGAGCATTTGAGTTAAAGAGACGCGGAAATGGAAACATATCTAAAGATTTATCACAGTATGCTATTTTGAAGAAGTTATGGCGTAACTCATCTCTCACATTACGCCATAACTGTTGCGTGACTCAGTATGCTAACTTATCAGAAGGTTACGGCGTAACTCCTTCCAGAGGTTACGACGTAACTACATTAGGTCAAAAGAGGTTCCACGCCACTGATACTTACGCCGTAACTACTGCATCTCTTACGACGTAACCGAGTTTATTGAAGACTACGGCGTAACCATTCATTAGGTAACGCTGTAACCAGCAGATCTAGTGCTTTTTACGATGAAATAGAAGGTTACGGCGCAACTCCTATATTGGTTAAGCCGTAATCCAAATCTGGCCTATAAATAACCCACGAATTTCAGCATTTCTAATCATCCCATTCCACACACAACACTCTGAGAACGTGGGAAAAAGCTCAAGGCAGGTCTAGAGGAGCATACGGAGCTGTTTCCAAGGGAGAAGTCACTCCATTACGATAAGCATTAGCGTTTTATATTTCTTTTACTTTCAATTCATGTATTTTGTACCTTTGAATATTGAATTGATTTGCATGATTAATATGAGCGGCTAAGCACCTTTTGGTGCTAGCCTAGTTATGATTCCTTAATTGTTTTGTTTGCGTTTACCTTTACTTCCGTACAATTATTTCTAAGTGTATGCATGCATAGTTCATTGGTAGCCACCCTTGGTTCGGTAGTTTTGAATGGCGGTAGAGGCCAATTGCCTAGGAGATATGACCAACTGACCCTAGGTGAGCGGACTGAGACGGGAAGGGTAAGATATGACCAACTGACGACCCTTTCTACTTGTGCGATTTGACCAACTGATCACCTATCGTTTGGATGAACTTAAGAATTGGGAGTGTAGTGTCTAAGTTCCTAACGGTCGGGCACTCACTATTATGAATCTAGCATGTAGCGGTACTTAATGACTTGGCTTAGGGGACCAGGAACAACAGGACTTATGACGGTGCGCCTGATTTCTCCTGTGGTGGCATCTTTGCTGATAGGTTAGGGCGAATTGACCAAATGTTGTCCTCTCGAATTTGACCCCACCTGAAGTAATTGGAAGTAAATAGACGTAGACATAACTAGCTAGGATAATTAACTAGGTTAGCACCACTTCTCTCTATTGATTTTCCTTTACCATTTATTTGCTTTATTTTATTCTGCATTAGTAGTTTAATTAATTAAATCCCTATCGAAGCCATTGTTATTCTGTGACACTAGACTTAGTAATAATCCAACACACATAGCTCTTGGGACGACCTCGGCTTTACCGTTTACTACACTACACACGACTGGGTACACTGCCCGTTAGTGCACTAGGGTAGACCATAGGTATTGCGAGACACTATAAATTTAAGACCTGGTCAGTAAAACCTGCATCAGACATACTAATGGTACAATATTTGTTAGTGAGCATATGTTGTAGCATAAGGTCACATTCATGTCATGCAGTCTATTCAATATTATATGGTTGGCCATCTGCCATGCAACCTTCAAATCACATATCTGGTTAACAACATAAAAATTGAATCAAAGGTATCACAATCCACACCACTAAAATTAAAACCAATGTGAATCAATGCTTAACAACAACAAATCAAAGAGAATAATTACCAACAGGCATTCCCATCTAGTATTACATCGGATAATATGACTTAGATTCTTTTTTAAGTTCCCTACCTGCTCTAATCATATTGTTTTGTTGCAACTAATTTTCATTATTACATTCAACCTCCAATGGTAAACACCCATTTAGGGACTAAAGGCTCATTAAGAAAACATGTTAAGTTGTATGGCCTAGTGCCCATAATACCTTGCCAATCAAGTGCACTGAAGCAGGCCAACATGATGAAATTGCAATTTGTGAATTCGGTTGCTCTTGGTCCTGCGACAAAGCTGATATATAACTGCACAGAAATAGCCAGAATAAGATATACAAAGTTTGATAATCATGCTTAACAATGAAAAAAATAATCTTTGTCACATTAACACTAAGAGAAATGTTCAATTAATCAGATACATAATACCTTTTTACTAAACTTACCCTAGCAATGAAGAACGGTGTGTGAGAGTGGTATAGGCGGATCAGATTTAATGAATGATATTAGGGTTCTGTAAAAAAAATATATAATGAATGAATTAAGAAAAAATATATATATTTAAGGAAAAGATATGTATAATAAGTTTTTAAAAAGATAATTACTTAATATAATTTTTGCAGATAAATTGTATTTAGTATAGGATTCCAATATAATTATAGGCATTTATAGATTATAATATGCAACATAATTATCAAAATAATTTGTTGCCTAAGTGGTAAACACACTTGTTATTTATCTAAATAACCAAGGTTCAATCCTTGCAAGGCTCATTTTTTATAAATAATTTTCTAAAATAACTATAACAAATCCGAAATTTACATAATATTTAATTTAATTAAAAAATATTGCTTAGGTGGACAACTAATGATTACATGGCATTAAAATGAATTACATAGCATTGAGGTGGCAATTGTGGAATAATCTACGTGTCATGCCTCATGTTATATATATATATATATATATATATATATATATATATATATATATATATATATATATATATATATATATATATATATATATATATATATATATATATATATATATATAGGGGAGGGTTAATGTGAGATCAAACTTAAAGTTGTAAAAATAAGATCAAGTCTAAAAAACCACTAAAACATTTGTAAATAACAATTTTAGCAATAATACACACAAATATAATATTTTAATACAAACTAATATTTTAGCAACTAATAACCAAATGATACATGCATTTGAATTAGTGATACACGTGATACACATTACACTAATAAATATTCAAAAATCTGATACACATACAAAAACCTAATACACATTACACTTCTAATCAAAGTGTATCACCTAGGTTTCGTACATTTTATAAAGAAATCTATCAAAACTTTAACATTTTTAGTTGTAGCTAATAAAAAAATTATTTTTTTTTATAAGGAGAGTGTCACTTGTCAAATTTAAGATTGATCTCATTTTAACAACTTTAAGTTTGATCTTATTTGATCTAGATTATATATATATATATATATATATATATATATATATATATATATATATATATATATATATATATATATATATATATATATATATATATATATATATATATATATATATATATATATATATATATATAGCAGGAGGCATTTGCCATTAATGTCACCACAATACCCAGTAATTGTTTTTCATGCCACATAAGCATTTTTTGTCCAACTAAGCAATTTATTAATTCACCTAAGCAATAGTATATAATTTTCGGATTTAATGTATAAATTATATAAATTTTTAATATTTTTTTTGTGAAATTCGATTTTTATAAAAAATGACAATGGTGAGATTTGAACTTGGGTTGTTTGTAAGAGTAGCATTAATAACTTGTGTTTTTACCACTTAGGGAACAAGTTATTTTGATAATTATGCTGCATTCTATAATATATAAATAGCTTTATGAATTTCGAATTTAATAAAAGATTATGTAATTTGTTTACATGTTGATATATTTAGTTTTTCAAAAATATATGAAGATAGACTCCAAAATATTTGAAGATATACTCCCATATTAGTCAAAATCATAAAATAAATCAAATATACGTAACATGGATCAACTTATAACTCAGAACCCTAAAACAAAACATTTCTACAATCTAGAATGTCGGTAGACCATATTTAATATTAACACATTGATTTAACATTGATGATGAGGTATTGCATACTTATTTTGAATTAGAGGCTTTGAATAAGTTCTGAACGTTTTATAGGCTTTTATGGAGCATATCGACTTCAAGGTTGTTCAATGTGCTGTTATCGCAAGTCCAGGAATCACTAAGGTGGGTATCTAAAACTTATATACTAATGGGCGTTCATGGAATCTGTTGGCTCTTCTATTTTTTTTATGGATGTATTTAGATTGAGAGTTTGAGTGTTTAAATATGGATCATATGTGCAAAATTTAACATTTATGTTGTTGTCGGCACAGGTATAGGCGTTATTGAAAATATGATTTCATCCTCTTTGCCGGCGGACCCATAAAAACGTGTTTGTTCTTTTTTCTTTGCCATTTAGTCTGCTCATAATCTTTTCTATTTTTTCATTGTGTGTAAACTGACATGACTGTGTTCTGTTTGTAGGTTTGTGTTGTGTTAGTTCAGGTCCAATCATGTTTACCATCTACTGGTTTTTTAATATTTCTTGTGATTCTATTTAACTTTTACATCATTTGTTTTTCATTCTACTGCGACGACTTCTCACAGGTCAGTTTTTGTGCAATAGGATCTCAAATGAGTGGATTGTCACTTTACTTTTTGTTTATAGTTGTATTATATAGAATCTGTAACATATCGTGTCTATTTTTGTTGCACCTTTCATTCCAGCTGTGGACAAGCGAAATACAAGATACGCTAGGAAGCATGGTTGCACTGCTTCCCGAGGCAAGGATTTGAGTGCTGCTATCGATTCATACACGAGTGTAAGACTTCATTTGCTTCTATCAGGTCTCTCTTTTTATGCAATATATAGCAAATTGAAATAGACGATTCTGAAATCCAAAAATTATTTACCATACATGGTTGGAAACACACACAAAACCTGTGTGTTCGTTCTTATTCTACAAAAAACATATTTTTTTCCTTTTGATTTTATGTTTCAGGAGAAGACAGGGTGCTCATACATAGGGATTTTTGGTTTAGAGATGCAATATATAAGGTATCAAAAAAAGTATGCCTCCCCTCAAAACCCTAATGATAAAAAAAATGCAAACCATCTCACACACGTTTGATAATATCAGTCATGTTGATTTTTTTAACTGATGGCATGTATCAATTTAATAACAATTGTGTTTATTTTAATTTTGTAAGTGTATTCAGCCATGCAGTTGTCTTCGAAGGTATATAATTATTCTTACATACGTTTGGTTATATCATTCATGTTGAATTTATCTAATATCAAAAGTTGGTGGTCTTCTTTGTTTTTTCCCCTATATGTCGTCGTTTATTCCAGTTTTCCATCGGCTTCATCATGGAATTTGTCCAATACGTATAAGCAGACTACTTGCTTTTGAAGTGTATATATAATGTTTATGTAGTGAATATTCAATTAAGATACCTTAGTTTAACTAACTTTCACATTAATTTATGCAGGTCGTGCATTTTATTGTGAGAATGAATCATTGTCAGGAGCTAGAGATAAATCTGAAAGCTTCCATGTAGCAATAATAGAGGTATTGAATATCATTTATGGTGATTAACCCATCCTTGATTGCATAAGTTTGACTTTAGTCTGGTCTTGGTTTATTTGCTTTGATCTGAGTTACCTTTTATCATAGGTGAAAGCATATGATGAAGATGTACTATTTTCTGAAAAGAGCTAAAAAACCTTGCCTATAAGCAGTATGATAACCACAAATCTAAAAATCTATAACAGTAACTTATATTGTGATAAATCCTATATTTCCTATGTTTTGATGTTACATTGTTAACTACATCTATTTACTTTTAAAGAATTTGTGATCAATTCCTTCCATTGCTTTTCAAGAAAAACATGGTATATGCTTTATACAAATAATGCATGCAATAGTGTTTATGCAATTACGCTGTTGTTATCTATGTTCTTAGGTGTAAGTAAATTTGGAAATTACTTCAGACTTTGATTTGTAGTAACCTTCAGTTATTCATTTGTCGCAGGTTTTGCCAAGGATGGATGAATGGGTACCGCGTGTTCACGGAACAACAGTGGAACTAAGGAGTGTGGGAGCTCGGGCTAAGCAATGTTTCTTTCTTTTTTTTATACAGCTAAACTTATTTAATATTACATGTGTCATTTTGCTGATTCCCGTCGTGATAGGTTTCATACATATTGACCGAGTTTTTTTCATGGCGAGTGGGAACGCAGGGTAGGCAGTTTTCTTTCTTTTATATAGCTCACCCCATTTACTATTACTTTTGTCATTTTGACGATTCCTGTTGCAACGGGTTCATACATATTGATCGAGGTTTTGTTTTCACTGAGCAAGTCCCCCTTTGGGTTATTAGTTGTGCAGACGTATAATCAACATTAGCAAGTCATCATGGGCTACTGAAATCTATGGCTACTATAGGTGTTAGGAAACTGTCAGATAAAAGTACCACTAAATCGCCGAACGATGATGGCCACTGGTACCAATGACCCCAAGGTACGTGAATTTATTGGCGCTCGAATGGTTATAAAAGAGGCAAAAAAATCTGGTCTTGATCGACTAATGTAAAGGGGCATTAACATTCTTATTATAAATAATATATGATTATTGTGTGCTGACAAAGTTCAGGTGGTTAGAGAAATTGTTGGGCTTGAACCACGGGAGACTTGACATGTTGCAATATCAAATACTTTGTGTTAGTATTTGGAAAAGCTCAAGTAGTTTGGGCTGGGCGTGACAAAGCTCGGGTAGTTTGTGTGACAAAGTTCAGGTACTTTGTGTTAGTAAATTTGGTTATGTTCTTGATTTAGGAAGCTGGTGACCCCTGAGTTCATGAGGCACAATTTCGTGGTGAGTTTTCACAATTATGGACCTATATCTGGTCTACGTTCATGTTTAATAGGGGTGAATTGCATTTTATAGAGTTGTTAAAAATGAAATGATATTAATGTATTTGTACTTACATCAAAACATATATCCTATAACAAAACGTTTATTAAATTTTGGTAGCTGTTCATGAATAGAAGTTCTTATATTTAGTAGCTATCCGAGTGGCGTAATTATCTTATTTTAGAGTCTACTGAGACCTTACATATGCAGAGACTCATAGGTATGTTAAACAATATTGGTGAATGAATTTTCTTTTAACTGATTCAAGGTTTGGACGGGATCAGAGGTGTTCAGAAATTGGCGAGTATGAAATGGAAAATGCAGACAAGCTGAGATTAGAACAGCAGCACTGGGTAAGAGCTCCAAATAATACAACAACTTGCTCATGAGATCTAAGAAAAGGTTTTATGGTCAGTAGAAAAATTTGTTATATTTAATACCCATACTCAGTTAATCGCCTAGAACAAAACTGACACTAGAATATGTTTTTTGATAGTTTTGACTTACAGTGATGTCTGTGAAGGGAGTAGCATCTCCTTATTTACCCATATGCGCTGCAACTTTCCCCATAATACACTCGATAAGTTGACGAATTGTCACACGAGAAGGAATAGTATGAGGATTGATGATAATATCTGGCGTGATGCCTTCAACAGTCCATGGCATGTCTTCTTGTGTGTAAGTCATACCAACGGTTCCCTTTTGACCGTGTCTACTACTAAACTTGTCTCCGATTTGGGGTATTCTAACTGATCTCACCCTCACTTTCACAAACCTCAACTACCTGTAATCAAGTTTTTAACGTTAGCAGCAGAAGTATTAAAAAAAATAGGCAGGGTCGGGTTGACTTGGAAACAGATGTTACCTGATCAACCATTCCGTTTTCACTGTGACGTAAGCTTGTGATGTAGTCACGACGAGTGTAACGAGAGGCTTGCCCCTGAGCTGCATCATCCTGAGCGATATGTGTTGTTTTTCCAATAATCACATCCTCACCTCCAACTCGTGTTCCCTACATTACAGCAATTTGTAAATTTTATTTAAGAAATGAATCCCGATAAATAACAAAAACTGCATCTACTACTAAAAAACGCTCACTGGAGGAGCAAGACCATCGTCATCCAACTTATCATAAGAACCATGCCTCATACCCTGTAAAAGAAAAAAATCATATCAGCGTCTACATACGTGGCCAAATGGCAAGTTAGATTAAAGAAGAAGAAGCACTCTTTGAAAATGAAACACTGATTGTTGTCATTAGTTGATCAGGTTTTAGGCGGTTGTCCAGTTGATTACAACACAATTAGAGATCTTTTCCTCCAGGTACTTAAACATATTTATAACATGTTTGCATTTGCATGTTATATTTACTACTTTGCTGATCTCATAGCTTTTCTATTCTGAATACATGTAGTTATATCTATTTTATGAATGTAACCGATTTTAAGTATTTTTTTCCCATTCAATCTTTCAGATGAACCTAATAACGGAGGCGACGACTTTCCTCTTTGATGTGCTTAAGCCCAAAACATGCTCACCTGCAAACCATGGTACACATTTCCGATGCTAATATACGCTTACTTCTGCTTGATAGACGTCGTATCGATACAACCCAAGCATAGGTATAAGTGTTTTAATACGTACATGATTATTTGCTGATGTGTGTAAGACTTGAGATGGAAACGAAGAGAGTTGAGGTAACAATTGTGTGTTTTAATCCTAGCAGGCTACTAATAGTTACGTTATATGACTTTAATAAGATAAAGAACCACTTATTAGGGTGTTTGGGATTGCTTATTCTTGAAGTGCTTATCTGCTTATTACCACTTTTTAGTAAGGAATCCATAAGCATCGCGTAAAACCAAAAAAAAAAATGTAGCGTAATATTTAATGTTATATGGTTAATTTTACACCACAACTTTAAATACCAATCGTATGTTAAAAGTTTTTTAGAAAATGTTGTATGAGAATATGTCTGAATTACTAATGTATGAGAACACAATTTTAAATCGGGCCACTTATAATTATGTGAGTCGATATAGTGAGCACCAACAAGATGTGGTATGCCAAATAGAATAAAAATAAGCAATGTTCTTACGCGGGTTTAGTTGTTATTCGTGTTGCCAAATAGAATAAATTTGCCGTTGAATATGTAGCAGAAGTTGAGATTGCCTCAGTCCGAGTTCGTGCTAGTTTGTGACCAGGTTAAAGAGGCAATAATATATTCTAGAAATTAGGGTCAAGTTGTGGGCTGTGAGCTTAATTGTTTAATTGTGTTTTAAAATCGTTGCAGGCTCTAGAACACATACGGATGCAAATCGTGTATTGGACCATGTACTACTCGAGGAGAGATATATTACTATTTGTCATTCAGTTAATCAAGTCATTTAATTATTGTTATTATGACGTTAATCACATATCGCAGTCATGGATTTTTGGGTTCACTTAAATAAACTTTACTATTACTTAAGGTTGTAATAGGATTTGATATTGTATATGGAACCTTCAACAATGACAGTTTTTTTAATAATTGCAATAAACAGAAAAATACTGTTTCTTTTGGAATGATGTTCTAACACATGTTTTTCTAGGATGCTTTCTATGGTGATCTTGGCTGAGCATTTTGGCATGTTGAAATGGGTTGGGGTTTGGATATTTATATATAAAGAAAAAGCATTAGCACAATGAAAGTATCTCCTTATTAATTCCCATCTGATTGATTTAATTGCATTGTTTGGGGTATTTTAACTATCTTCTTATTCCTCACTCAAGAGTAGTATTATTCTTTGTTTACATTAATGTAAATCGATTTGATAATTGGTAGGTTCAGTAAAGATGTGACTATTAATAAAACTTCGTATTCACACATGTGCAAATATGTCTTATGTATTTTGGTTAAAATCAACTTTTGAACCTTGAATGTAGGTGAAAAATGTCTAACTTATAATATATTCTATTATGTTGTCTAACTGAAGTTATAAATGTTGCAGTAACGGATCAAAATCAAGCGCTTCAATAAAATGTGTCGGCTGTCAAGGTTCTGGAATGAATGTGTCTATCAGGAATTTTGTCATATCTATGATTTAGCAAAATGGAACATTCATGTAAACAAGTATGTAAACACGAAGGTTGTCAAGCTTTAAATTTTCTCTAATATTCGATAAAAATACATTTCTTTTGGTTTCTAATGCATTGAAGGTTGAGAGTTTGCCGACATGTGGAAGGAATTAGCTATATTTGCAGCATACTTGATATTTTCTACTCTTTATGAGCTTTTATTATATCATATTATGTTATAAGGTCCAAATTCCTAATAACCATACACCAATGTTTGTTGTACAAACAAGATAATAAAAAACTGTTATGGTTTTTTTTCATGATACAACTTATAATATGACGAACCTCGAGCAATGATACATTTGAAATACGTTTTTATTTTTGATGTTATTACAAGTGAAGTTAACAGTTTCATGATAAATCTATTGCAATGTTTTTTGTTTCATAACTGAGTTTAGGACTACGACTTTTCTCTCAAATGGTATTTTAAGTAGTATTATTTTGTATTTATCTCTGTTTACAATGTCTTTTAATAAACTTTGTTATCAATAGTTATAATTGGAAAGAAAGTTAGGTAACTAGACAAAAAAAAAACACAATTGTCTTATAATATTGTCAAACAATTTTTAAAAATGTATTTAAGTTATTTAAAAACAACAAACAAATAATTATAATTCATGCACACCCAATCGTATTATAATATTGCTTGACAATTTTTAAAAATTTATTTAAGTTAACAAAAACCAACAAAAAAATCATTATAAGTCATGCACGCCCAGTGGG
The DNA here is from genome assembly GCA_019973895.1 of Chrysanthemum seticuspe. Lineage (NCBI taxonomy): Eukaryota > Viridiplantae > Streptophyta > Magnoliopsida > Asterales > Asteraceae > Chrysanthemum > Chrysanthemum seticuspe. The sequence goes on along the minus strand of BPTQ01000007.1, from coordinate 156,340,865 downwards.
CGGGCTTCGAAATCTAGTATATATATATATATATATATATATATATATATATATATATATATATATATATATATATATGTGTGTGTGTGTGTGTGTGTGTGTGTGTGTGTGTGTGTGTGTGTGCGCGCGCGCGTGCGTGTTTTACATGAAGCTAGAAATTCATATCTTTCATAATTTTTTTTCTAATATAAGCTTATATGGCAGTTTTTGACCCACACAATTGAATATTTGTTAGAAAATAATTAACTAAAACCTATTAACTTCTCTGTCTCAAATTTATTGTTTAAAATTTTTTTCCTTGAGTTGCCTCATATTGTTGTCCACTTTTTAAAAATAAAAAAAGAAAAATAAATCAGGTTTACCATATCACTCTCACTTGAAATTATTATTACAAATTTTAAAAAATTATAAATTAAGATAAACTTTGTCATTCCGTATAAAATAAGAAAAAGAAAACTACAATAACGATGATTTTTTTTAACTGTGTGTTTTTATGTTAGTGAATAATTACTCTGGGATGAAATTGTATGTATTATCAATCAAGAACTAACAAAAATGTATGTATACAACCACAAACAAACAATATGTACACGTATTGAAAGTATCCATTAGATTACGTAAGGCGGCCAAGTATGACTTTAGCATAAAATTTGACAAGTGCCGAAGTCGAGCTCTTTTATCGACTCCAATTTAGTTTAACTTTTCTTTTGGTACGTAAATCTTTTCAGAAACCCATTTCTCCTAAAAAACATTTGCTAAATTTTCCTTTTGTTATATAAAATATTTGAAATTCGTAAAAGGTTAAAAGGTAACTATTTCCAGAGGATGCCTAGTTACAAGAGAAATATCGTTTGTTTTCATAAAAAGTCAGTCAAATTACAAAGCTACAACCACCTTTGAAAATTAGTGCTATAACAATATCTACAGCTACATTCTATTTGTAGCGAACTACATATGAATTCTAGAATGTGATACCGTTTTTCAGGTGTTGAAATGACTTTACTATTTTTTATTTAATATATCATTAAATAAATACTTACCTTAAATTTTAGCGAAACGCTAACAATCGCCACTAGGGCTATTTCTAATAATAAATGTTTCATAAAATCTGCTAATAGTGAGATATAACTAAAACATGCTTTTCTTTTTTCGCTAACATAACTAATGAGGAGAGTAAATTGCATTTGTGTTTGAGAAATTATGCGAATAGTGGTTAGTGATTTTGAATGATTTTGTTTAGATATCATGTATTGTCTATAACATAAAATTTAGAAATTAGTTGGTTCGTTGTTAATAACAACCGAAGTTAGTTCGTTGATAATAACAATAACAACCCTTACGGTTGTTTTTAGCAAAACCTCATTTTTCAGCTAATCGGTTATTTCTAAAAACTTAGAATGAAGTTTTAGTGTAACATAGTGTAATTATTATAATATTCTAAAACAACGAGACTTTTTTCTCTCTAGTCTTTGGATAGAAAATGCATCTCTAAAATCAAGTAAAAAGGTTCTAAACTAAAATAACACTAACTCTTGTTAAATAGGAATAAACATGTGCGAGTTGAAGTAAAAAGCTATTAAAACCATAAAAATTAAAATCTTGTTTTTTCCAATAAATTTGTAAAACAGTTGACATTGAATCATAGAGTCATCTAGTTCAACGTCAAATAAATACATGAAAAGATTAGTTAATGCATTTGAATTTGGAAGTTAGTTATATGTAAACATAAATCAAAATTAGTATAGGTATTATGCACAATTTTTATACGTTATGAACACGGGCTTTAAACAACAACAAACAAGAACAACAACAACATTAACAACTACAACAACAACACTAGCAACATCCTCAATCCCACCACCACCAACAACAACAACCACAGTTGCGACAACACCAACACCAACAACAATCATGTTGTATATCACAACTAAACTTATGTGTAGGCATGAGTTAATATGGTATAAAATAAAGTACTCCGTACAAAATAGGAGATACTCACATTATTAGTTATGATAAAATTATACTAGTCACAAATCTATGACCAAAGTAGAGTTTTTAACCTAGTAATAAAAAACTTATTTATCATTATGAGGGTTTTAAAAAATATTACCTGATGTAAACGTATTTTTTAAAAATAATTACGTATCTTTCAAATTTTTTTTTTTATTTTTTTAGTTTTCTCTCAAAATTACTTCACAAGTACTACAAATCTAATAAGAAAAGATAACATAAACTTTAACAAACTATTTGTGGCGCTCAAATATTGTCTATTCGTCTAAAAACTCTTTAAACTAATATTTCAAACATACAACTAAAAATTTGATGATAAAGTAATGTGTAATAGTCTGCAATTTTAAAAATTATTTAACGGTTAAAAATAATTAATCAAAATAATTCAAAGACAGCGGAAGATTTAGTATCATTTTTACTCAAATTAGGTTTTTCATTCCATGAGACCCTTATAAACTAGTTTAATCAATCATAGTAAAAGACAAGTAAAATGACATTCCTTATGAAATGCAAGTAAATAGTGCTAAAGGAAGTAAGGTCGAGGTCTTATGATATGAGAACATGCTAGCTATGTTCATCATATCAGGTCATAGTAATTCATCTACCAGTGCAATGACTAATTTGCTACTTCCGTTGGTGAGTCAAGGAATATAAACTGAGACTCGAGGAGCATGGATTCAGCCTTGTTAGTACACTTCTTATCAATGGTAGACTAGGCCAGATGGTCATGGTTACCTAGCCCTATGCATATCCGCCCTTAACCCAATGGTCACAATATTAATAAGCTTCATGTATACAGCGTATCACTGAGGTTGGATACGCCGTATTCTTTTGTTTGACTTTATCACTTCATCTTTAGATCAGGTTTAATATACGGCGTATGTTCACATGAGAGTACGCCTTATTCTTCAAAGTCATGCAAGGTCTTGATTTCGTCTAAGTATGATGATACGGCGTATACAGTTAACACTAATACGTCGTATAAGATGTCAACTCATCATGTATTTTATTTAACTTATTCATTTAGGATCCAAATAATGCCGATACATGCTCTTTATCCATAATTGCTCCAAAAACACTGAGAATAACAAAAGTAAATTATTAAGTAATGATTTTTATATAAAATGATAGTATATGAGCAATATATATCGGATAGATGACGTATAAATATAATACTCATTTGATTACATCAATACAATATATATATATTAGTCATGAGTCGCGTATTATATCGTGTGACCATATGGTCTCGTAATTTATCGCTAATAATGTTTAGTTTATACTTTGCATGTATAACCAACAAACTTACACCGTATATGTTTAATATATTAGCTCAATAGTTAAATACTTCTTCCGTCTTAATTTAATTGTTCATATTTCCATTTTTATATGTCTCAAAAAGATTGTCCACTTTCTTTTTTTAGTAAAAACTAGAGAATCTAAAAAGGAAATATTTTATTCGTGTGGTTGAAAATTAAAGTTGTCTCACTTTTATTAAACTTTGTGATTTCTCTCTCCTGACAATTAAATTGAGACAGAAGGAGTAATAGATATCTGCCAATAGGATCAGTGACAAAGCAAGGATTATTTAGTCGGATGAGCCATTTTTTTCAAGTAAAAGAAATAAATCGTAAATTTTTTATAATAGAAGTTACTCATTTCAACCATACATGACACTCTTTAACATCGTTATAATCGGTTAAGACTATCTAAATTGTGACAACTAATGAATAAGAAATCATAATCAGTTTAAATAAAAAAAAACAAGTACTCGTAAATATTCTACTTAAAGTAAGAACGCTACATCTTCAAATAAGCAAAACCAAACACCAACATAGCTAACATGATGATGAAAAACTAATAATTACTTGTACATTACTTCTCATCAGTTTCACGATTCAATAACCAAATATGATGCCTTCTTATTTTAATCTGGATTAACCAGTTCTTTTAATTTAATCTAGTTTAGTGGGCCAAATTTCGTTCCTGGTTTAAGACCAGTCGATCACTTTTCTATTGTTGGTATTACGTGTCTTGTTCGTTAAGTTTGCTGTTTGTGATGTCGAAGTTGGGATGAACCAGTTCTTTTAATTTAATCTAGTTTAGTGGGCCAAAAGTATTTTTGTAAAGTAAATACATAATTTTGTAAAGTAAATACAACCAACTTGTATCTAATAGAAGACTTGGGTTGGCCATGCCCATCCTAGCTTCTACATGGCTACGTCCTTGACTAGGATTGTTGTGAATTTTATTGGTAAGTCGTTTATTACCACCTTACAATTAAAAATGCCATTGTCTTAACGGTAGAATTTGTACATGTAGTTTACTTGTGAACGCGACACAAATGGTATATGGAGCTTCATGATGCAAGGTATATTAATAAAAATAAATCGGCATGACCATGAGTAGATTGTTGTGATTAACTGAAAAACCTTATAATAAGGTTATCTTGTGTTTTTTTGGATTGTTGGAGTTAGTTTAGATCATAATAATTATTTGTTTTGTATTTTATGGACATTTTTTGTGTTTGTATATATATTGTACCCAACTCTTTAGTACTTTTTTAATTATCATGTATTGTCAAGTATGTTTGATATATAATGAAGCAATGTATCGACTTGAAATGGTGTGAATGCATTAATTTATTGTTTTGTCAAGGCATTTTTCAATAATTTGTGTATCGAAAAAATTGGTTTCAAAAGTACGGGTACAGAACACTAAAATGAATTTTCATTTTATTTCTCATTGTTCAACCTTATTAATTAGTAAAAAAGAAAAGGCTAGACTTAAAAGTGAAAAAAAAAAAAAAAATGAAATACCACATAGTAAATATTTTTGTCAAACCACATTCATTGGTAAATAAGTTTTATAAAAACAATTAATTAGTCAAAAACTCGACCAAACTAAAGTTACGTCAATAAATATATTGCCATCTAGAATGGTGATACAATTATATAAAGGATAATAGGATACACACAAAATCGACAAAACAAACCATTCAATTAAATGGATAGTAATATAGTATCATTAGCACTGCTTCCTTCATGGTTTCTTCTAATAGCCCTTACCTTACCATGCATTTTTATATACACTATACGAAGGAAGAGCTCAACCATGGCTGGCCGTAAGCTTCCGCCCAGCCCGCGTGGGCTTCCGATAATCGGGAACATTCATCAAGTGCTAGCAGGTGAATGCATATATAAAACCCTATGGAATCTCTCCCAGAAATACGGCCCGGCTATGCTTCTTCATTTTGGTAGCGAACCAATTCTTGTCATTTCCTCTAGCGAAATGGCTAGCCAGGTCTTAAAAACTAATGATCATGAGATGTCTACGCGTCCACAATCGAAGGCTGCCAAGCGATTATCGTATAATTACTTGGATATTTCATTCTCCCCTAGTGATGATCATTGGAGGGACATGCGTAAGATCCTCATATCTGAATTCTTGATTGGTAAGAGAAATAAATTGTTTAAGAACAAGTTGGAGATTGAGATGGATGGTTTCGTTCGTTCACTCTTATCACAACCCTCAGGAACCATAGTTAACTTAGAGGATGCATTCCATTCTCTAATAATGGATGCTACGTGCATGGTTATATTTGGAAAGAGCTATAGGGGCAAGACCTTTAATGGTAAAAGTTTGAAAGAGATATCTCATGAAACAATGTTAATGCTTGCTGGTTCATTCTCAGATTATTTTCCAATAGTTGGGCCGATTTTGGATGAATTAAGAGGGTGGAATCGGAGATTAGAGAAGTCTTTTATTGATGCTGATGGATTTCTTCAAAAGGTTATTGATGAGCATCTTGAACATAAAGCAACCAAGAAAACTGACGATGAGAAAGATTTTGTTGATGACTGCATTTCTCGATTAACTAACGATGAAACGAAAGCAATCTTGATGGTACACAACTTGTTTCTTACTTAATTTTTGCTAATTATTTAAAACAACAAAATACTTGCATATTCCATTGCATGTATTACACAGAGCTGAAATGCTTTTAAAACATATGCTATTACGTACTTGGCCTTCTCTTTTACTGTCTTTTTTTCCTTATAAGATCAACAAAATTTCTAACTTCTCCTTTGTTGTGTATCAAATAATCGAATGAATATGACCATGACGTTATTGGCACACAATATATAAAAGGTCTTTGAAATTTGATACATTTATTAGGAAAAATAATTGATACATACCATACTAAAAAAATGATACTAAATTTTTTTTTAAAACCTATACCTAATTGCTGGGGAAAAAAATATTTCACATAACTTTAATTTTCTTAGTCTGTGATATATTTGATTTTTTAAATGACAGGAATTATGCATAACATAATTTCTTAATGAGTATAGTAAATTACCAAAAGTTTATGTAATATTAATACAACTAGATTTCAGACATGTCCCATGGATGAGATCGTTCCATGAATTTGTGTACAAAAAGGAAAGTGCGTATATAAAATCATGAAAGAAAACTATTATTTAATGAACGACATGTTTTTCTCATATCAATAAAAGCATCAAGCACAATATAGAGTTTATAATAGAGTAAACTGCAAAAATCATCCATGTGGTTTGTGTATTTTCGCAAGAATCATCCCTATCTCAAACCTTCAGCATTAAACATCTCCAAGTCCACAAACCTTTAGCAATAATCATCCCCGAGCACTAACGTCGTTAGTTTTACCCGTTAAGTGTTAAATAATATTTTCCCGTTAGTCCCTCCGTTAACATTTGTTGCACCGTTAGTCCTCATTTTACGTTTTCGTCACTTTTTACGTTTTTGTCCGTTTTTACTCGTTTTCGTCCGTTTTCGTCCGCTTTTTATCCGTTTTTGTCCGTTTTTTTTATGTATTCATCCGGGTTTTTTACGTTTTTTACGTTCTCGTTCGTCTTTTTTTTACGTTTTTGTTTTTTTTACGTTTTTGTTTGTTTTTACTGGTTTTCGTCGGTTTTTATATGTTTCGTTCGCTTTTTATTCGTTTTTTTAAGTTGTCGTCCGTTTATATACGTTTTTGTCCTTTTTTTTTTACGTTTTTGTCCATTTTTTACGTTTTTGTCCATTTTTTACGCTCTCGTCTGTTTTTTTACGTCTTCATCCTTTTGTTTTTACGTTTTTGTCCGTTTTTATCCGTTTTTGTCAGTTTTTATCCGTTTTCGTCCGTTTTTTTACGTTTTTATCCGTTTTCGTCCGTTTTTTAACATTCTCGCCCAATTTTTACGTTTTTGTCTTTTTTTTATCCGTTTTCGTTCGTTGTATATTCGTTTTCGCCAGTTTTGTTACGTTTTTGTCCGTTTCTTTCCGTTTCCACCCGTTGTTTTACGTTTTTGTCTGTTTTTTTTTTCCTTTTGCGTTTGTTTCTTATCCGTTTTTTTACGTTTTTTTTTTTCTGTTTTTATCCGTTTTCGTTCGTTATTTATTCGTTCTCGCCAGTTTTTTTACGTTTTTGTCATTTTTTTTACGTTTTTGTCTGTTTTTTTTCGTTTTCGTTGGAAAAAGATATTTTCGAAAAAAAAAAAAAAATTTGAATAAAAAATTGAATAAAAAAAATATTTTCAAATATTTTTTTTAAAAAAAAAATATTATAAAAAAAATTTTGAAATTTTTTTTTTTCAAAATTGTCAATATGTCGAAATTTGAATAAAAAAAATATTTGAAATAAAAATCTTATAAAATTTTTTTTTTCAATATTTTTTGAAATTTGGACATATTGTAAAAAAATTTCCGAAAAATATTGACAAAAAACAGACATTTTTTGTATTTTTTTTATTTTCAAATTTTTTTTTCGGAAATATTTTTTTTCCAATTTTTTTTTTGGAAATTTTTTTTCTTTTTGGAATAAATTTTCAATATGTTGAAATAGTACAAAAACGAACAAAAACGAACAAAAACGAAAGAAAAACGGACAAAAACGAAAAAAAACTAGCGAAAAAGATTAAAAAAACAGGCGAAAACGGAAAAAAAAAAAGGGACAAAAACGTAAAAAAATGGCGAAAACGGATAAAAAACGAACGAAAACGGATAAAAACAGATAAAAACGTAAAAAATCGGGCGAAAACGTAAAAAAAACGGACGAAAACGGATAAAAACGTAAAAAAATGTCGAAAACGGATAAAAAACTGACAAAAACGGACAAAAACGTCTAAAAGTGACGAAAACGTAAAATGAGGACTAACGGTGCAAAAAATGTTAACGGAGGGACTAACGGGAAAATATTATTTAACACTTAACGGGTAAAACTAACGACGTTAGTGCTAAGGGATGATTATTGCTAAAGGTTTGTGGACTTGGGGATGTTTAATGCTGAAGGTTTGATATAGGGATGATTCTTGCGAAAATACACAAACCACATGGATGATTTTTGCAGATTACTCTTTATAATATGTAACATATATTACCGTACCAACATATAAAAATATGTAACACATAATATAAGTACAAAGTTACATAAAAAATATATATTTGATTGTACTTTAAAATTTAGGATATTTCATATATCACCCTACTTTCCTGATTAATTTCATATATACTTAAAGTGTAAGTATTGAATGCAAAATGTACAATGTATTCAATACATGTTTGGTTATATATATGAAATTTCCAACTAAAATTAAAGGAGATTAAACACTTTATGATTTAAATACTATCATAATGTTGATTTAGCTATTAGAAAATAAGTATATAATTGTCATGTTGATTAATTCATACATTAAATATTCTAATCTTAATATTCATATTAAGTAATTGTGCAAATTGAAAGTTGAAATTTTTTAGAAATTACTACACCCGCTATATGCTTAAATAATGAACATTTTAAGTATGTAAAAAAAATTATATTCATATTAATCGTAACAAAAAGACGTCGATTGTTATTATATTTTAAATATATGTAATATTACAAATTTAATAGTTAAAGGGTGTGAAATAAAATTTTGTGAACAATTTTTTGAGGAAAATAAAAATTATGTTTCAAATTATGTTCATATTCGACGTATCATTCTTGCCATATCATCCTTTATTGTCACGACATATATAACATCATCAATCAAGTCACATTTATCAAAACTTTATACTATACTAGTTGGATGTCTGCGCATATCGCCGTCGATAAATATAATAAATGATTGTTAAACCAACTCCCCCCGCAGTTCCTACCAGCTTAATGAATTTATTTCACAGCACTCCGAATGTATATGTGTTCATTGTATGTGTTTGTTTAGCTTTCTCACAACACTATATTGACATCATTATTCCCGCATATACAAAGACCTACACACTCTCTTACTCGTTAATCCTTTCAAAAGTATATAATTTTGACGAATCAAATTTGTATTGATTTATATTGAGGTTTAAATTGTAAAAAAATTGAATCAAAATAAAACAAACCCATTAAAAATGTAAAAGATGAAAATCCATGAAAAATACATTAAAACAAAGATTGAATTAAATAGCACAAAGTTCTAGAAAATATGATGATGTTAGATAATAAAAAAATAATTAAATAAAAAGATATCTCAATTTGAAAATAAAAGTAATTTTTTTGTTGAGAAGTGACATATATTATTCTATGATTGCACATTTGTATCTTAAATTTTTGTGAACCCCACAACGTAAATGCTTTATATAATAACTAGTCGAGTACCCACTCCTAGCGGCAACGGTGTTTAGTTTTCTGCAAAATTCCGACGACGCACAAGTTTCTTTCAACAAACTGTACTTGTAGCGTTAGGGAATCTTTTTCGAATAACAATAATTCTGAGGCATGGTTGCATAGCAGCAGAAATATACAGTTAAAAAAAATAGGTGGAGTTGATCTAAGTGTAGGAGTATATTTTCTGATAGGATTGTTTTAAGTTATTAAGATTTAGTAATAATAGATTCAAACATAACAAAAAACAACGGTATTGTGTACTTGGGAACATTATTGTGTAGTTTAGAGGTATAGCCAATTGTGTGGGCGTCTTTTCTTGTTTTGTTGGTAATTTAGGCAGTGATAACTAATTCTTTTTTTCATGTTTAGCATTTATCATTTGGTGTATGGCTTTTAAACTTGTAACCTTACAAATTCGATATCACCATAATAAGATTATTTTGTACTATCAATTTGCATAGATATTTAAGCATTGTTCAAAGCTATTTGTTGGGGTACAAATAATTATCACAAAAGATAACAATACGGTTTAATTTGTGTGATTCTAATAAACTTACATAACATTATCGATATACTGGACAAAAGGCTATACAATATATATCAACTTTTAAAAGACTGTTCATATATATCAACTTTTAAAAGACGATTTATATATGTTAGTCCCGGAAGTGGTGCAAGACCAAAATTTTCAAAATAACATTAAACATTTTTCTATACATATGACAAAGTACATGTATCGAAGCAAAATAAACAACAAAAAACTAGAATTACTTGATCTCTCGTTTTCTAAATTTGTCACGGGTTCCACAACTACTTCATCATTTCTCATATAATTTTGTCAAGTCTCCTTTTTGAGAAATCACATGTAAAGTGTAGCTAATTTGTCAAAAAAAAGTTAATTCGTTATAATTTGATCACATTTAAACATTTGAAAATTTTAAAACATTTAGACTTTTGAAAATTTCGTAATTTTAAAATATCAAAATATAAAATAAAGCAACAAAAACTAAAAAATTATATAGTTCAAAGTTCAAAAACCTTTTAACTGTTTCAATTTTGCAAAATTATTTTAAAACTTTCAAAACTTTTAGAGAAATTACTAAGTTCTGAATTTTTAAAAAATTTAAAACTTCAAAAGTTTCAAAATTACATTTTTTTTAAAGAATTCAACTACTAAATATTCCTAAATTTAAACAAATATATATGTAAAAGTATTCAAAAAATTTAACTAATATTTTCATGTGTTATTGAAACCCTCCAACTACAATAACAAAAATCATCGTATCTCTCATGAATAACACATTTCTTTGTTTGTTTTTCTCTACAACCGAAGCATCAACGATTTTAAACACTTTTGACTCTTCTAACTTTAATCTTATACGAGCAAACAATCAAAAAAATACCTCATATCAAAAAAAAAAAAAAATAATACAACAAATTAATATAAAATAATTATAAAACAAACAATATAACAAAATTGTACAGAATTTGATACAAACAAACAACACTTTAATAGCAGATTCCGGTATACCGGTGATGGAAGATTTTGTTTGGAACTTGAACAAAAAAAATTTAAACATACTTTTAAAATAAACTCTATAACAAAATTTAAACCATAAACTTTATAACAAAATTTTATAAAACATACTATTTCCGGCGGCGGCAACACTTATTCTGGCGGCGAAAAAACTGTTCCAGGGGGCGACAACACTATTTACGGCGACAACCGCTGAGGAAACCTTTCTCAGCGAGATAGCAGCGGTAAGCGGCAGCTATAACAAAAAAAAAACCCCAAAATGTTAATATACATAGATCTATACAAAAAACCTATAGATCTACAAATAAAATCTATAGATCTACAAATAACAAAACCTCTTGGTGGTGTTCAGTGGTGGTTAGGCTATTGATAGATCTACGGCGGCGGAAAGCGGTGGGGTGGCGTCCGATGGTGGCGAGGTCGCGTGGTGGTGGTGTCGCGTGGTGTGGAGGTCGGTGATGGTGGTAGATTTGTGGTGCCGGTGGTGGTGAAGTTATAGTGTGTATTTTTTGAGATTATGAAGAAACGAGTATTTTGTGTTTTGTTTTTAGGTTTTTGTTGTTTGAGGTGAAGTGTGTGTTTACAGTCTTTCAATATTTTTCTTTTTCTCTCACATTTGACCAATTTTAACCTTTCAACTTTTCAACTTTGATTGCTTTTACTTTATATATAGTATAGATATACATAGGTTTAGATTACATAAAATAACTTTAGATCTTATTTATTTTCGACATAAATATCTATTATGAAAAAGAAAATATAATTTAAATATGTCAGTTAATATTATATAATTCTTTTTTGTCTGCCTAATATATACTTTTTAAAGAGGAAATTTTCAAAACAGACATATAGGTAACCGTGTTACGAAATAAACCCTCTAAAATTGTTTCACCAAAATCTACTCTATGCGCAAATTGCTTTTGCACGCAATGATTATTTGCTTTCTTAACTTATGCTTAATACACGTATAATTCAATCAAATTAAGATTATATAATAAATTGACACGTGACATTACGTGCAAAACTGTTTACACTCGATACATGTTTGCACTCTTAGTTTGATTAAATTGAAAGGTTATTAATGTAACACGTGGTTGTACGTGCAAATAAGTTCTCTCTTCATGTTTTTGCACACCTAGTTTATATAAAAAGGTAATTTTCTATGTGCCCCGGTCGCTCCAAGTCTATACCTTTTCTAGACAAAAAAGAAAGAAAAAATGACTTCTCAAAATGCCCAAGGAGACTTGAGCAACTTGGGCAACGTATCTCTCACCCCTTTAAATGTTAACAAGTGTCCCATGGAAGTACAAGTCGCCCAAGTCTTCTAAAGACACTTGTCAACATTATTGCACTTGTATAGGACCTTTGTAAACATTTAAAAGGCGGGGGACAAGTCACTCAAGTCTCCTAAGTCTCATGGGCCATCTTGAGAAGTCATTTTTTTTTTTGTCTAAAAGAGATATAAACTTTAGGCGACTGGAACACATAGAGAAGTAGCTCTTATATAAAAGTAATAGTTAATAATGTGACATGTGTCCGTACGTGCAAAGCATTTTGCTCTCCAAGTTACTGTAATTTGCACGCCTAGTTTAGTTTTCTCGTGAGATGTATGTATGTGCAAACGTTTTTGCTCTCCATGTTTCTTGCACGCTTAGTTTTCTTGTTTTATTTATTAGAAAATGGTAAGATGGGTTATAATGTTCTGTTACCTAAGATGACATCAAGTTTACTTTTAATCAAAGCACAAAATCGTTCTCATTTTAACCAAATAAGTAACCTATTATATCTTATGTTTTAATTATTTGCTATGACTAATACAATAATGAATTTTCGGTAAAAGCACGTATGATGTCTACTCTTTTAGCTATATATGATTCCAAATATGCTTAGATTGGTGGCCGGTTTAGTGAGAAGTGAGAAATATGTAAATATTATGAGCTAACTTTAGTGAAAACTTAAACATGACAGAATGTTCTTGACGCATCAGTTGACACAAGCGCTACAACCACGGTGTGGGCAATGTCTGAGATCGTGAAGATTCCAAGAATTATGGAAAAGTTGCAAAAGGAAATCCGAAGCTGTGTTGGAAGAAAATCGAAGGTTCATGAATCGGATATTGCCAAGATGACATACTTAAAAATGGTGGTGAAGGAGACATTAAGATTGCACACACCTTCTTCATTTTTAATCGGACGAGAATGTGTAAGCCATTGTCAAGTTGGCGGATATGACGTCTACCCTGGAACTAAAATCTTGGTCAATATCTGGGGGATAGGAAGGGATTCACGAACATGGAAAGAGCGGCCAAACGAGTTTTGGCCAGAGCGGTTTGAAAGTTTTAAGTTTGATTTTCTAGGAAAACATTGCGAGATGGTCCCATTTGGAGGGGGCAAGAGAGCGTGCCCCGGGTATAACTCAGGTATTGCGATTGTGGAGTTTATTCTTGCAAACCTTCTTTACATGTTCGATTGGGAATCACCCGGGGGAGTACGAAACCAAGATCTGGACATGGAAGACTATGGCTTCTGGCATGTTGCTAGGAAAACACCTCTTTGCCTTGTGCCCAAAGAGCACCAATGGGAAGACTAGGAGTCAAATCTATTTCCCATGAATGGTAAGTTAATATTATAATGGTCATAAAGAATAATGTTCCATCTGGTTGAACTTTTTTTATGGTATGATACATTTCGAATCCACATGTTATAACTTATGAACATTTGTGTCAATTATATAAGTACTTGCAGCTGTTATATCATGCTTTTATGTTTCCCAGTTCTGTAATTATATACAAACTGTGTCAATTATATGAGTACTCGCAGCTGTTATATCATGCTTTTATGTTTCCCAGTTATGTAATTATATACAAGCTGCTTTGTTAATATCATTGTAGGTAACAAACTTGAACATCTAAGTACCATATGTAATGACAGTTGATACAAAAAAGTAGAGAATTGCATCATGCTATGGTTTCTTCAAATTATCTTACAAACAATACATTCGAATTATACAAAGCTTATACATGAAATCATTCTAGACTAATGATCATGGGCTTAGGCCTAATTACATGACATCCATACTAGTGGGCCTAATTCACTTTGTCTTAGAATAATTGTTCACAGACAAAAACACACAGTTAAAGAAAAACATCATCTTATAGCTTTTTCTTTCTTACTCTTTGCTCTTTTAACTAATTATTTTTTTTTATTATTATTTTTTTTTAATAATAACTTCAAGTTAGAAAAATATGATAAACTCGAACTAAATTTCTATATTTTTTAGCACAATTAATTTGAAACAACTTAAAATGAAAATGTTAATAACAAATATGAGATAATGGAGTTTTTAAAGTTTGGAAGAGGCTACAACTTCCTACGTTAATTCATTATTGCAGCCTTTGCGGGATTGGTTCTAAAAAGATGACTTCGTTGGACTAAGGTGTCATTTGTTTTTTCAGAGCTTTTCCCTCTTCATCTGCAAACCATGTTTGCAGAAGAAGAGGTACATTTAAGCACTTTATTTGCAAGAAGAAGACCGTTTGTTTTTTGTGCTATTAAAGTACTTCTTTCATTTTTATTTTTTTTTTAATTTTTTTTTTAAAGAAATGGAAAAAAGAAGTGATTGAAAGAGGTGGAAAAAAGAGGAAATTTATGTCTGCAGTAGAAGAGGAAAGAAGTGATTTTACCCTCTTATGTCTGAAAAAAAACAAACGGTCTTCAAAGAAATTGTCTGCGCGCCTGCAGACATAAGAGGAAAAAAGAGCTTCTTTGAAAAAACAAACAAGGCGAACGGGCCGGTAAAATGTTTGTCAAGTGGGTTCTTTTTATTTATTTATTTATTTATTTTTGAAAGGCATGTGTGCCAAGTTGTTGCTTGTCTCATGGGAGTCTTAATGGGACATATCGTCTTGTTCTGGCTTACGGTAAAACTAAGGGCTAATAACCTATTAAAGCATCATACTTGTCACAAATGTTAGTTTGACGTAGCGAATAAAAAAAATACCCCCTTTGACCACCTTTCTCGTTCAACTTTGCTTAAATCACACATTGACCACCTACAAATCCCGGTTGTGTCCACCTAAGCAGTAACTTGTCCACATCAGTTTTCCACCTCAACATATATCACGTTTTATTTATTTTTTTCTCTCTCTTTCACTTTACCCTCTTACCCTCTTTCACTTTACCAAATTCATTCCCAACATAAACCCTAATATTCATCTTTTGCAATTCACTCTAAATTGAAAACTGATTCTCTATTGCATCACGTTAAAAATCAATTTCTTACTTAAATGGCCTCGTCTTCTGCATCTTCGCGTTATAATCGAAGGAAATATACGAAAGAAGAAATTGCACGTTTGAATCATTGTAAATGTATGCACCCAATCTATGAACAGGTGTCTTGGACGCCTGAGAATCCTGGTCGAAGATTCAAATCATGTCCAACGCGTGTAAGTAGTAGACTCATAAACCTTTATGTTACTTGTTTTATGTTTTTTTGTTTCTGCTAATCATTATTGTTTAATGTGTTTGTAAAGAATAAAGATACAAAATGTGAGGTGTATGGATTCCTTGATGATGAGTTACCATCACAGTACTATAAAAACCTCATGTATAGGCTCCATAAGGACAACCAGGTTTTGGAGTGCAACCTTGAAAGCTTAAATCATCCACAAAATAGCGACCATGTTGTTGAAAAGAATCAGAATGATGCTCTACCTGTGGAACTCATTTACAAAGAATTGAATGACCTGAAGATGAACGGGAAAATGTACGACATGTTCTTGGGTGGTTGCATATGCTTCATGGTGCCGGTTTTGTTTTTCATTTTGGTTATGATGGTTGTTTATGTAAGACACTAGATACAAACTAGTGGTTCTTGTTATGTAGTAAATTATGTAGGTTAGTGTATTTGTATTATGGACCAATTCAAGAAATGTTGCTTGTTTTCTATGATCAATGGGATGTTTTTGAAGCAAATGTCCAAACTGTGTTGTTGTATACTAGTATATGATTCATGTTTATAGGATTGATGCTCACAAGTATATGATTCATGTGTATAGTATATGATTCATTTGTATACTGATATAGGCACATTCAAAAAGATATTTGCAGCACAAACACTACATGAATTTGGCATCATAAGCACATTCAAAATGATATTAGTAGCACAAAAACTCACACTTTATAAGGTAAAGTGTATGTGCAGAACACATTGGCTTTAAAAGCCTTATAGTAACTGAGACATATACAGTTACATCCAACCTATCAATTCACCAATTTCCTTTTGAACCAAGACATATCACATCTACACCACAAACCAATTCATATCATACCAGTTATAAGATACCATACACATACACCAAATGTGTTCTTTCATAACATATTGTTTGTGCTTCAGCACCATAGACTGTTACAACCAGAACACAGGCATACATTGTTTGTTAAAAAGCCTTTCTAGATACAAAATAGAGCTATGTAGTGGCATCAAAAGCAGCACTACATCAACTATAACATCCAAATAGTGGCAATAATTGCTGCACTATAACAGTTTCAGTTACTAAGTAAACTTGGCCTTTCCATGAACAAAATAGGGCATGCTAATTATACATACAATTACGAGTTGGGGCTTTTTAAGGATCTAGTCTAGGACTATTTTATTGTCCACACTAGAACCAGGCCCTTTTGCTGGTGCATATAGCTTCTTACTGATAATTCTTTGACTAGGAAACCTTGGTGGTAGCATTTGAGCTGCACTTTTTTCTCTAGTTTGTTGCAATGGTTGGGCATCAACTTACATTGTTTTTCTTCCAAGCAATGTTTTTGTTGCACCCACAACTGCTTTTGTCTTCTTTCCACTAGACATTGAGGCTGCACCTGTTCCACCTCTTGCTCCTCTTCCACCCCTTGCTCCTCCCGTCATTCTTCAGATTTCAACAATCTCAGATTCTGCAGCTTTCCTTGATCTTGTAACAACCTTACTTGCCAAATTGACTGATCCACCCACTTGAGATTCTTGAGTAGCTATCATTAATAGATTACAAAAAAATTGTATATTAGGATAATCTGTTACATCAAATTAACTTATGGCTTTACAAATTTATGTTTAGTCAGAAGTACCTGCTATGTTTGGATCATTACTAGCTCTCCCAGTTCTGCCAGGCATACCAGAATTCATAGGTTGTTGATCCTCAATAGTATCTGAACTAGCATCATCCATAGCCAACCATGTTCCCATCCTTGCGACCCTCTGAGCTGGAATAAGTCTACCACTTTTGGTTCTACCTCCTTTCATTTTCAAGTGACCCCTATTGGAACTGCCACCCCTTTTGTTCTTTTATTTTCCCAAGTAAAACAGTCTACCATCACCTAACACACCTCTCATATTTGTAGCTCCCATTTCAAACTCATTGATATTGTTAATACAAATATCGTCATTAAACGTTATTTATATTTTTGATCTTTGCCTAAGTTTTGTTAACGACAAAAGTAAATTTAATTTATAAAAGCTTAAAGCTTGTCAAGTTTATTAGATATTAAAACAAGCTTTCTCAAACAATATATTCATCATTTAAGCATTTACATTTATGATTAGTAACATCTTGATATGACTCTAATCATTATGTATGATAGTAGTTTGTAGAATGTGTTAGGTTCTTAAAACCAAACACTACTTAAGCATTTGCATATGTCTATAAATAGTAATACAACATTTGACATCATGTATTACATCATGGAAATCATTGGAAGATTCCATTAGATATTTTGTGAAGATTTGTACTCTTCATATCTTGCACAATCTCACTTAGATAGAGTTGACTTTGGCAAGATTTGATATCTTGGCTGTCAGACCCGGCGGTACCAAAATGGTACACGGGCGGAACCCTTTTAAGGGGTCCGCCGTCCGTGGACGCTCCTGTCCAATTTGGCTATAAATAGCAATGCCAAGCCAAGTAGTTTCTTATCCCTTTCTAACATACTCTCATACATATCTTCTCTCTAACCTTTCTAACTCAGTTTCATATCATATTAGTGATCTCTTTTGTAGCAAAGAAGATCAAGTCATATTCAAGCTTCAACGAGAAGTTGGAAGTCTTGTTTGTTTAGTGTTGTATGATCTAGTGTTGATCCATACTTCATTGTTGTATCAAACCATCATAATCTTGTGAGTGTGAGTGGTTAGTATTTTAGTCCTCAAAATACATTGTGTGTGGGAGTAGTTGTACCCTTGGAAAGAACTCGACATCTAGCTTAGTGTCGGAAATAGTGTAAGCGAAGTGTAAAGGTTTTCTCCGCCGGTGAAAGGAGCTTGTTGACTAGTGAAGTTAAACTCTCGAGTATGAGACTCGAGGAGTGGAGTAGGGCAAGGAAAAAGAGTCCTTGTAGGCCGAACCACTATAAACAAGTTGTTTTGGTTTGATCATTTCTTTCCTTATTTACTTATTACACATTGCTTGCATATTTCATTAACATACTTAAGATCAATATCAATTGATCTTTCAATAAGTTTCAAAACAAAGTTTTTAATTGGTAAATTATTCAACCCCCCTTCTAGTTTTCTACAATTGGTACCAGAGCCTCGTTGCTCAAGAATTTCTAAAATAACTTGTATTTTATAAACTTGAAACGATCCATGGATTCTGAAAACTTTAAAGAAGGGCAATCTATGCAAAGACCACCACTCTTTGAAACCAATGGATTTATCTATTGGAAAAACCGTTTTGAAACATATGTAAAATCAAAAGATATAGATCTTTGGTTTATTATTGTTAAAGGAGATTTTAGTTCTACAACAAAGGATATTTCCGTTGATGAACAAAAGAAATTAGTTGCTAAAAATAATGAAGCTAAAATGATGCTTTATAATGCTTTACCTAGAAAAGAATATGAAAGAATTTTTATGTGTGAAACCGCCAAAGATATTTGGGAATCTTTAATTGTTACACATCAAGGTAATTCACAAGTCAAGGATAACAAAATTGATCTTCTTGTTCAACAATATGAACAATTTGTTATCCCTGAAGAAGAAACCATTGATTGTGGCTTTGCTCGTTTTAACACTATCATTACATCACTTAAAGCACTTGATGAATCTTTTCGTAGTAAGAACTTTGTCAGGAAATTTCTTAGAGCACTCCATCCCAAATGGAGAGCTAAAGTGACCGCTATTGAAGAATCAAAAGATCTCTCAATAATGTCACTAGACGAGCTAATTGGCAACCTCAAAGTTCACGAAATGGTAATGGAGAAAGATTCGGAGATCATCAAAGGAAGAAAGGAGAAGATCAAATCCGTTGCTCTTAAAGCAAAGGCGGAATCAAGCGATGATGGTGAATCTTGTTCCGATAGTGAAGATGAGGAGTATGCCATGGCCGTTAGAGATTTCAAGAAGTTCTTTAGAAGAAGAGGAAAGTTTGTAAGACAACCTCGAGAAGAAAAGAAGCCATTCCGAAAAGATCGGGATGATAAGAAGAGTAAAGGTGAAAGAAAGTGTTTTAGATGTGGTGATGCAAGTCATCTCATAGGAGAATGTCCCAAGCCACCTAAAAGCAAAACTCAACGAGCTTTTGTAAGTGGTGCTTGGAGTGATAGTGAAGACGATGAAGAATCAAGCAAGGAAGAGATCGCTCTAATGGCACATGAGTCAAATGAGGTACTTTCCGACTCTTCTTATTCTTCTATAGATGATGACACCTTGCAAAAACAATATAATCAATTGTGTGAGCTAAGTCTAAAAATCATAACTAAAAATAAATTTCTAAAAACCAAAAAGGAGTTTTTGGAAAATGAGGTATATGAGTTAAAAGAAAAAGCAAAACGACTTGAAAAAGGAAAAGCAAATGACGATGATTGTAAATCATGTCAAGAGCTTAATCTTGAAATAGAAAAACTAAAGCTCACACAAGAAGTTCTAATAGAAAATAATTCTAAGTTTAAAAGGTTTAACAAAAACATCGCTCTTGCCGATGAAATAGTTAAAATCCATAAAACACCAGGAGACATGAATGGGCTAGGTTTTAATGAAGTATTAATTCCAAAGAGTCAAACCAAAACGGCCGAAAAGGATGAACATTCTGTCAAAGTCGCTGCAGTACAGCACGGACCAGACGGAACCAAAATAAGGGTTCCGTCCGTTGTGCAAAATGGTACCGCGGGTACTTCAGCAGAACATAATGTTCGCAATATGGACCGTACTGAATTTGTTAAAGTAACAAAGAAAACCAATGATAATGTTAAACTAAAACCAGCCATTATATCAGGAGTAGGACTTGTTAAAAATGAATTTAGATCAAAAACTACTCAACAACGATATAAAACTTCTTTTGCCAAACGCCCCTTTCCTAAGAGCAACCACAACGTTTAACCTAACTACCAACACAACGGTTGGAATCAAAACTTTCCTAGACCATATCAAACTCCAGATTACATGCCATGGAACCATTACCCATCATTTCCATACATGAATCAAATAAATGGTATGTTTAACCCAAACGGACCCATGAGATATTGGGGACCAAATGTTTGAGTTATTTGCTTCTTAGGTATGCTTGAAAGTTGGATTGGAACCTGATGAATGGATAAAAGATAGTGGATGCTCACGACACATGACGGGGCAACAAAAGTCTCTTTTCATCATACCAAGAGTATGACGGAGGTAATGTCACTTTCGGTAGCAATCTCAAAAGCAAAATCATTGGCAAAGGTACGATTGCTCATAACTCTCTAACTATTGAAAATGTTGCTCATGTGGATAGGTTAGGATTTAATCTACTTAGTATTAGCCAACTATGTGATAAAAAGTATAAAGTACTATTTGATGAAAATGGTAGTAAAATACTAAAAGATGGTATCACCATAGCTAAAGGAGTTAGGAAAAATAACATATACGTCATGAAAATAGATAAAACATATAATGACAAACTTTGCTTAACAACATTAGACGATAGCTCATCTCTTTGGCATAGACGCTTAGGTCACGCTAATATGAGACTTATACAAAACCTATCTTCAAAAGAGTTGGTTAGGAATTTACCAAAACTGAAATATGACCAACACTTTTGCGACGCTTGCAAAATTGGTAAACAAACACATAGTAGTCACAAATCTAAAAATATGGTGTCCACATCTAAGTGTCTAGAATTATTACATATGGACTTGTTTGGACCATCCGCTATAAGAAGCTATGGAGGCAACTTATACACTTTGGTCATAGTAGATGATTACTCAAGGTTTACTTGGACGTTATTTTTGAAAACCAAAAATGAAGCTTTTGATAAATTTGAAATACTTAGCAAGAAAATTCAAAATCTTCTAGGTGTCAAAATTGTGTCGATCCGAACGGATCATGGTCGTGAATTTGACAACGAAACTCAATTTGGAAACTTTTGTGATACAAATGGTATAACACATAATTTTTCCGCTCCACGAACACCTCAATCAAATGGAGTAGTAGAACGTAAAAATAGAACAATTCAAGAAATGAGTAGAACAATGCTTAATGAACAAAACATTCTTCAAAAGTTTTGGTGTAACGCCGTTGACACTTCTACATATATTTTAAATAGAGTCTTAATACGTCCTTTCCTAAACAAAACACCATATGAACTTTATAAAAGTGAAAAGCCAACATTAGGATATTTTAGAGTCTTTGGTTGTAAATGTTTTATTCTTAATACTAAGGATTATCTCACCAAGTTTGACCCAAAGTCTTATGAAGGTGTATTTCTTGGTTACTCTCAAACTAGTAAAGCTTACATTGTCCTAAATAAAGAAACAATGATAGTCGAGGAATCGTTGAACATAACATTTGACGAAAGTCCACCTCCCTCTAAGACATCACCTTTGGTAGATGATGACTTAGTTGAAAGTCAAATAATAGAAAGTCAAATTAATAATAACAAGGAAGATGAACCATCAAATAAGGAAATTGTCAACATCAAAGAATCTAAAAGTCATCCATTAGAAAAGGTCATAGGACAACTTAATCAAAGAACCTTAAGGTCACAAGCTCAAAATCAAAGTAATCATTTTTGTTTTGTATCCACCATTGAACCAAAAACCATAAATGAAGCAATAAAAGATGAATCATGGGTAATTGCCATGCAAGAAGAATTAAACCAATTCGTTAGAAATGATATTTGGAAACTAGTTCCAAAACCCAAAGATCAAACTATAATTGGAACAAAATGGGTCTTTCGAAACAAAATGGAAGAAAATGGTGTAGTATCTAGAAACAAAGCTAGGCTTGTTGCACAAGGTTATAATCAACAAGAAGGAATTGACTATGATGAAACTTATGCACCGGTAGCTAGACTTGAATCTATTAGAATATTACTTGCTTATGCATGTTCTTATGACTTCAAATTATTTCAAATGGATGTTAAAAGTGCTTTCCTTAATGGGTTTATTAATGAAGAAGTATATGTTGCTCAACCTCCCAGTTTTACCGACTTTGAGAAACCACATCATGTCTTCAAACTCAAGAAAGCATTATACGGCCTTAAACAAGCACCTAAAGCTTGGTACGACCGTCTTAAGACTTTTCTTATTGATAACAAATATACTATGGGATTAGTAGATAATACTCTTTTTACTAAGAAAAAGGTTATTGTTCAAATATACGTTGATGACATTATATTCGGATCAACTTGTCAAGAACTATGTAATGATTTCTCTAAAATCATGCATGACGAGTTTGAAATGAGTATGATGGGTGAGTTAAACTTCTTTCTAGGACTTCAAATTAAACAACTAGAAGATGGTATTTTCTTTAACCAATCTAAATATATAAAAGACATGCTTAAGAAATTTGGTCTTGAAGATTCCAAACCAACTAAAACACCCATGTCCTCGGACACTAAACTTACCAAGGACGAAGAAGGTGAATCCGTAGATAACACTAAATATAGAGGAATGATCGGTAGCCTACTCTATCTTACGGCTAGTAGACCCGACATTATGTTTAGTGTTTGTCTATGTGCTCGCTTTCAAGAAAACCCAAAGGCATCACACTTAGAAGCATTAAAAAGGATTTTTAGATATATTAAGGGAACAACGTGTTTAGGATTATGGTATCCCAAAGGAACGGGTATAGAAACCATAGTGTATGCCGACTCGGATCATGCCGGTGATTATGTCGATAGAAAAAGTACAAGTGGTATTTGCACTTTTGTTGGACATTGTCTCACCTCATGGTTTGCAAAGAAGCAAACGACTTTAGCCATCTCTACTACTGAAGCCGAATACGTCTCAGCCGGAAAAGCATGTCAACAAGCTCTTTGGATGAAGCAAGCTCTCGTAGACTACGAAATTCATCTCAACGACATTGTGATACTTTGCGACAACAAAGGAGCCATCGATCTCAGCAAGAATCCCGTTCAACATGCTCGTACAAAGCACATTGAAATCCGTCATCACTTTCTTCGCGACAATGTTCAAAAAGGAAACATTTCAATCGAGAAAGTATCCTCCGAAGACAACATTGCCGACATCTTTACTAAACCTCTTAAACGAGAACCTTTTAATCTTCTTAGACTTGGTTTAGGGTTAATGGAACCAAACATGTAGGATAAACATAGCCTAAAACATTAGAATAGTCAAACCAAAACAATTTTGCCTTGTATCTGCTACTGTATCCACGACACCAAACGACAACACGGACGGAACCAAATATTTGGTGCCGTCTGGTCCGTGGTGTCTACAGAAGCAAAACTGCTATATACATAACATCCTCTTCCTCACAACCCACTTTACCAAAACGTGTAAAACTTAAACCAAGCTCATTATTGACACATTCCCACTCACTAATCACTGAAGATAACATCATTGTAAGTATCCTAACTTCATTTCATCTCTTAATTCTGAGTCTAGGATTCTTATTTATACACAAAACTATCACAAATCATTACATGGGGTTTTATGTATGCTTTTATACCAAATATGAATTCAATTGGCAAATTGCATAACTAGTCATTCAAATTAGGTACTACATTATCATATTGCATAAACAAATCATGTTTCCCACTAATTGATAGATAATAAATATAAGGCCTTATTCAAACAACCAAACACCCCATGTCAAAAGTTTTGAAAAGCTTCTCACTTGTAGGAAAACATTTTTCATTGCTAATACAAATAGAAACGTTAAAATTTTCATCACTTGCATGCTCTTGAATACTAAAGGTATTGCATAACTAATATGCACTCCCGGGTATATTCAAATGTAGCCACATTGAATTAGGAGCATTTGGGTTATCTCATGGTATTTGCCAAACACCCCACTAAAACCATTTTGTGCATAAAATGAGTCGAGATAACAGCAACTCCAAATTGTTTTCATATAGGCACACACTAGAATCAAAAACGTTAAAATTTATTTTCATTTTTTAACATATTAATTATTGTCCTTAGGAATAACCATGGTAGCCGCAAGATTCTATGATCACAAAGACACCCTTAACTACATTCCCAAACACCACAAAACCAAAGGACTTACCAAGGAACAAGTAGAAATATTTAGGGGTCTAGAATCAAGGTATTTCCATGAGGGTAGAACCATTCACCCATCCTTCCTTGAGCATACTAATCTTCGTGAAGAACTAGCCGCCATTCAATTCGATTGTCTTCTTGACATTAATGAACCAATTTGTCCTAGGTTTGTGTTAGAATTCTATGCTAGTGTGACCGGTTTTAGTGATGAAGATGATGATGAATTTTGTCTTAGCTTTAGAATCAACCAAAATGACTACACCATCACCTTAAGCGAATTTGCTAAAGTACTAGGAATTCCCAACCGAGGAACTTGTGTCTACACGGATAAGTGGTCACTCACCGCCCTTGATGCAATCAACGACCGCACTTCTCCCTATCTAACCCGTTTGGCCGATAAGGATGTCATCCGTGAACACCTTTTTAACCCAAAAACTGATACAACCCGAGTAACCCGAAAGGGAAAAGAGGTAGACCGAGATCCATATGGAATGAAGCTAAATGAACTTAAGCACGAATTTAAGAAATGGGAGGAGTTACTTAGAGCAAACGTCATTAGCACCATAGGGAATAGGGATCACATAAACGCTTGTCTTTGCCACATGCTCTACAACTTTTCCACCCGACAACCATTCAACTTAGCCTACTACATAGCTAGGAGAATGATTGATATTCCAACTCAAGGATCAGTTGCTCTTCCATACGGGATGCTTCTCACCCGTCTCTATAGAAACTTCGCTCCAATTCCACCAACCCCAAAAGGGATGCACCTTCACTATGAACTCATCCCTCACATCTTTGTACCTTTGAGTGATGCTCGAGTTGCTAAGACTAAAGGCAAGAGAGCTAAACCTCCAACTCCTTCATCATCATCATCAAATAGCTCCGAGGATGGTCTTCCAAGCTCTCATCTTCCACCTCATGAGTATTACGCATCTCTTCCCGAGGTTGAGAATGAATTAGCAGAATTCAAACAAACTAAGGGAATGTTCAAGTGCCTTGGTAGGATGATGAACAAGATTTACAAGAAGTTGGACAAATAAGGGTACTTTAAGGAATGTTTGGAACAATGCATTATCATTAATGTTTGATACTATTTAGTTGTTTTTATTATGTAGGATGATAATATAACTTAAAACAATGGTGTATGCTAACAATCTCATGCAGGGGGGTAGCACAAGTATGCTATCAAATTTTACCCATTTTCACTTTATTGTGAAAATCAATAAGTCTTGCTCAAAATCTATGCTCCACTATGTTTACACATGTGTTATTTACTTTTCCTACCTAGAAATGTTCAGTATAACAGATTTTAAGAAAAATTTCAGGTTTCGGAAATGTCCCCGATACCTAAAAATGTACTCTGTCCATATTTCAGCACTCCACGGATCAGACGGCACCATAATTTTGGTACCGTCCTTTATGTAGTTTGGTACCGCCATACCTGTACAGGCGGACCAGACGGCACCCTTTTTAGGGTACCGTCCGTGTATGATTTTGGTGCCGTGGATCCTCCAGGTAATTTTCTGAATTTCGACTCTTTCGTGATTCCAAATTATCTTCCATCAAAAATAAATCAATCTTAACTAGTTTATACTGTTATTAGAACTAGTATTATTTAATAAGGTATATAAGAAATCCATTTCCCACCAAAATTCAAAAATTTGAAAAATCCACCCAAGGAGCCCTTTGGCATAAAGGAAGGAACCAAATTTTTGGTACCTTCAAATCCGTGGGTAATCTGAATATTAGGAAATTCCACTCACTAGAACACATTTATTGCAAATCTTTTCTTCTTCACTCCATCTTCCTTGTATGGATTGACTTGGGTGATATGACTAGCATTCAACCCACTTCCAAATCATTAGGAACCTCATCTCTTCAATGGTTCAACATCAAATCAAACCATTTCTCAACAATTTCTTACCTCTATAAATTGAAAGGCTTTACCATGATCATCCTCACACCTTCTTCATTCTCACTACTATCTAGCAAATCAAAACCCAAGTTAAAAATGACTAAATCATCACCAAAACCTTGCAAGAAAACCGCTAGAATTAGTGTAAGGCCTTGTTGTTTTGTTCATCTTAGCTCATCATCCGAATCTTCACCACTCACAATCTCATCTCCCATTAGAGACGATACAAATCTTACCTTAGCTACACCCACTTCATCACACATTGTGATCACCACTCCACCACCAATAAAAACACCTACTTCACCTCCACCGGCACCCATCCAAACATCCAAAACTCCCTCACCACCTTCACCAAGGTCTCCCACTCTCACTCCCATGGAGTTATTTTCAACTCCACCAACATCCCCAAATCCTTTCCTAGAGGACTTGGAAGACTTGCCTCCTAGGCCAAGTCATCCACCACCATTGCCATCTTTTGGCACAATTGAGCGAATCGCTCATGAGTCACCTCGGTCATCCATTGACCCAAACGCCCCATTAGGGCCAAAACCTCTCCTTTTCCACCCCATTCACAAGGACATTCATGGTCCTTTATACGGGGATCATCCACTTCCATCATCAATGTCCCCTCATATTGAGGACATTCCGGAGTGCATGTGGGATGACAATCCCACTAGAGAGGAGATTCAAGCCGAACTCCACAACCTCCACCAATTCAAAGGCATGGTGGATTCTCACTTAAGTGAGACAATGCAAATGCAAAATGCTTTGCTTGCATCCATCATGACCACACTAAACATTCCCAACACCACCAACACATCCACCATTTCACCACCACAACCTCCCCAAACTTTCTACCCTCCAAGGCATGGTTGCTCAACTTGTGAGCAAACGGGCCAAACCGTGGAACGGACCCGGGTTATGGTCCATGACTTCCACGAAGAAATGAGGTTCATCCTCAACCACATTCTTGAGCGTCTCAACGCTCTTTCCCATCCACCATCACTTTAGGATGGTTTTAGAATAGTCTTTCTTTTGTTTACTTTCTTAGGATAATTTTTATTTCTTGTACTAAAAACACATCATTGTGTTCTCTTTTCATGATCTTTACTCATGAAAAATTTTAACTAATGAATGTTGTCTATTATATTGTTGGTGTCATTACATAGTGTTTGGAAATGCTTGTGAATGATCATTATTACTAACATTTTTTTTGTAGCTTTATTTCCACAATCCATGTATCTTCCCATTAAAGCACCCAATTTAGGGGGAGCTTTGAACACGGGGGAGATAATAGCTCGGGCTCATTACATTCCGCATAGCCTCTTCTTTTTGTTGAGACAAAAAGGGGGAGAAAATACAGAACTTTGAAAATTTATATTTGACTTTTCTGAAAAAGTCAAACTGCATACATTTGAGTTTCTAAAAGTCAAACAGGAACCCTCATTGATAATACTTGACTTTTCTTAAAAAAAAGTCAAACTGCATACTTTGACTTTCTGAAAAAGTCAACATCATGCATCAACTAGTGAATTCTTTGACTTTCATAAAAAGTCAAATTTCATACACTTGCATTATCATTTCCTTTTCAAGTTCTAAAACTAATATTTTTATAACTCTTGTACAAACTTTGTTTCTTTTATAAAAATAAAATTTATATTTTGTCCTCAACAAAAAGGGGGAGATTGTTAATACAAATATCGTCATTAAACGTTATTTATATTTTTGATCTTTGCCTAAGTTTTGTTAACGACAAAAGTAAATTTTTTATTTTATAAAAGCTTAAAGCTTGTCAAGTTTATTAGATATTAAAACAAGCTTTCTCAAACAATATATTCATCATTTAAGCATTTACATTTATGATTAGTAACATCTTGATATGACTCTAATCATTATGTATGATAGTAGTTTGTAGAATGTGTTAGGTTCTTAAAACCAAACACTACTTAAGCATTTGCATATGTCTATAAATAGTAATACAACATTTGACATCATGTATTACATCATGGAAATCATTGAAAGATTTCATTAGATATTTTGTGAAGATTTGTACTCTTCATATCTTGCACAATCTCACTTAGATAGAGTTGACTTTGGCAAGATTTGATATCTTGGCTGTCAGACCCGGCGGTACCAAAATGGTACACGGGCGGAACCCTTTTAAAAGGTCCGTCGTCCGTGGACGCTCCTGTCTAATTTGGCTATAAATAGCAATGCCAAGCCAAGTAGTTTCTTATCCCTTTCTAACATACTCTCATACATATCTTCTCTCTAACCTTTCTAACTCAGTTTCATATCATATTAGTGATCTCTTTTGTAGCAAAGAAGATCAAGTCATATTCAAGCTTCTACGAGAAGTTGGAAGTCTTGTTTGTTTAGTGTTGTATGATCTAGTGTTGATCCATACTTCATTGTCGTATCAAACCATCATAATCTTGTGAGTGTGAGTGGTTAGTATTTTAGTCCTCAAAATACATTGTGTGTGGGAGTAGTTGTACCCTTGGAAAGAACTCGACATCTAGCTTAGTGTCGGAAATAGTGTAAGCAAAGTGTAAAGGTTTTCTCCGCCGGTGAAAGGAGCTTGTTGACTAGTGAAGTTAAACTCTCGAGTGTGAGACTCGGGGAGTGGAGTAGGGCAAGGAAAAAGAGTCCTTGTAGGCCGAACCACTATAAACAACTTGTTGTGGTTTGATCATTTCTTTCCTTATTTACTTATTACACATTGCTTGCATATTTCATTAACATACTTAAGATCAATATCAATTGATCTTTCAATAAGTTTCAAAACAAAGTTTTTAATTGGTAAACTATTCAACCCCCCTTCTAGTTTTCTACAAATATCATTGTTAACAAACCTAGGAATGTCATGGTCATCTACCAACTGAGTTTCAGTGTTCTGTTTCTTGAATGGTCTTTCCGCTTTGCCTTTTTCCTTAGACGGAGCGGGTTTGGGCTAGTTTGAACATCCTTTCCTATTATGCCCAGTTTCACCATAGTTTTGACAAATCATAACAATCCCAGCCCTACTGATCTTTGTTGTCGATTTCTTTTCATGGGATGCCCTAACCCTCTTGCGCTTAGGTCTACCAGGCATTGACTTAAGAATTGGTCCTAAAATCCTAGATAGATGACTAATGTCTGGCCAAAAATCAATGCCATCTACAGGTTTCATATAATGGCCATATGTTAGTAAGTACCTATCCTTCCTAAAACAATCCAGCACATATTCCTCAACCTTCCTATTCAGCTTAAAAATACAGGCTATTGCATGGCAACAAGGCAAACCTGATATTTGCCACATTCTGCACGAGCATGTTCGGTTTGGCTCATCTACCTTGAAAGCATCATATCCTTTCCTAACTTCAAACTTGTTACCCCCACATGAGACCACATGCCAGAACATGTTAATTTCAAGTGAATTCATAAACATTGCAATTAACATGATTCACAACACAGCATTATAATTATCGGTTTGTGCCTTAGACTTACCAACACAGCATTAAAGCATTCGCTGAAGCCATTTTCTACAGCTTCACAGCAGACTCCTTCCTTGAAGAAAGCCCTTGACCAACTCTTAGGATCTTTCTTGATTAAGAATTCATGTGCTCTTGGATTAGCCCTTTTGATTTTCTCCATAACTTTGTTATGTAAAGTCGGATAAGATGCTTTTGAAGCAGCCCAGAAAAGTTGCCTAAACACCACACCGGGGAACTGTTTCCGAAAGCCTTTGTAAATGTGACGAGCACATTGACGATGCTCTGCCAAGGGCATCACCTTTTTCACAGCCTCTATCAAACCCTGGTCCATGTATAACAACAATATTTATGAGTATGCATATTACAAATCTTAACATTTGAAGCAGATTATTATAAAGAGTAATCAAAGATACCTTGTGTTGGTTAGACATTAGAGTTGATTCGGTGCAAAACCGTCAAGTTTTCTCACGCAAGCTGACCACTTGTGAATGGCCAACTGTAAGAAACTTAAAACAGCTTAAGCACGAATGCAATGAAGATCTGAGGAGTATAGGGTTTCCCCGGGTCGTTATGTCCCAGCGAGCTATGCAATGGATTACCAAACGTAAAGTGATCGATAAATTTGAACAGAAAAAAAGGGATTTGAATTGATTATAACTACAGAAAAAGCCAACAAATTACAACGGCTTAAATGCAAATTAAAGGAAATTAAAAAGATAAAAAATATTAAATAAACGCTATCACTATATTTAAAATGATATTTTTGTTTTTATGTTTTTATAAAACTGAAATTAAAAACTACGCGACGTACAAATAAAAACGTGAAACTTACACAATATTAACCCTAAAAATATGAAAATGATATTTTTACAAACCTAATGATAAAAGAAAATTTATAGAAAAATAAAATTAATTTTATAACTATTTAATTAATTATTATTAATTAAAAACTATTTTTAACTATTTAATATTAACCTAAAATGCAAGAAAATAGGAAATAAAACTAGAAAAATAAAATTATGAATTGGAAAAGTCTAAAATATCAAAAGAGAATTTTCAAAACTATTTTTATAATTTTCTGAATATTTTTCTATTTTCTAGGAATTAAAAACTATTAAAAACTACTTAAATTACTTAAAAATACAAATTTAACTAAGAAAAATCTAGAAAAATATTTTTGTCTTTTTATATTTATCTTAACTTAAGAAAAATGAAAAATTATTTTTTTGAACCTTTTCTTAATTTTTTGTATTAACTCCTAATTAAAAATGCTTAAAAACTAATTAAAATTAAGAAAAATAGCAAACTGACTTGGAAAAATTTGAAAATTTCAGGAAAACTCTAAAATTATATTTGGAATCAAGAAAAATTAGAAAAACAAGTGCTTATGTGGAGGAAATTGGAACTAATGTGCCAAGTACTTATAAATAAGCACTTTGAACAAGCAAATGGAGACCAATAAGCACCAAACCAAAACAGAAGCTTAAATAAGCTTAAAGAACCAAAATGCAACAGAAAACAACTATCTTAAACCTCTGGATTACAACTTGCTATGATTTGATAACTTGAGTGTATAAGCTAAAAACAGCTTTTGGTGCTAAGTTTGGACTTAAGCACATGATTCAAAATAAGCTGAAAATGAAAAATAAAAGTTAGGACTTAATCTAGACCTGGTTGGCTATCTGAAATCCACAGCTGAGACTTGGATAAGCTCAAATGAGCTTGTTGCAAGCTCTGCAAAAATCCTGTGAACACTCAGTTAATACTGAGTGTGTACAGGGCAATTCCTACCATTTTGGCAAGCACTTTTGAGCTTTATAAAAAATTCACAAAATTATACAAAAATGCTAACAAGAAATTAGACCAACAGGAGATTTTAAAACAACAAGTTTCACCAAGTTTGGCTCAGAACTGAAACAATGAAAAATCCTCCTAGTTAGCTGAAAAACAGACTTTTCAGGTTTTGACTTTTGAAGTGAAAATGAAACTCTGACTTTTTTGAACTTTGATTCAAATGTAAGGACTGATCTAGGTGTTATATGATGAAATTACACTAAAGCAACCTTTATCTATGTATTTTAGACACAATTCAAGACTTTGATTCTCAAAAACTCTAACAGTTAGCAGTTTAAGACAATTTGAGATGCATGTTGACTTTAAAGGTGTGCAGGCTCAAGATTATGACAAATATGAGTTAATATGAGCTAAGTAAACTTAAAACAACAAGAGTTATACACTGAACAAGCCCTGAACACAGCTGTATTAGCAATTCCAAACACACCTTTAATTGACTGTTTTGAAAATTAAATAAGTAAATCACTGAACCAACATATTGTAATGATCAAACTAAGTTCTCCTAACCTAATTACAACTAAGTACACAGATTTAAGCTACTTATCACTGCAATAGAAGATTATGCAAATGAACTTGAAAATTACTCACAGTTGGTCCTTAGCCACTATGGCTTGAAACTAAAACCAATGAACACTAGCCTAATCCAAACCCTATCCTAGCTCAATATCAACCCAATTCCATTTCTGCTTCAACCCATTTCCATTTGCAAGTCCAAAAGAACCCTGTTTGACTTTCTTTGACCAATATCCAAAGCTGATTGAAACTTAAACTTAAGCGTATAAAAAGCTATGAAAAGCTCATATAAGCTTATTGGAGCAGAGAATCAAGCAATTGGAAGCTTTTGTATGAGAATTGGAAATAGAAAATTTCAACAGTAAGCTTTAAACAAGGAATTTTAACATAACCTGAATTAATACTTGGAAATGATTTATAATGATACAAATACCTTAGTTTGATACAAAGAAACAAAATATTACAGGTTTTGTACTAAATTAAGAACTCTAAGTTAAAAACGACATTAAAGATAAATAAAAAAACTACAAGACTCCTTATCCTGCTCCTCCTTTGCTTCTTTTATAATCCAAACTCTTTATCTCTCTCTTCTGAATAGTTCCCAACACTTTTCTTGACCATTGGATTGCTTAGATTCATCATGGCCGTTTAATTGGATTTTGGCGCCAAAATTGGATTAACAGCTGGGGAGGTTGAGTGAAGAGGGGGGAGGTGCATTAAATGCATATTGGATGGTAGCTGAGGTGGGGGGGGACATGGGTAAGTGGATGAGAGGAGGGGGGATGGGAGGTCTGGTGAGTTGCAGAAGCAGTTGGAGAAGGTGGACTTTTGGCGCGCTTGGTTAGTTTGACCAAGGGGTTTGACCGGGGGATAATAATAGAAGGGGGGTCAAAATGGTAAGGGTCAAAAAGGTTGGCAGGGTCACAATGGTTGTGATAGGGTCCATGGGTCAAAAAGGGTTAATATGACAAGGACCTATGTTGTATTTTCTGAAAATTCAAGGGACCATTTCTGCCAATTCTGAAAAGTTGCTCCAAGGACTAAAAGTGACAATCTCAAAAAGTACAAGGACCAAACTTGCCATTTTCCAATTTCCAGGGTCCATTTTTGCCAAATTTCAAACTTGAAGGACCACTTTTGTAATTTTCTCAAACTTTTTACATGTTTCACCAAAGGACTAATTTTTACAACTTTTGATTTTTAAAGACCTTTGGCGATTTTTCTTTTGAAATTATGTGCTCAGGGACTGTTTTTGACAACTTTTGAAATTGGGGGACTGAAACTGCCAATTATGCAATCTTAGCTCATTTTTCATCTGATTTTAAACATTTTGCATCTGAAACATATAAAATGCAATTTTGGAATATTTTCAGTATTTTGATGCATTTCTGAGCATTTTTAAACGTTTTGCAGTTCAGATTGACTCAAAAATGATGAGTATTTACACACTCATCAATCCCCCACACTAAACTATTGCTAGTCCCTAGCAATCTTTTGAGAAAACTTAATGGATTTGAATCTCTTTACGAAAAGCCATTATTTCTGGAGTAGCCAAATGTTTCAGTTCAAGTAAGAACCATGGTACACCAATAACCATATGATTTTGAGCAAACCACCAGCTTCCAACGGATTTGATTTGTCTTTACCAGAAGCTGTTTGCTTCTGGACTAGCCAACTCTTAGATAAATTATCAATATTATCTTTGGTGAGCTGATTACCAATTATGGTTTTTCCACTGCCTTTACCACAAGCCATAAACTTGCGGGCTAGCCAACTCTTCACTTTTTAGGATATGGTGAGCTGAATACCATACAATTTTGGGCAAATTGCAAGCCGTCAACGGATTTGAGATATCTTTACCAAGAGCCGTTTGCTCCTGGATTAGCCAATCCTTTTGTTTATTAGACAAGGCAGACTGATAACCAAATGAGTAAGTGCAAAACACTTACTCAAAAAAAAAAAAAAATTTGGCCAAAAACGGGGGAATTGGGTGGATAATATATGATAAAATTCGTGAGAATTCCCCCCCACACTTAGAAATGAATATTGCCCTCAATATTCAAAGTACCGGCGGTTATGCCGAAACAAAGAACGTAAAAGGGAAATACTACGGCCATTATTTTGAAAGATTTTTTTTTTTTTTTTTTTTTTTTTTTTTTTTGAAATTGCTTATATACACAACATGTGGGGCAACCCCCCCCCCCACACTAGGGTGGTAGAAAGATAGAAAGAAGTCAGAAATATGGGTGAGAACCCATATGGCATGCTACTGTTTTTGATTACCGAGTCGCTAGCTTGACTCGATCCCCGCATTCATTGGTTCATGGGAAAAGTTTGTAAGTCCGGGACAACCACAGGGGGAATGTCCTCTCCAAAGTAATGCTTCACTCGATGACCATTCACTTTAAAATTAGGACCATCGGGTTGAGATAACTCAATGGTACCATAAGGATAAACCTTAGCGATAGTAAATGGACCAGACCAGCGGGACTTGAGCTTTCCCGAGAAAATCTTCAATCTTGAATTGAAAAGAAGGACTCGATCACCGACGTTGAAAACGCGGTTTTTGATTTTTGAGTCATGAATCTTCTTTGTCTTTTGTTTGTAGATCAAAGAGTTCTCATAGGCTTGATCACGGAGTTCATTTAATTCATTCATTTGAACTTTCCGGTGATCACCAGCTGTCTGAATATCAAAGTTGGCATGCTTCAAGGCCCAGTATGCCTTGTGCTCGAGCTCAACCGGTAGATGACATGCCTTCCCGTACACCAGCTTGTATGGAGTACACCCGATGGGTGTTTTGTAAGCTGTACGGAAGGCCCAGAGTGCGTCATCTAACTTATCTGACCAAGAGGCACGGTTTTCACCAACCGTCCTCTCCAGAATTCTTTTTATCCCCCGGTTAGAAACTTCCACTTGCCCACTTGTTTGGGGGTGGTACGCAGTAGATAGACGGTGAGTTACACCATACTTTTGCATGACTCTTTCAAACTGGTCATTGCAGAAATGCGTACCACGATCACTGATTATGGCTCGTG
Source organism: Chrysanthemum seticuspe (assembly GCA_019973895.1). Classification (NCBI taxonomy): domain Eukaryota; kingdom Viridiplantae; phylum Streptophyta; class Magnoliopsida; order Asterales; family Asteraceae; genus Chrysanthemum; species Chrysanthemum seticuspe. The sequence continues at coordinate 156,305,384 of BPTQ01000007.1, read as the reverse complement.
GAGTTCCAAACCTAGCAAATAAGGATTTTAAGAATTTCACAACAACTCGGGCATCGTTGGTAGGTAAAGCTTTAGCTTCAACCCATTTTGACAAGTAGTCAACTGCCACGAGTATGTATTTGTTACCACGGGAAGAAGGAAATGGCCCCATAAAGTCAATGCCCCATATGTCAAAAATCTCATACACTTGAATGGCGTTTTGCGGCATTTCATTTCTTTGTGAGATATTCCCGTGACGTTGACAAGCGTCACAGGTTTTGACAAATTCATGGGCATCCTTGTAAATTGTGGGCCAATAGAATCCGGAATCAAACACCTTCTTGGCGGTGTAGTTGGGGCTATGATGTCCCCCAGTAGGTCCAGAATGGCAAGCTTTGAGAATGTCAATAGCTTCCTGACCATATACACATCGCCGGATGACTTGATCTGCACAAATTTTAAACAAGTAGGGGTCGTCCCAAAAATAATGTTTCACATCTTTAAAGAATTTATTTTTCTGTTGGGACGACATCCCTTTCACCACAAAGTTACCCGCATGGTAATTTGCAAAGTTAGCAAACCATGGGGTGGAAGAGTCTCCACGAAAAGAAACCACATTGAGTGTTTCGAGAGGAAATGTTTCATTTATTTCCTTTTTCTCGAACACATCCTGGTGAGGGTTCTCTAATCGGGACAGATGATCAGTAGCCAGGTTCTCAGCTCCTTTTTTATCACGAATAATGATATCAAATTCTTGTAGGAGGAGAACCCAACGGAGCAATCTCGGCTTTGCATCTTGTTTTGCAAAGAGATATTTGAGTGCCGAGTGATCCGTATACACCACGCATTTGGTCAAGATAAGGTATGGCCGAAATTTCTAAAACGCATACACCACAGCTAATAATTCTTTTTCTGTAGTGGTGTAATGGGTTTGAGCTTCAGTCATAGTTTTGCTTGCGTAGTGGATTGGCTGAAAATGCTTGGTTTTGCGTTGCCCCAAGACTGCACCGATAGAAAAATCACTTGCATCGCACATGAGCTCAAAGGGTAAGTCCCGGTCGAGGGCAACTAGAATGGGTGCTTCCGTAAGCTTTTTCTTTAGTGTTTCAAAAGCTTCGATGCACTCATGAGAAAAGATAAAAGGAGCATCTTTTTCGAGAAGATGGGTCATAGGCCGAGCGATTTTAGAAAAATCTTGAATGAATCTATGATAAAACCCGGCATGACCTAGGAAACTCCTAATACCTTTGATGGTAGTAGGATGAGGTAATTTAGCAATAATATCAACTTTTGCTCTATCTACCTCAATCCCGTTTTTTGAAATCTTATGGCCAAGGACTATGCCTTCTTTGACCATAAAGTGGCTTTTCTCCCAGTTTAGACATAGATTGGTGTCTTCACACCTTTTTAGCATTTTGTCTAAGTGGGAGAGACATGTCTGAAATGAGTTCCCAATGACCGAGAAGTCATCCATAAACACCTCCATAGTTTCCCCGATCATGTCGTGGAAAATTGCCATCATACATCGTTGGAACGTGCCAGGAGCATTGCATAAGCCAAAAGGCATACGTCTATAGGCAAACGTCCCGTATGGGCAGGTGAATGTGGTCTTTTCTTGATCCAGCGGATCAATGGGGATCTGAAAGTAACCCGAGAAACCATCAAGGAAACAATAGTACTCGTTCCCTGCTAATCTCTCAAGCATCTGGTCCATGAAGGGTAGAGGAAAATGGTCTTTGCGGGTGGCTTCGTTTAACTTGCGATAGTCAATACACACACGCCATCCCGTAACCAATCGAGTTGGAATCAACTCGTTTTCTTCATTCGTGACAACAGTTATGCCACCCTTTTTTGGAACGCAATGAATTGGGCTAACCCAAGGACTATCAGAGATAGGGTAAATTAAACCGGCATCAAGAAGTTTGAGAACCTCTTGTTTGATAACCTCATGAATCTTAGGATTCACCCTTCTCTGATGTTGGACTGCTGGCTTGAAGTCATCCTCCATTAAGATTTTGTGAGTACAAAACTCAGGGTTGATACCCTTAATGTCGGAGAGTTTCCAAGCAATTGCTTGCTTGTGTGACTTCAAGACCTTTATGAGAGCAGTTTTCTCCTCCTCATTTAAGTCTTTAGAAATTATGACGGGTAATTTATCATCACCCTCCAAGAATGCATACTCTAGATGAGGAGGTAGGTCCTTAAGTTCAATCTCGGGAAATTCTTCAGTAGATGTTTGTACTGATTTGATTTCCTCAGTTGTGATCTCTTTCGGAGGGAGTGAAGGTAATGGATCTTCATTAAGCAATTGCTCAAGATAAAGAATATCCCCCTCCGAATCATACACACCATCAATTCCAGGCGGAATCGATTCATCAGTAGCAAGAAATTCATCGATCTCTTCCAGAAGGAAGTCACCTCCCTCAAACGGAGTGAGAGAGGGGGAAGAGTCGGCAATGATAGGCTGAGAAGATGTGGTGGAATCGGAATTCTCACTCATAGAATTATGAAGATAACCAAGAAACTCTTGAGAGTACTCCTCTGAAGCAATATCAATTAAATCGACTCGATTAACTGATTCAGTATCATAATTTGAGGAGTACCTCAAAGTTTGATCGAGGTTAAAAGTAACAGCTTCGTTACCCACACGTAAAGTGATCTTTTGCTCAAATACATCGATAAGAGCACGGCCCGTTCTCAGGAATCCTCGTCCAACAATGAGAGGAACCCGATGATCGGCATCGAAATCAACAACAACAAAATCAGCTGGGAAATGGAACTTTCCTACTTTCACGAATACATCCTCGGCGATGCCAAGAGGACGCGAGATAGAACGATCTGCAAGCTCAAGAGTCATGCAGGTAGGAATAAGTTCCGGAAGAGAAAGTTTCTTCCACACTGAATACGGCATCAGATTGATGCTTGCACCAAGATCGGCAAGGGCAAAGCATTCAATCATCCCGGGAAAAACACAAGGAAGAAGAAATTTTCCGAGATCTCCTAGCTTCTCGGGAAGCTTCTTTAACAGAACAGCTGAGCAATTCTCATTCAAAGGAGTCTTAGCCGTTTCAAACAGCTTTTCCTTGTTGCTCAACATGTGTTTCAGAGTAGATGCAAACTTGGGCATCAACATGATGGCATCCGCGAAGCTTATGTCAAAATGTAGCTCTTGGAAAATTTGAAAGAATTTTTCCATTTGATGACTAGCTTTCTCGCGGAGCTTTTGCTCATGTAAACCTGAGGGATAAGGAATAGAAGTTTTGGATTTAGGGTTACGAACTGGAGGTTCAAAAACAACTCCAGGTTTGGTATTGGGTTTCGGGACAACCTGAGGATGGACATTGCTGGTACCTCCGTTATTAGTAGGGAGTTCCTTGTCCTTTGTCGCCTCAGGTTCGCTTTCCACTACCTTCGGGAGAGAAGAAGAAGAGGTAGTAGGAATAGCGGGTCCAACATATGAAGCACCACTTATGTTTGTGATCGCCTTTGCATCGCCCCTCGGATTAGCGATCGTGTTGCTAGGTAGAGTACCTGAGCCCGAGGGTCGATCATTTAAAGACTTCTTGATGTCAGAAATCTGGCTGACCAACAACCGATTCATTTCCTCTTGGGATTTCATGAATTGTTTCAACAACTCATCAGATGATGGTCCAGTTGGAACAATGGCTTGAGTTTGCACAGGAAAATTCTGGCCTCTATTGTTAGGATTAGGGCCTTGATTCTGAAAATTTCCTTGATTATTTGCATGAAAATACCCTTGGTTGAAATTTCCCTGACCTGGGTTTCTATTGAAATTTCCTTGATGTTGGAAATTTTGATTCTGATTTTGGAAACCGTTATTTGGATTGAAATTACCTTGGTTTTGAAAACCTTGGTTTGGTCTATTTTGATTTTGATTACGGTTTTGATTGAAACCGGGAGGTCCAGAGTAGTGGTTAGGATGGTGGTTCGGGTCTATAGGAGCACGATATTGGTTGCCTCCTTGATTAGAAATCCCGCCCACAACATTAGCTTCAAAAGGGTTACCATCAGTGGCCATACAGTTATAATAAGCATGGGGGCCACCACAAGTAACACAGACTTCCACTTTCTTAACTTCAGCAGGAGATGAAGTTTGTGGAAAAGAGACTTTCTTCTGGTTGGAGAGAACCAAAGCTTGAATGGCTTTCGTAAGTTTATCAATCTTAGCATCGGTGATAGACTGACTCACGGGCGATGAAGAAGAAGAAGGACCAACACTGACTTGGGAAACAACCGGCTTGCTTCGTGCAGTGCGGACTTTAGATGTCACACCCCCAAATTACCTGTTTTGCAGCGGAATGGAATTCCTGGGGATTGACTGTCATAGCATCACAATCACAGTTATATTGAACGACCTAAAGTGTCGTTTGAAAAGAACATCGTTTGATTTAATAAAACAATATGAGTTTACAAAGTATAGGTCCCAAATGAAAATCAACTTGTGCGGAAATAAGTTTGTTACAATTCAAAAGATGTTTTAAAGTGCATAAATCCATGAGAGACGCGTCGTCACCACGACTCTATGATAAGTCCTTATGCATGCCATGAGGTGTATGCCATAGATACCTGAGATAAAACATGCTAAAAGTGTCAACACAAAGGTTGAGTGAGTTCATAGAGTTTATGTTGGAATGTAAAGCCTTTCAAAATCGTTTATGCAGCAAAGGCATTGTAAATCCACTCAGTTCCAAGTTCCGCCCATACAAAACTTGCAACCTGTGTATTCACAACCCATTGCCAAAATGTGATATAGTTTATGCTCAAACGCATGATGTCAAATGAATTCACAAAATAGTGCATAACTTAATGTATCCACAGTTACTTAATATAACACATAATTCGTACGGTTTCAAATTGTTCCATGACCATTAGTTCAGGATTGTACCAAGACCATTAGTTCAATGATTCTACCAAGACCATTAGTTCACTGATTATACCAAGACCATCAGTCCAATGATTATACCAAGACCATCAGTTCAATGATTATACCAAGACCATCAGTCCAAGGATTATGATATGGAATTTCTAAGTATGGCAATACTGTTACTTAGCATGACTAAACATTTAGTTCGGATAAACATATAATTTGCAAATAGTCATGAATGTAATAAAAATTATTGAGCATGCATCTCCCCCAAAGAGTTTTATAAATAATTAAAACGAGAAAAAGTGGGGCTATGACTCACTTGATAAATTGGTATGATGACAAGAGTGAGTACACCGAGATGTAGTGTGATGCTTTAACCTTGACCTATTGTGAATGTTATGATACGCAATGAGTTATGAATTAATGTTATGCATGCATTTCGTATGTTATTTATACCATTTGTGAGTTTTGAAAATGATACTTATCGTCGAAAAATACTCTTTTGACGTCTTGACCATTCTTAAATTACTTTACAAGTATTTACGTCAAAATGTCATCCTACAATAGTTTCGTAATGATTTATTGTGAAATTATAACTTTTCGTCGTAAAATAATGTCGTTGGAAATTTCATGAAAGTGACAAAAATGGCCTCGAAAAGCTAGTCGTAAATTGGTGTACGTCGAACGTTAGGAAACGAACTCAACGGTTTTGGAAAGCTTGTATCAAAATCTAGAAGTTTCAGTACATGAGTTTTCGTCATAGAGGTCTCGAACATAAAGATAATAGAGGTTAAATATGGTGATTTTGTCCAAATGTGGTTTAAAAAGTGAGTTTCGGCAAAGTTTAAGCAACCGTAAATAATTTATTACAACTCCGCTATACAAACGGTTGGTCATTTTGGAAAATATGCTTGGTGATCTCAATTTTATTAGAAGACATCTCGTTACAAAAAGTTCTACGTCAACGTTAAAAATAGCCTTCAACATGGTCGTTTTGTTTACCGTAACACTTGTCTTGTAAAAATAATATAGTTTTTCTTAAATAAGAAAGTTACGGCAATTTTATGAAAACGTGTATATTTTAGTCGTTATAAATCCGTTTTCTACGTTTTATACGTCCTTAGCTTCGTATCAAAGTATACTAATATATTTTTGATAAGTCGAAATAATTTATAAAGCTTAAGACTCGTTTTTGACTCGTACAAAACAAAAATAGTGTGCTGAAATTTTCAGGACGTATATATTTCGTCGTCAAACTTGAAAAATTCATAACTTCTTCTTTATAACTCCGTTTTAATCCGTTCAAGCGGCCACGGATTCGTTTTAAAGTATATTTTCTAATTATTTAGGCCAAAAATTCATGTCTACTGTCGGATTTTCCAGAAATACAAAATAAGATCAGACCACTTTTTAGACTTGTCGAAAAGAGTTTTTCTTGTACTAAACCTATTCCAATCCCTTCAAAACAACTCCAAAGCTATTCTAATCCTACCATACACCTTCTTAGGGTGTCATGGGTTCCTAAACATCATCAAGACCAATATATAACAAGGGATAAATTATAGGATGACTTATATATGTATAACTCTAAAAACAATGTAAAAATGGTATAAATAACAATAAGTCTTGCATGCTTGCTAAAAAAAATGAAGAAATACATATGAGATGAAAATGAAAGATGTAAATGAAAATGATATGCTTACAAGTTACTTGATGAGGTGATAAGGACAAGGATTAACCTAAACACCCTAGGTTTTTATTTCAAAACCTTGATTAAGAGTGTAACTAGATTGTAAACAAACTTGATCTTGAAAAACTTTTGGTGATCTCCCTCTTGATCACTTATGGTGGCCGGATTTTAAAGAAGGAAAAGAAGAGAGAAATATCTTGACTAGAACCTTTGAATTATTGTGATTGTGAATGAAAGTGTGTGTAAGTGAATTTGTGCAAAAGTCTATACTTGCAAGAAAATAAGTTACCAACCCAATTAATGCATACCCACTCTATGACTCATCCCCCCCCCCTCATGGCCGGTTCTTGGGGGGTTGTTTATTCAACAATGCATTTTTTTTTTCTTTTTATTGTATATATATATAAATGTGTAAGTAAAAGAAATTAAGTGAAGGTAACTTGTATATACTTGTGAAATTAGGGTAGTATTGTCTAAAAATAAGTTTTAATGGGTCAAAGTAAAATATATTGTAGTTATAAAAATTGTAAAAATACATTTCTTGTAAAATTTGAGTGATATAATAATTATCGTGTAATTTTTAAGAAAAGTGTCGTAATAATATAAATTTAACGATTTATATACAAAATAAATTTAAAACACTGGGTAAACTCAAAATATTATTTTTATAAACTAAATGTAAGTATAAAAATATGTCGGGATAGTTTTTGGAAGTATCGGATTAATTGTTCAAAATAATAACTTACGCGATAGCGTTTATTTAATATGAAATTTACGCGTTTAAGGTGAAATGCAAAATCATGAATGAACTAACATGATGGAAATGATGTTAATGAAATGTAGACTAAACTTAGTCTATATGAAATGTCCGTGATGATATGATCATGAATTCGCCGCTAAACCATTAAGGTTACGCGAATTTGGAACACGTAAACCTAGTTTACGATAAATGATGAAATAGTGAAACATGAATTGTTTTGAGAAATGACCTGAAATTACGAGTTGTCACATTAGACTTGTTTTCAATGATCGCTAAAGCTTCTTTGACAGTTTTGCTTAGGAAATTTCCTCCCGCGGAGGAATTGAGAGAATCTTGATCAGATTGACTCACTCCATTGTAGAAAGTATCGAGTTGCATCAACTCGGAGAAACCGTGGTGAGGACATTTGCGAAGCAATTCCTTGAAACGATCCCACGATTCACTGAAGGATTCATCAAACTTTTGAGTGAACTTGATGATTTCATTTTTAAGACTCGTGGTTTTGGAAGGTAGATAGAATTCATTCACAAATTTCTTCACCAGATCTTCCCATGTCTCAATAGACTGAGGGGGTTGTTTTTCAAGCCAAATCCGGGCTTGCCCCTCAAGAGAAAATGGGAACACAAGAAGCTTAACAGCATCAGTAGGGACATTCTTGTATTTGATGGTAGATGCAATCTTGTTAAACCATCGAATATGAGCATGAGGATCATCCCGCTCAAAACCGTAGAATTGATTTGAGGTTACAAGATTCAGTAACCCGGTTTTGAGTTCAAAATTTTCAGCCACAATGGCTGGTACAACGATAGCATCTCCATACCCGTCGATGGGTGCCTGGAGAAGCTCACACATAGGGCGTTCTTCCGCCATGATAACGGAAGTAGTGTGAGCAGTCCGGATCTCAGATCCGACTGATGGAGTAGAAAGTCTACGAACACGCCTTCTTGGAATCTTGACAAGCTCACGAAATGGGCTCACAGATCTAGAAGAGCGAGTGCGCATACACTAGAGTTAACTCTAAGAGAACTCAGAGTTAAGGAGAGGAATGGAATTATGAAGATATTTTAAAAATGGGGTGAGAAGAATCTTTATGGGTTTTCTGGTTCTGATAAGTAGATATAACAACAAAATCAATTAAAACAAACTCGAGGCAAAACAACAGTGAACTTAACCAATAATCACAAGATGAATGGCTTCTTTGAAAACGGTACACCAATCATAAGGACACAAAGGCAAGTTTTAAATCTTTAGTTCGGGAACTTATTATGGTCGCACCCCCAGTTAGGTAGTGCACTGCCTTGGTTTGCGGTGGTAATCTTTTAAGTTGTTATTATTAAAGAAAACGACAAATCTTTTTGTATTTTTTTTTTATATTTGATACATATATAGAAACAAAAGAAAAATATTTTTGTGTTTTATACGTTTTAAGATGTTTTTGGGTTTTTGGATTTTTTATAAGAAAATATGGATATATATATAGATGATAGATGGATGATATGAACAAAGAGTGAGTATTCAAACTACTAATCTGCTAAACGGAAGATAGATCAGCACAGCTCCCCGGCAGCGGCGCCAAAAATTTGATTCGGTGCAAAACCGTCAAGTTTTCTCACGCAAGCTTACCACTTGTGAATGGCCAACTGTAAGAAACTTAAAACAGCTTAAGCACGAATGCAATGAAGATCTGAGGAGTATAGGGTTTCCCCGGGTCGTTATGTCCCAGCGAGCTATGCAATGGATTACCAAACGTAAAGTGATCGAGAAATTTGAACAGAAAAAAGGGATTCGAATTGATTATAACTACAGAAAAAGCCAACAAATTACAACGGCTTAAATGCAAATTAAAGGAAATTAAAAAGATAAAAAATATTAAATAAACGCTATCACTATATTAAAAATGATATTTTTGTTTTTATGTTTTTATAAAACTGAAATTAAAAACTATGCGACGTACAAATAAAAACGTGAAACTTACACAATATTAACCCTAAAAATATGAAAATGATATTTTTACAAACCTAATGATAAAAGAAAATTTGTAGAAAAAGAAAATTAATTTTATAACTATTTAATTAATTATTATTAATTAAAAACTATTTTTAACTATTTAATATTAACCTAAAATGCAAGAAAATAGGAAATAAAACTAGAAAAATAAAATTATGAATTGGAAAAGTCTAAAATATCAAAATAGAATTTTCAAAACTATTTTTATAATTTTCTGAATATTTTTCTATTTTCTAGGAATTAAAAACTATTAAAAACTACTTAAATTACTTAAAAATACAAATTTAACTAAGAAAAATCTATAAAAATATTTTTTTGTCTTTTTATATTTATCTTAACTTAATAAAAATGAAAAATTATTTTTTTGAACCTTTTCTTAATTTTTTGTATTAACTCCTAATTAAAAATGCTTAAAAACTAATTAAAATTAAGAAAAATAGCAAACTGACTTGGAAAAATCTGAAAATTTCAGGAAAACTCTAAAATTATATTTGGAATCTAGGAAAATTAGAAAAACAAGTGCTTATGTGGAGGAAATTGGAACAGATGTGCCAAGTACTTATAAATAAGCACTTTGAACAAGCAAATGGAGACCAATAAGCACCAAACCAAAACAGAAGCTTAAATAAGCTTAAAGAACCAAAATGCAACAGAAAACAACTATCTTAAACCTCTGGATTGCAACTTGCTATGATTTGATAACTTGAGTGTATAAGCTAAAAACAGCTTTTGGTGCTAAGTTTGGACTTAAGCACAGGATTCAAAATAAGCTGAAAATGAAAAATAAAAGTTGGGACTTAATCTAGACCTGGTTGGCTATCTGAAATCCACAGCTGAGACTTGGATAAGCTCAAATGAGCTTGTTGCAAGCTCTGCAAAAATCCTGTGCACACTAAGTTAATACTGAGTGTGTACAAGGCAATTCCTACCATTTTGGCAAGCACTTTTGAGCTTTATAAAAAATTCACAAAATTATACAAAAATGCTAACAAGAAATTAGACCAATAGGAGATTTTAAAACAACAAGTTTCACCAAGTTTGGCTCTGAAACAATGAAAAATCCTCCTAGTTAGCTGAAAAACAGATTTTTCAGGTTTTGACTTTTGAAGTGAAAATGAAACTCTGACTTTTTTAAACTTTGATTCAAATGTAAGGACTGATCTAGGTGTTATATGATGAAATTACACTAAAGCAACCTTTATCTATGTATTTTAAACACAATTCAAGACTTTGATTCTCAAAAACTCTAACAGTTAGCAGTTTAAGGCAATTTGAGATGCATGTTGACTTTAAAGGTGTGCAGGCTCAAGATTATGACAAATATGAGTTAATATGAGCTAAGTAAACTTAAAACAACAAGAGTTATACACTGAACAAGCCCTGAACACAGCTGTATTAGCAATTCCAAACACACCTTTAATTGACTGTTTTGAAAATTAAATAAGTAAATCACTGAACCAACATATTGTAATGATCAAACTAAGTTCTCCTAACCTAATTACAACTAAGTACACAGATTTAAGCTACTTATCACTGCAATAGAAGATTATGCAAATGAACTTGAAAATTACTCACAGTTGGTCCTTAGCCACTATGGCTTGAAACTGAAACCAATGAACACTAGCCTAATCCAAACCCTATCCTAGCTCAATATCAACCCAATTCCATTTCTGATTCAACCCATTTCCATTTGCAAGTCCAAAAGAACCCTGTTTGACTTTCTTTGACCAATATCCAAAGTTGATTGAAACTTAAACTTAAGCGTATAAAAAGCTATGAAAAGCTCATATAAGCTTATTGGAGCAGAGAATCAAGCAATTGGAAGCTTTTGTATGAGAATTGGAAATAGAAAATTTCAACAGTAAGCTTTAAACAAGGAATTTTAACATAACCTGAACTAATACTTGGAAATGATTTATAATGATACAAATACCTTAGTTTGATACAAAGAAACAAAATATTACAGGTTTTGTACTAAATTAAGAACTCTAAGTTAAAAACGACATTAAAGATAAATAAAAAAACTACAAGACTCCTTATCCTGCTCCTCCTTTGCTTCTTTTATAATCCAAACTCTTTATCTCTCTCTTCTGAATAGTTCCCAACACTTTTCTTCACCATTGGATTGCTTAGATTCATCATGGCCGTTTAATTGGATTTTGGCGCCAAAATTAGATTAACAGCTGGAGAGGTTGAGTGAAGAGGGGGGAGGTGCATTAAATGCATATTGGATGGTAGCTGAGGTGGGGGGGGACATGGGTAAGTGGATGAGAGGAGGGGGGGATGGGAGGCCTGGTGAGTTGCAGAAGCAGTTGGAGAAGGTGGACTTTTGGCGCGCTTGGTTAGTTTGACCAAGGGGTTTGACCGGGGGATAATAATAGAAGGGGGGTCAAAATGGTAAGGGTCAAAAAGGTTGGCAGGGTCACAATGGTTGTGATAGGGTCCAAGGGTCAAAAAGGGTTAATATGACAAGGACCTATGTTGTATTTTCTGAAAATTCAAGGGACCATTTCTGCCAATTCTGAAAAGTTGCTCCAAGGACTAAAAGTGACAATCTCAAAAAGTACAAGGACCAAACTTGCCATTTTCCAATTTCCAAGGGCCATTTTTGCCAAATTTCAAACTTGAAGGACCACTTTTGTAATTTTCTCAAACTTTTTACATTTTTCACCAAAGGACTAATTTTTACAATTTTTGATTTTAAAAGGACCTTTGGCGATTTTTCTTTTGAAATTATGTGCTCAGGGACAGTTTTTGACAACTTTTGAAACTTGGGAGACTGAAACTGCCAATTATGCAATCTTAGCTCATTTTTCATCTGATTTTAAACATTTTGCATCTGAAACATATAAAATGCAATTTTAGAATATTTTCAGTATTTTGATGCATTTCTGAGTATTTTTAAACGTTTTGCAGTTCAGATTGACTCAAAAATGATGAGTATTTACACACTCATCAAGAGTCAATCCTTTTCCAGTTGGAATATCCAAATCGTCACCCAAAAACTGTAAAAACCAACTCCAGTTGTCTTTGTTCTCTACCGTCACCACAGCCCATGCTACGGGAAAAATGTGGTTATTCCCGTCTCTCCCAACTGCAGTTAGTATCTCCCCAGTGTTTGGTTTTTTTTAAAGACAACCATCCAAAGCTAATATTCTACGACAACCTATTTTCCAACCTTCTTTCAACCCATTAAAACAAACGTAAAATCTGTCAAAATAAGTCTTCTCATCAGGATTAACCGTGACACCTACCTTAACTGTGCTACCCTCATTTGAGTCAACTAATTCCTTAGCATATCACCTTAGTAAACCATAATGATCCTGGATAGTAGCATCTCTTTCATTAAGGGCATATGACCTAGCATTTCGACATTGTGTACGACTAACATTGCATTTGTATTTCCTTAAGACTAGTTCCTGTATATTGCTAATAGTAATATCCGGATTCATCATAATCTTATCTCCAAATTTCTTACCAATCCATTTATAGTTAACTAGCCTACCATAATGGAAACTACGTACACACGTGTGGTTATCGTTCAAAGATATTATCTGAAAAGTAGCTTCTCCCCTAAGCATCTTGACGTAACATCTCCATGGGCAGTCACAATTTCCAGCAGTCTGTGAAGGATACTTGTTGTATGATGTCTGCTTTCCAAGGCTAGGATCCTTCAGCGTCTCTTTTCGTTGTCCACATTTTGCAATAACCTTGGACCTTGTTCTCCTCTCATACCATAATGAGAAACCGTTGGCCAACGCGTAGTATGTAAGGCACTCTTTAAAACTGTCAACGTCGGGAAACTTTTGTCCAAGCTAGTCAATGGTCAAAAAATACAATCAAGTTAGTTATACATTATATTAACCTGGTGAGCTACTGATTTGATAAACAAAGTGAAGTATAAGAGATTGAAAAACTTACGCTTGGTTTCTTCAATCTCCAATGAGTTTCAGCATCATAGATAGGGTAAATGTTTTCTTTTTTTGATTTTTGAACAGCTACAAAGGGTTCTGTTATCCCTTCTCCTTTACCCTTGATATGTTTCAACAAAGCTTGCATATACCTTTCATGATCTCTAACTAATGGACCTAATCCAGTTGGCCCTTCTGAAAGAACATCCTCATGTATATCCTCAGCATCATCATCATTTCCATCTTGTTCCTCTGGTTCATCAGACAAAGACTGGTCCTCATTTAGAAGCATCTTTCTCAATTGGATTACCTCGTCTTCTCCATTACATAGATAATCATACAATTTTTCCAATTGTAGTGCAGAATCATACGACTCATAACCTGATGATTCATGACCATTATTGTCTTTCTTTTTTACTACTTCACCTTCTGAATCTGAGTAGAGTGGATTTTCATTGTCGTCATCACTTTGAGTATCAGAATCTGAGGATGCAGATGGATTTATGTTGTCTCTAATGACAACACCTGATGCTCTACGAACATGACTCGTTGTCTTCCTTGCTATCTTCTTTTTCTGAGTCATCACCGACTTCCCTTTATCTAACTTTCTTTGCCTAACAAGCCCCGCGTCTAAAAAATTTCCATCTGATTGACCATTAGAATGCAAATCATCAACATTGTCGACCTCTCTATCACTATCCACAACTCTGTCTGTGACATTCAAATCAGTCTCCACAAGCCTATCCTTCTCGAGAATCATATCAGGTTCGCCAACCGTATCATGCATCTCAACCCTGAAGCAAGTGTAACAACAAGATTTATGAGTAAGCATGTCATATATAATATGGTCTTAAATCATAATATTATAAAAAGTATTAACAAATACCTATCAGTGAGCATAGCATTAGCAACATCTTGATTGTCCTTACCCTTACCAGATTCAACCACAACATTGTCCACTACTTTATCAACTACAACATTGTACTCCCTAAACACCTCATCTTCAGTAAGCATAGGGTAATCATAAGTGAAATCGTCGTCTGCATTCCAAACTCTAGTAAAAGTAACCTTACCCTCAAAGTCCTTTCTTAGTGGTCTATCTTTTAGCGGAGGAGACCTTAAATAAGGCGACTGTGATTCTTCCTCAGCCCAAGCTATCAACTCCTCACAAGACATATTACCAGCATCATTTTTCAACTTGGTATGTTTTTTTTTCTGGACGTAACTTCTGAGTCAAAACTATCTAAACGTAGGTTCTTGTGGTAGTATGGTGCTAAGTTTTAGGGGGAATGAGCAACAAACAACTCCACTGTCTTATATTGTTTAGCTAGATCATATAAATACATTACATCTGCATCCCTTTCAATTATCTTTAAACCTCCACTGTCAATGTCTAATGTAGGAATGCACATGTATAAAGCCCATATATTATTCTTAATCTTGGCAACTAAGATATCTAAAAGAGGGCTACACATGATTCTATCTGATGAAGATGCCTCCATTATTATCTCCCTACCATAATCATACCTTAAGGGGTCAAACATAAATACACCATTGTAGTGTATTTTGAAGACCACATCTAGTGGTACTTCCATAAGACCTGTATTCATCGAGATATTAAAAAAATAATCAAAACCCTAATTTAAAAAAACCCTAACTCAGAGACGAATTTATAATACAAATTAACACAATTGGGGTAATAAAACATTAAAAACAAAGAAGGAATATACCTTTTGTCTTGCCAATTTGAGGAAATCGAAACTCAAGTGGTATTATTAAAGATTTAGGGTTTCAGCGTTTTGGGGATCAAGACAGTGATGTATGAATGGATAAGGGAAATCGTTTGTGGTTATAAAGAACATAACTGTACTTTTTTAATGTAAACCTCGTACTTGAATCCACATAAGCAGGAAGTGTGGGGGACCATGAGATGAAGTGTGTTTAAGGTTTTCTGGTTTGTACGAGGTTTACAAGGTGGAATCCAATTAGGATAAAAGTGTTTCAGAAAACAGGAAACCGATTAAACAAGTAACAAAATGTATGGTTTAAGACAAGAAATACAAGTTAAGGGGGCAAAGGGGGTTTTTTTTTATTCGCTACGTCGAACTAACATTTGTGTCAAGTATGATGCTTTAATAGGTTATTAGCCCATTATGATATAAGCTAATGTAATTCTTCATATTATCTGTCTTTAAAAAGTGCAATTGAAGCACATATGTTCATAAAGTATAAGTTTATGAGCCAAGAGTATTGTAGCAATTGGCATGACCGATTGGACCATCCCGGTTTAATAATGATACGCAATGTATAAAAGAACCATGGGCTCTTCAAGGTTAATTTGTTTGTTTTTATTATTCTTAATAGAAGTTAATTGTTCATCTATCACCACCAACTAAAGTAAGGACTATATCCTATAAAGTTTTGTAAAGAATATGACGTGGATATATGTAGGCTTATACATCCGCCATGTTAATCATTTTGAGTTATAAAATCGATGCATCGTCAAAAATGATTATCAAAGACGCAACTTAAAGTTAGCGTGATTAGTGGCTCGAGTTATCAAATGCGAGCATGATTTTCCAAATTATATCTTTTATTGGATTAAAAGGTTGTTTTGGTCATGGACGGATTTCATATGATGTTCATAGCGTAATGTTCGATCATTTTTGGTCATGGACGGATTTCGTTGGCTAATAAGTTTTTAAGTTGTGATGTTACCACAACTTTTGTTAGCATGGCATGAAAATTATTGAGTTTGATTCAAAAAGTCAAAATCATGGTATACGCATGATTTATTCATGACATAAAAGGTTTAGGCGTTCAGACTCGTGCGACGCAAACGGGTTGTATCTAATTGTTTATTGCGTAATGTTTGTGTAAATTGTTGAAGTGTAAGTAAGATGGTGTATCTAATTGAGACGTGTTGAGCAATGTTTAGCTAAATAGTTATATGACATTTATTAACGATTGGAAAATTGGTGAAGAAAAACAATAGTTACATAATTCATTCGAAGCATATGTTTATAAGTTTATATGAATCAATCTATTTGATGTAAAGGAAGCTTCCACAAAATTATTTATTTCTTTATCATGAAAAAAAATCAAGAAAAAATTGTGGATGGCTTTTCGTCTTCATTGACATTAGGTGACCCAACTTCTTTAGCCATCCCATGTACAATTGAATCAATGGTCCTATAAAAAAGAAACATCATATTACATAACTATCAACGTAAACACACGAACACTATACTACATTAGAGAATGTCGGATTAAACACAAAATTTCATTTGTATTAATAAAAAACTATTGAAACATGACATTTACTTTGGCCGTATTTATGTTTATGAGAATATTGAGATTAGTTTGTTGAGACTTACACATTACAACAATAAAATGGCACAAAGCTACATCCGACATAAGGCCAAGTGTGATTGTTATAAGCATGTTAAAAAGAAACTGGTACACTCCTTAATTTAAAAAGTTGGTAAAAGGCTGTGTTATCATTCTATTACATAACATTTAAAAGTGGTAGAAACATTTACAACTAATCAAATTACAAAGCTTAGAAGAGGCAAAGAAGAAGTTTCAGACTGTTGCAGGTTTTAAGCTGAGCCAACCTTCTGCGACTCTTACTTCCTCAGGCACTTTATTGTCCCCACTTTGTGCGTCTATGTAAATCATGTTATGAGCGTAGCATACAACCAAAAAGAGTATATGATGGATTAATAAGAGAAATTTGATTATAAGAGCATGTAAAACTTGCCTTGTATAAATTGAAATGCAGCCTTCAACAATAAAATCGTAGTCCTCATCTTTTCCTAATCAATGAAAGTAAAATAAAAAATATACCCATGTTGACACATTACCCAATTGGTCCCTATAACATCACGTAAATCTATAAGAGAAACCAAAGCTTCTTACCGAAATGAAACATTGTTGCTGTGAAAATAACTACTCAGGTTCAAACATTACCGAAAATACCAAATGAAGACTTAATATCATTACCGATTAGTGGGCAAGGAGAACAATATCCAAAACTCGAATGTCTTCTTGTGGAGCAAGTCCATACGTGACACCAATTTGATGGCAACTTTCAAGTGGTTGTCTCTCCTGATGGAGTGATGGATTCATATTTATATGGTTCGGCTTGTTTCAGGCTATCACACAATGTCCCAATGGTAAGAAGTACAGCATGATCTTGTAGTCGTCATAAAAAAATTAAAAAAAGTAAAAATTAAAAATTAAAAAAAAAAAAAAAAAAAAAAAAAAAAAAAAAAAAAACCTTATGCACCTTAACATATGACTTAAACCCGATAAGTATAAGGGTTGATTTAATGCCATACGAAATATTTTAAGCTGTCATTTTTGAAATTATAAATATATGAATAGTAGTATTAAGTTGCAACAACATCCATTTTAAGCCCAAAACTGACCCATTTTTAACCTAAATCGAGGTTCTAAACACGTCTATTCTAGTCCCATTTCATCACCCAAAGCTGCCCATTTTAGCACCGAAACGCACCCACTTTGGACCCCATTTCAGCACCCAATCCAATACCCATTTCCGTCCCCAAACTGACTATTTTGAAACCCCATTTCAACCCCTAAACACACTCATTTGAGCCTCATTTCATGATCAAGACCCACCCATTTCAGACCCCATACGAACCCACTTCAGTCCCCATTTCAGGACCCAAAAGCACCCGTTTTAGGTCCCACTTCAGCATCCAATCCCACAATCATTTCAACCCCCAAACTGACCCATTTAAGCACCCAAACCCACCCATTTCAGCCTCTATTTCACCAATCCAATACAACAATCTAAACATGTATAAGCCATTCCAATCACTCATTAAGAAAACAACAAAACTCATAACCAAAAAAAGTGTGTATAAGAGCTTTTCAAGATCTAATAAAAATTAAGGAAACTGAAAGATACTCTTACATATTGTTGCCGCTTCACAGTGCGCCTGGTGCTTATATGCTTTTTTCACAGCCCACTGTTCATGAAATGTTTTTTGTTAATTGATCAAAACATAATAATGAGAAAGTAAAACTCCATTTACCTGAACAAAAATCTTATGAAGATGGTATTGTCTTCCCGGTAGTGTTGTCGCCAACCACTAACACTAATAGTTTTACTAAGGCTATAAAAGCTCAAAAGCCATGGCTAGAGTCTCTTTTAAAAGAAAGAGGTGTTATTCTATTCAGAGGCTTTCCTGTTACATCTGCTTCTGAATTTAATGGCGTTGTTGAAGCTTTTAGCTTCCCTGAAGCACCCTACTTTGGTGGCCGGGCCCCTCGAACCAAAGTCGTAGGATGGGTTTACACTGCTAATGAAACTCCTCCCAAGGATCCAATTCCCTTCCATCATGAGATGGCTTATGTATGATCTTTAATTCTGTACATATTCATGTTCTATACATGTATCTAACTCTTTTATAGAGGTAAACTATAAACAAAGACCGAAAAACTGATGAACATATAATTAAAGAAGTAACTGTATGTATAGTTAGAGATTCATGAAGCCTGGATTAAGCAATGAACCATGACCAAAATGCTAGTACTTGACGTTTGTGTGTTCGAACTGTCCGAACCAGTCTTAACCAGGCTTTCAGGTTTATGAAATCTAGTTACACACAGAAAGATATACAATTATAAAATAATATATTAAGCGATAACTAATTTTTTTCTAAAGAAGAATTAGCTTTGGAGTTTATTCCGGCATTCTGGTCTGGGATTTGATGAATAATATGCACCTAGTTAAGAATTTTCAGCCATATTGTACTCTATCATTTAGTATTTTTTTTTGGGGTAAAGGGGAGTAATCCTGCACCCTGGTAAATATATTAACCAAAAGAACGTTTAAGTACAATGGATATGAGTGAAATCCCATATCTCAGCCCGTTACATAGGCATAAAGCTTACATAACAAGGTACCTCCTATTATCTAAACAAGAAAACAAACCACTACTCAAATGATAACATAGGACATAACGAAAGAAAATTTACTTCCTAGGACCTTGAAGCTTGGTGCCATACATGGCATTAAAAGCATCCAAATTCCCAGGAAGATTAGAAACCTGCTTCGCATAGTCATCGTAATCATAGTCATCATACTCATCTTCAAACTCTTGGCCTCCACCAAATATATTAGCAGACTCATCAAATGGGTTAGCAACCACCTCATCTTCAGAATCAGACACCTCGATCTCTCCCACTTTAGAAAAAGGGTTAACTCTCTTAGTAGAAGATGCGGGCAGAATACAAGAATCACTAGTTTTAGGAGCCACTCCCGACTCCATCTCTTTCAAATCACTCACAAGGGGTTCTTGTGATGCAGTACCTGTCTTAGTAGACTTATCTTCATTAACTTCCATTGTACGACCAGAATCCACATCCTTGTTAGTGTCATTAGAAGGAGTACCAGACGCATCCGTATGTTCCATATTAAGAGCATCAAACTGGTTAGATGTAGCGATCTTTGTTCCACTCGAACTAGCCACATAAGAAGCATTCTTCTTAGTGACTTCCACTTTCTTAGGTTCAGGAGGAGTCTTTTTGGGTTGATATTGAAACTGCTTACCTACAACAGGTTTAAAAAACCCTCCTTGACCCAGAATAGAAGACCCACCTTGCTTTCCCTTCTTCTTGTTATTAACCGTCTTGAAACCATCATTAGCACGCTTAGTAGGCTGAGCAAGAGGTTCAACAACTTTAGGATAATCAATAGGAGTATGACCAAAAATCATACATTTATCACAATGCGGTGGTTTCCACTCATATTCAACCCGTATCGTCTAGATAGTCGAACCCGACCCATCAAGTAACGGTAACTCAACAGTAAGGCTGTCCCTAAGTACCTCATCCGACTTCACTTCAATCATGCATCTAGCAAAACTACTACGGCCCCACGAGTCCTTGCACATTTTGCTAGTGAAATCATCTAACCTTTTGGGTGTGCCTATCAATGTGGCAAGGAGACTAAGGGCATCATCAGAAAACATAGCAAGAGGAACATCATGGAATTTAACCCACACCGGGATGTTGGTCAAATCCTCTTTAAGTAAGTTGGTGTTCAATGTCCATGGTTTAAGAATAATAGGTACATTTCTAATCAACCAAGGACCGTTTTCAATAACATCATCAACACCTTTCTTCGAATTAAACTTAAAAAAGAAGAACCCCTTTGCATTCATCATTACCTTTTGTATACCAAACTTAGCCCACGCATTGCGTACAAAGTAATCAACAACAGGAAAAGCAAGGCGTTGACCAAGGAAATACCCATACAAAGTATTCTCAAACCTAGTGTTCACCTCTTCAACCACTTTCATCGGGACAGAAAGATCCACACCATTTGCTTTCTTACTACATTCCAACCTATGAAAGTTAGATGTGTGTTTCTTTGGTTCAGTAGAAGTAACACCAGTATACGATGAAGAAGGTTGTTTCAAAGCACCAACCTTCTCAATACCAACAGCCCCTTGATCAACCGTATCAGCCATAGGACCACTCATATCATGAGGAGGTTTCGAATAATAACCAATAGCAGTAAGCATCTCCTCTAGCTCCTTCTGTGACTGTGGCACCTTAAGATGCTCAATTGAATTAACCTCAGTAGAAGTAGTAACATCCACTGTCACAACTGGTTTTAATGGTTGTCCATCGTCACCCACAAGAATAAGTTTTCCCTCAAAGATTTGTTTTTCAATAGCACGAATTTTCAATAAAGTATCATGACCCTCAGGCGTGTCATGACTAGGTGCGTCATGACTAGGGCTTGAATCAAGTGAAACCGGCTCCACTTGTCCATCAGAACGACCAATCTTGTTACCCAGAATAGCATCAGCACCTGTCATGTCAGTAGCAAATGAAGTAGAATCCTTCTCTCCCAAACTTGTCATTAAAACAATAAACTAAAACAAGAACCAGAAAGTACACGAAGAAAATTTAGGTCTAGACTTCGGAAATAAAAACCATTAAAACCCTAGCTATAAAGCTAGGGTTTATTAAACGATAACAGCACAGCAGTTAAACCATAATGAAGATCGGCTCAATAGATACAATAATAGGAATGGAGAACCAATTAAAAACCCTAACTGACGATCGCAAAAAGAACCCTAAACAATCACAATCCAATCGACAACAAGGGCAAACTGATAACAAACATGTACTAATCAGGATTAAACACGAAGGATAATCAGGATCAATAACAGGAATGTTATAAGAATGATTGAATATCGAAAAGACTAAAAAACTGATTTAGGGTTGTTAGATAGCGATCAGAAATCGCCAGAGGGGCGAGGGAGAGTTTTTTTTAATCTATCATTTAGTATACCAAAGTTTGAGACACAGTCTTGAATACGTTGGTCCCAATGAACCGGGCTCAAACTTTGGACAAATGATTTAAATCAAAATTTTCACAAAAATTGCGTCTTTTAGTCTAAGGATAAAAAGGGGGGGTTCCACTTTGGCTTAGTGATTTGATAAAATTCAGCAATTAAAATGTGCAGAATTTTTTTTAAGGGTTGTTTGGATATTAAACGTGCAGAAAAATGATATAATAACTCGTTTAGGGGCTGTTTGGACAAGCCTTATTAAGGGGTTGTTTGGACAGCAAACAAATGCAGAAAAACAGAAAATTAAAATATGGTTTGGGCTGTTTGGACACACCTTTTTACGGGGCTGTTTGGACAACAAACACGTGCAAAAATACCTTTCTAAAAATCTTGTCTAGGGGCTGTTATTAATTGGTTGCTTTGGGCTATAATAAACCTTAATGAATGAAATTCATATTAGGTTATAATTCTCACCATCTATTTACGGATGTACAGTCAGAATCTGTACAATCTGACGCTCCTTTAATGAGTCACAGAAATTAGGTAACAGGAATTTGGTGCCCATGAGAAAATCTGCCTCAAAGAGAAAATGCATAAATAAGAGAGAAGCACAACAACTTCATCATTGGTCCAGTAGCACAAATCCATTGAAAAATCATTTGAAATAGAAAGTTTAGCATTACAGCAGCACCACAACTCCAATGGAAAACGTTTTATATACGCTGACAAAGCGAACTCCAATAAAAATATTTTAAAAAAGAGAAGAAAGATACATATTCTATATGATTCATGTGAGACATGATTCAGAAAAGGGCTTACCACTAAGATAATCCATGATGAAGGTATACAAATGACTACGAATTAGCCCTCCAAATCCAAATAACGTATGTTCATCTGTAAATACTAAAAATCCCGTGGAAATTATCAAAACCATGAAAAATATGTTATGTCATACACAATGTTATCAAGCTATCTGATTCAGCAATACATATTAGTCTATAGTTATTATGTTCAAGTAACATGTGAATGCCATGATGTTAAGATTCAAGAACAGAAACATAACCTGGTGAGAGGAAACTTGGAAGAAAATGCTTTATGATAAGCTCACTCTTGTGATAGGAAGAGGTACTTTTCCTAACCCCTAATCAACTTCAAAAAATGTAAAAGTGCCTCTACCCAGCACAGTAGATGGGTATGATAGGATCAGGTCAAGTATGCGGAGATCGCAAGCGGGTAGTCCCGTGCGGTGCATGATAGCGTGCTTACCGACATCGACAATTTGAGCTTGACTGGTAGAATCAAGAAGTCCCCATGGTCTGACTATTCAAAAACAAATCAGAATAAGATATGTGATTGAGGAACCTATTGACATAGTCAAAACCATTAAAAGTCAACATACTTGAAACTTTGTAGTCTTGATGTCACAGTAAGTACTGTCCAAGAACTTGTCTTCACTAAAACCACTTGAAGCAGCCAGTGCAATTATACTCAAAATCTCGAATGATCTCAAACTTTCTCTTCGTGCTGCAAGTCCCTCTTAATCTGCAACCTTAATAATCCACATAAACATACATAAACTCAGTCATTAACATGTAATTATGGGGAAAACATTATTTAGATATAATAGATGTTAACTACTGTTGAAAAATTATTTAGATATATTAGATGTTAACTACTGTTGAATCTCTTTTGGGTATCTTGCCATTGTTGAGTGTATAAAGAAAGTTGTATACAGTATTCTCAGTAAATCGAGTTGCAGTGACAAAACTGAGATCTTCTGAATCCACAATACCTTTGACAAAACTAAGATATTCAGGGATGATGTCCTCACAGTTGTCCATGATAAAGACACGGCAAGCATAAAGCTTTGAGTTCCAACTGTCCTTCAACCGAGAAGGTGTATGACACTATGACCACTTGCTCATGCAGAATGGCTTTCAAAGGGGATCTATTATGTTAGTGCAAATATTACGATATTTAATCTGTACATTTTCATTTGTTTTGTTGATGACAAACATGTAACTTGTAATACATAACGTAAAATGTATAAGTTACTTGTAGTTAGATCTTGTCTCAACATACTCTCAACACCTCTCAACGACTCAAGTCCTTGTATGCTACAACACAGGTTCGTACATGTTTGTTATGTTGCATTATGATCAAACCGCCAACAAACCAATAAACATGTTTAGTTAAATAGTTTATGTATAACAACTAGTGTTTACATATTGGGTAAATATATACATAACTAGTATGTATTATAATGGGTAATATAAATGGGTAGAAACTTAAGTATTTGACCCATTGACCAAATACATTAAATATAGTTGGGTAAAACCCAAAGTCCATGACCCATACCCATTGCATGACATCATGCATAAGTCATATATGGATAATATCCATGATCCATGGTATTGACCCATACCCATAAGACTAGATACATTGTACTCATTAGATACATTGTATCTAAAGGAATACCCATGGACCAACCCATAACCCATGACCCATAACCCAAAAACCATGGACAAAAGGGAGCGTCCTACGGATCCCTAAAAGTGCCCACGGATCCCTAGAATTAAAAGGGTTGGATCCCTCCAGAAGGGATCCTTGGGGCAGAACATGGTTTTGGTATTTTTGCCTATAAATAGCAAACCACTTCTTACCATTTCTTCACACCTTTACACATAGTTTCTCTCCACCATTTCTAGGATATTTAGATCATTAGGAAACATGTAAACCACCCTCATCTCATATGATCATAATGCTTCTAACTCTCATTTGTTGTAAGCATACTCCCGAAGTAATCCTCCAAATCAAGCTTAGAGATCTTGCTCCCTTACCTACTGAAGTGATCACCCATCACAAGATACAAGCTTATGAAGATCTTCTACAACAAGCTTGGGAAAATTGTCTGCTTCATTCATAGAAGACTAAATACATCATGCTTTGGGTTCTTGATGTTTAGTTTAGGATTTCATATCCATTAGACACATTGTCTTGGATAATGTCTAGTATCGTATTCTTGTATCTATGACTAAACTAGATGGTTTATGTGTTTGTGCCATAAAACACAAGTTTTGTTATGTTGGGCCACAAAACATAACGGGTGTCATAGATGTGTCAAAGGCATTAGTGAAGAGTGCCGAAGATCCGTGTCAATTGCATTAGTGAAAGATGCCTAGGGTGTACATTAGATATGGTGTGTTTCGATGTACAAGATAGAGTAGCATTGGATCTGAGGATATCGATATACTTGATGGTGTTGTAATAAGAAGTTGGTCTCCTTTGGGGTATAGGTGTAGTGTTGGGTAGTAGTTCCTCCATTATAATGGAACTCGGTACTTAGCCTAGTACCGGATAAAGGGTAGGCGACGTTGTGATAGGATTGGTTCTCCTTGGAGTGAAAGAACTCGGTGGTTATCCTAGCACCGTATAAAGGGTAGGCGACGTTGTGATAGGTGTGGTTCACCTTGGTGTGAAAGAACTCGGTATTTAGCTTTGTACCAGAAAAAGGTGTAAGCGACGTTGTGAAGGCTTCTCCGCCATAAGGAGATTGGTGTAGTGATTATGAACTCTCGAGTAGGTGACTTGGGGAGTGGATTAGGGAAAGGAAGGTGTGCTTGTAGCCGAACCACTATAAATCCTCGTGTTGCTTTGTCTATCCTTTTACTTATCGCTTTACGTTTATTCTTGCATTACATTGTTTATTTTCTATTGATTGATGTCTATGTTTGTGATGCATACTTGGT
Source organism: Chrysanthemum seticuspe (assembly GCA_019973895.1). Lineage (NCBI taxonomy): Eukaryota > Viridiplantae > Streptophyta > Magnoliopsida > Asterales > Asteraceae > Chrysanthemum > Chrysanthemum seticuspe. The sequence goes on along the minus strand of BPTQ01000007.1, from coordinate 156,280,058 downwards.
CTTTCATATAGTCATAAACTATATTTAACACTTTACATATTATGACACGCTTGATCAAGAAAAAGCAACCGGACTAATAATGGTGAAACTTGATTTATAATGAACCTTTAATCTTGCGGAATCTGATGTGATATTAAGGGGTTGGCCTTACATGCCGTAATGCGTTAAATGCATCCTCGCGTCGAGATTAGCAAATGCAATGGTTTATACTATATTTGATACAAAAGTTTTAAGTTTGAAACGAAAACGTATTCACCCCCTCCCCCTCTACGTTTTCACAATTGGTATCAGAGCGGGTTGGCTCTAGTTTTTAAAACAAATGGTTTACAAAACGAGTAAGGTCCTTGTATCAAATTCTTGGTGAAGTCAAGCATAATATGAAAAGTGTTTTGTTGATTTTTTTTCTCTTTGAAGTTTTGTTGTTAGATATCTTGTTTATCATGCTTGAATAAAGGTAAAAATGGATAATATAACTTCACTAAAAAGTCTACAAAGGTTAAACCTTTTCGTCGGGTCAAAACTTGCATTTTTTTAATTCTGTGTCAGATCTGCGGATCCCTCAGGTTACACTGGACAGATCCCTCAAGCAAGGGATCCGTGGGATCCGTGGTACAGAAGACAGTTTTTGTCTGAATTTTAAAAATTCATAACTTTTTAACTGTAAGGCGTTAGAAGATAAGGTTTTGATCACATTTATAAACATAAAAGAAACTAATCAAGCCTGGTATACATGTTTATATTTAACACAAAGCGATGAAAAGAACTTTCGTATGCTATGCTAAACGATAAATTGTCTTCTTTGCATTACTTGATTATTTGCTTATCTCAAATAGCTTTTGTGCTTATTTGATTGAATAACATATGTGGTTTCCTTACCTTGCTATTCATTCTCTTGCTTGTCGATTTAGTAACTTTCTACTAATCAATCTGCTACTTGAAGGAGTGTTTGGGATAACATCTAGTTGTGTCAAAAATGTTAGTTTTATAAATTGAAAAATGTTTAAAACATATAACACACCTAATGAATTTTTGATTGAGTTTGTCATGTGTGCAACATAAATGTTTTATGTGCTTATATGATTTCTTTATTTCATATTTTCTTATATCGTTTTCTAAAAGCAACAAGAATGTACATCGGATCATAACCTACACTTGTGTTGATGATGTACTCTCCCGTTTTCCTTTTCATGATCACTCTCCAAGCTTCATAGTAGGATTGACAACTTGATTATTTCATCCTATATACTCAAGTAAATTATTTTGCAAACATAAATATAATTCTTCATATCCGAAAGTCCAAACTCGAGCTTTCCAACAACATATGTTGAACTAGCTCATCCAACCATTTTTTTTGTTCGCCATATGGACAACTTTTAATTTTTTGACACATTCATCACCTTAGTTCTTTCAAGTATATTATTAATAAAAACGAAGCAAAGTATCACCATTGTTACTCTTCGATAGACCATTGTAGGAATATAAATTTTCCTAACTTGAAAATGAATAATGGATAACTTATTGCACTAGAAACTCAATTTGACCTAACGGTTGAATTTCTTCCTTGATAGAAGTTGGGTATGTGGAATCGCCCGTAAAAATAGTCGTGTTTAGCCGTAATTGAGCACCGCTAGTAATAGCCTCATATTCATTCTCTCACCTGAGAAATTTATACTCCTATGTTTTCCTAAAGTAAGTTTACAATGGAAATACTTTGCATTATCTTAGGATTACTAATCAAATAAGTTGTATAATTAATTTTTCTTTTAATTAATCACAACCACTTGCCTCATCAAGCGATTATCTTGCTTTGATCGAGAAGAGCTACATGACTTCATGGACGAAGCTCATTGTATGCTAATCATCATCTGTAATGACTAGATTGTCCAAAACTAGCACCTCACAACTCTTTTTTCTTGAACACCATCATGTGCTCTTTTCTTTTTAGACACATACCTTGCTTGTCATTGTTAGTGTAAATGATTTACTAATCTAGAGCGTAAATCTGTTTTGGGCTTCTTGAATAGTGCTTGTTAAGTTTGCTAAACCTTTGTGTTATTTGTGAGCTCGATCTCATTTGATTGCCTATATGTTATCTCTACATGCTCTCCTTGCTTTGCTTAATGTGTATACATGTATACTTGCTGTAGAAATCATTAGTTTCATAATTCGAAACATAGAGTAAAATTCTGCAACTATTCTGTTAAGAAAATCTGTCTCTGACGCCGGATCCTTTAGATGTAACTAGACGGGTCCCTCAAATGAAGGATCCGTGGAATCTGGGTGGACAGAAGTTCCTTTTTAGCCTCCTTGCATCAATCCAACATTCCAGACCTTATTGGACTAGTTAAACATGCTACATTAGGATCACTTAAACTTTCCTTAGGCTCAGTTGATCTCACATTCAATCATGGATGATTTAGGATCACATTCAAAGTATTTTTGATTTATCATTACTTCAAAACTCACCATCTTTCCGCTCCAATGTTTACACATTGTTCCTCTCATCCCAAAACACTTAGTTTGATATTTATCTCAATTTTAGCAAATTGATTTTAGTCATCTTTACCTCAAAATAGGCCAAAAACTAGTTTTTAATTTCTTAAGATTTTTAAGGAATTTTCCAAATCTCTCTTAAGTCATCATCTGATCTCTAGGATCATTTAACACCACTTGACACTCTCAAATTTCTTAGTGTCATCTTTGATCATCCACTAGTGCTCATAAAGCCCCATTTCTTTCCATAAAAGGCAATCATTAGCTACCATCACTCATTGCTCTTGATCATTTAAGTACTCTTTCATTTAAGACACTTAGGAAGACTAAAACACTCAAGGAGGTATAGGCGTTAGACCTTACAAACATCATTTTTATTCTTTCCTAGCTGCTGAGAGCTGGATCCCAAGGATTAGCCTAGACGGATACCTCATTGGAGGGAACCGTGGGATCCCGATGACAGATACATGTCAACTCTAGCTAAAATGATCATTTAAGTCCATCTTCATATAAGACACTTAATAGACTGAGTAACTTAGGATATGTAGGTGCTAGACTTTGCTAGAACCCAACCACCTCATTTTCACCTCATCTATTAACCGGATCCCTAGACTTAAGCTAGCCGGATCCCTCTAATGAGGGAACCAGAGGAACCGTGGAACATTAGGTACATTATCTCTTTAGATAATCATTTCAAATTTCTTTTTCCACACAAGCACTTGTTCAACACTTAGGATTATCATTTTCGTATATGTTTATAAATGAGTTGCATTTATATGATTCTATACGTGTTCTTTCTTTTCGTTTCATGATTTTATGTGAACAATTTATCCATTTGTATAAATGTTTTCCTTTTGTACTAACTCTTTTGGATTCTTGTAGGATGACAATGGTCGATTTCACCATCAAGTCAAGTTGTGCTCATTCGCACATTTCTTTTATATATTCCTAATCTTGCATCATCCTAACCATCTTACTCCACTTTTATCACCACTCACAAAGTCATCATGTCGACCACCTCTATTGAGTCATCAACCAAGTCAAAGATTCACCTTGATACCTTTCATCACCTCTACCACAACTTCCATACCTCTAAGTCATAATGATGATTTCTATCACTATCACCGTGTCCAAGGTCTAGTTCGAGAACTACGTGATGTAGTATGTCTCATGTTCTACCACATCCTACTTGTGTCAACCACAACCTCAAACCACAAGCTACTTGTGTCAACCACATCCTACAAGTGTCTCACTACCACTACAATTCATGGTTCCTCAACCATCCTTCACAAACATCTGTGTTGTCAAAAGCCAAGTGAATTTCGTAATGAAATGCGTCTCATCCCTAAGCATATTTTTTTTCTTAACTTGAACAAACCAACCATGATGATGCAAGTAGTAGGATCATTCTCTTTTTGACACTAATTTTTTTTGTAGGTTCTTCTTGACGCCCTCAAGCTAGGGGGAGCTTCCGTCGAGCATTTATAAAGTGCATCATATGACTTACTCGTCCAAGGACAAATATAATTTTGCACTAAATTTTTGTTTTGTAGATTTTCAAAACATACTAGGAGAACTTGACGCTCTCAATAAAGGGGAGTTTTTCGTCAAAGCAATAACATTGCAAATTTTGCAACAATTTTGTCTTAGCCTTCCTAAAATACTTGACGCCCTTAACATGGGGGAGCAACTGTCAAGGGGGAGCATACACACTTTCATTCTTCAAAATTCCTTTGTGTTTCAACAAAAGGTTTCTCTTAAAGGCAAGATCACCACCTTTTGAAGACGTGCAAGCTCAAGGTCATGAGTTGCTAAGCTTCGTCATTAGTGTTTCGTGTTGAGGTATTGGCATGGTGTGCCAATTGGAGCAATAAGGTGTTTTTATTTTACTTCACTAGGGATGATGCAAACTCGCCATTCTTGAGAGAAATTAAGTTTAAAGGACACACCCTTTTTGTTTCGACAAAAGGGGGAGAAGAGTGTAAACGAAGAAGGTAATGTATAGGAAGTACGGACACAAGTAACTTTGACATTTTACCTATCTATTACATTTACATATATTTTGTCATCATCAAAAAGGGGGAGATTGTTAGTGCAAATATTATGATATTTAATCTATACATTCTCATTTGTTTTGTTGATGACAAACATGCAACTTGTAATAGATAACGTAAAGTGTATAAGTTACTTGTAGTTAGATCTTGTCTCAACATACTCTCAACACCTCTCAACGACTCAAGCCCTTGTATACTACAACTCATGTTCGTACATGTTTGTTATGTTGCATTATGATCAAACCCCCAACAAACCAATAAACATGTTTAGTTAAATAGTTTATGTATAACAACTAGTGTTTACATATTGGGTAAATATATACATAACTAGTATGTATTATAATGGGTAATATAAATGGGTAGAAACTTAAATATTTGACCCATTGACCAAATACATTAAATGTAGTTGGTAAAACCCAAATTCCATGACCCATACCCATTGCATGACATCATGCATAAGTCATATATGGATAATATCCATGACCCATGGTATTGACTCATACCCATAAGACTAGATACATTGTACTCATTAGATACATTGTATCTAAAGGAATACCCATGGACAACCCATGACCCAAAAACCATGGGCAAAAGGGAGCGTCCTACAGATCCCTCAAAGTGCCCACAGATCCCTAGAATTACAAGGGCTGGATCCCTCTAAAAGGGATCCTTGGGGCAGAACATGGTTTTGGTCTTTTTGCCTATAAATAGCAAACCACTTCTTATCAATTCTTTACACCTTTACACATAGCTTCTCTCCACCATTTCTAGGATATTTAGATCATTAGGAAACATGTAAACCACCCTCATCTCATATGATCATAATGCTTCTAACTCTCATTTATTGTAAGCATACTCCCGAAGTAATCCTCCAAATCAAGCTTAGAGATCTTGCTCCCTTACCAATTGAAGTGATCACCCATCACAAGATACAAGCTCATGAAGACCTTCTACAACAAGCTTGGGAAACTTGTCATCTTCGTTCATAGAAGGCTAACTACATCATGCTTTGGGTTCTTGATGTTTAGTTTAGGATTTCATATCCATTAGACACATTGTCTTGGATAATGTCTAGTATCATATTCTTGTATCTATGACTAGACTAGATGGTTTATGTGTTTGTGTCATAAAACACAAGGTTTGTTATGTTGGGCCACAAAACATAACGGGTGTCATAGATGTGTCAAAGGCATTAGTGAAGAGTGCCGAAGATCCGTGTCAATTGCATTAGTGAAAGATGCCTAGGGTATACATTCGATATGGTGAGTTTCGATGTACAAGATAGAGTAGCATTGGATCCAAGGATATCGATATCCTTGATGGTGTTCTAATAAGGAGTTGGTCTCCTTTGGGGTATAGGTTTAGTGTTGGGTAGTAGTTCCTCCATTATAATGGAACTCGGTACTTAGCCTAGTACCGGATAAAGGGTAGGCGACGTTGTGATAGGATTGGTTCTCCTTGGAGTGAAAGAACTCGGTGGTTAGCCTAGCACCGTATAAAGGGTAGGCGAAATTGTGATAGGTGTGGTTCACCTTGGTGTGAAAGAACTCGGTATTTAGCTTTGTACCAGAAAAAGGTGTAAGCGACGTTATGAAGGCTTCTCCGCCATAAGGAGATTGGTGTAATGATTACGAACTCTCGATTAGGTGACTCGGGGAGTGGAGTAGGGAAAAGAAGGTGTCCTTGTAGCCGAACCACTATAAATCCTCGTTTTGGTTTGTCTATCCTTTTACTTATCGCTTTACGTTTATTCTTGCACTACATTGTTTATTTTCTATGTGGTTGATGTCTATGTTTGTGATGCATACTTGGTCTGTCATATAGTCATAAACTATATTTAACACTTTACATATTATGACACGCTTGATCAAGAAAAAGCAACCGGACTAATAATGGTGAAACTTGATTTATAATGAACCATTAATCTTGCGGAATCTTATGTGATATTAAGGGGTTGGCCTTACATGCCGTAATGCGTTAAATGCATCCTCGCGTCGAGATTAGCAAATGCAATGGTTTATACTATATTTGATACAAAAGTTTTAAGTTTGAAACGGAAATGTATTCACCCCCCCCCCCTCTACGTTTTCACATATTACCTGCGACATAGATCCGCATTATGGTAATAAAATGATCGCCTTATAGAGTACTATTGAGAAAGAAATTGAGCGATGAACTAAAAGTACCAAATAGTTGGAAATAGAAAGTAAAGATAGTAAAAAGGATGTTGTGTTTACTTTTATTTTATACTATAGTAAATGTAAGTGACAACAGTGTTGCACTTGGCCAACACGTCCGAACCCACATATAGTGATATGATCTTGCAAATCATAAGTCAAAAAAAGCAACAAAATGTTTTTGATGTTATTAATCACAACTATATCTAAATAACTGCACCAATGAATGATAACAGAACTTATAATACCTCAGGAAATAAACTACGGACAACCATGGTGTGGGTGCCATTGATATCCCTGCCACAAGAAACATCAAATAAGATAACCGAGGACTCATTATACCCTAAAAAAGAAACAGAAATTTTAAGTTTTAATCAAATTGCTGCAAAATTATCTAAACATTAATAAACTAAAATGAGCAATTAACTTGTGAAATATAGAAAAAGTGAAAACAATCATAGAGAAACATGAAGTTAACTTATTAACCTGGCTATCTTCTCGTATTCTTAGGTAATGCCCTGTTGGATTAAGCAAGGCATTTATGACCTAGAAAAAAGATATGTGAGGTCTAAAGAGTGTAAAGACATGATAAAATACGTCGTACAATTCTGAATAGTTTTGGCATATCAAGCCTACTGTAGAAGTATGTTGATCCCAGTTGAGCAAACGATATAATATAGAAACTGACTCATAACAAAAGCTTATCAAGTATTACGCGGAATTTAATACTTAATCTTAAGAAGAAGAACAGTAAACATTCAACACCTCAATATTATTTATTAATACGAATACTCTTACAGTATTAGGGTTTTGCAACCTTGAAGTGTATCGACCTTAGATATAAAACATATGTATATCTAACCTAACCTAGGACCTCCTTTTATAGGCTAAGGAGTCCTATACAATATACAATACGTAACCTACAAGATAAATATCTTTTCCATATTTATCTAATACGATAAACTAACCGACTATACAAGACTAGCAGTGCTTACTATATATTATCCGTGGTTACACAATACTACTAGCCGCGGTTGTCTTCATCCGTGGTTACACTCTTCTGTCCGTGGTTACATCAAGCCTGTCCGTGGTTCCAGTACTTAGAGTAATTCATGATGCAAGGAACCTAAAATCCAACAATCCTCCCCTAAACTTGATAAATTCTAACAGAATTCTCAAGTTTTCTTTAAGCTCAAAACATCTGAATTGGAGGATGTAGCCAAACACTTACTAGCTTTAAGTATCTTCTCATACTTCCGCAACAAATCATAAGCTTGACCATCATAAGATACTAACATCTTGATACAACCAGGTTTCAACATCTGAGCAATTATTCCTGGATGCTTATTCAGTTGAGGATAATCACCTTCTACAAGCATATGAATAACCTTTCCAGAAACAGTTAAAACATGAACTCCACAAGTTTGATATAAAAACCATCTAGTAACTTGACCATTGTAGAGTCCTTGCCATTCAGGTTCATAATGAGTAGGTTCAAATAAAATCTTCAAATTATGATAAACCAGCCTCTCATGATAATCATTTGGATGTACTTCACCAAATTTATTCTTGTAAAGTATCCAAAGATTCATCAAATCATCTCTATCAAAATACTGAAGCATTTGTGAAAATTTATTATACTCAGAAACTTCATTATTGAGTCTTTGAATTTTCCAAACTCCTTCACTTCTAACTAAATGCTTAAACTCATAAGAAATGATTTGATTTACATCTTCAACAACTTTCAATCTCTTAGAATCAGATGTCTCCTGAACCTCAGATTTTCTCTTTCTTTTACTTTGAATCCATTCATCATCCTTTTTAATCCACTCTTCTTCCTTTTTAGAATTCATCGGACAGAAATCGTCTTTATTAATCCTCATACATCTCTCATAAATCTCAAAAATTCTCTCAAATGAACACCCTGTGCTTCAACCTCCGAATATCATTACCTTGAAACACAGTCAACTCCTGAAGACCTGAAATTTTATCCTCCATTTTAGCACACTTAACCGTCAATTCATTTAAACGTTCAAGAATATCCTCCCCACTTCGACCTGTGTGAACTGGTCCGAGAGGTGGTTCATTGGAAAAGTCATCATGTACAAAGTCATTAACCGTCAATTCAATGTCAGGTTCCAATCTATCCTCATCACTTCGAGCTTTGTTAACTGCTCCGAGAGGTGAATCCTTGGATATAGAAGACATAGCACCAGACCGAGCCTGATCATCTATGTACCCTGTAGCAGCCAGTTGGCTAGGGATTCCTCCACCTGTGTTAAGTTCCAAAGAACTCTCCACATTAGGAGTTGCCAATGGTTGGGTCTTATTGATGTTTCTACTATCCTGACCAGCATCAAAGCATGAATCAGTAGTGGAAGCCCTTCCAATCATGTCACCTCCACTCCATGTGACAGCCTCATTAACCATACCACTAACACTAGCCTGAGGAAGCTTAGTGCCCTGTGTTCTCCTAGTCCATGATGCAAGACCTTCATTAAACTCAGAATCAGTAGGCAAAGTAAGCATATGAGGAAATAAAGGAACATCTCTAATGACAACATTCTGTGGCTGATTCCTCATATGTGCAAAAACTCTAGGAAGCATATGATGTACTTCATACTCTCTAGCATGTTCAACAGGTTCCACTATGTGATGTTCCACAAGCAGTTGAACAAACCTAGGATACAAATAGTATTTACCCTTATTCCTAATGTTCTGTACTAACCCCTCATATATCATTCTAGACCAGTTAAACTTCCTTCCATCAGACAGACAAATAATAGCAGTAGCAATTTTTGAAGGAAAGTCATTAAAGCCTGTGGTCTTGTTACTCATACACATCAACAAAGTGTGAATCAAAAACTTCCATTGTTGTGAAAACAAACTCTTAAAAAATTGTACCTTTTCACCTCTGTGTGTATATCCTAATCTCTCTAAACCAGCAACAATCTCAACATCTGAAAGATTATCAACACCATCAGCATCATCAAGCCTCAAAACTTCTCTAATGATCTCCTCAGAAACAGAAATAGCATTCTCATCCACAACAGTACTAAACACCTCCAAGCCATCAACCTTTTCAAGTTTAGCATTCCTCCAGAACTGATGTATATAGGCTTTAAGAATGGTAGGTTCAACTGTTAAAGCATAGTGAATGGGACTGTGAACTAGGAAATCAATCATTTGATGAAACCCTTCAGAGCGAGCATCCTTAGTGAGTATAGCAACAAGATTATGTGAAGAGGAATACGTCTCAGCCATTGTGAGTCTCCATAAGTGTACTTGCACTCTTTACATCTTGAAACCCAAACTTCTTCAACACATCTGCTACATACTTGTCTTGACTAATGAAAATACCATCAGTCCTTTGTTGAACCTGTAGCCCCAAAAAGAAAGTGAGTTCTCCCATAGAACTCATCTGAAACTTATCATGCATAAGTTTCTCAAAATCTCTGCATAGCTCCTTGTTAGTAGAACCAAAGATGATGTCATCTACATAAACCTGAACCAGTAAAATATCATCTTTGTGCTTTCTAATGAATAAAGTTTTATCAATCAGTCCTCTTTTAAACCCATTGTCCATCAAATAAGTAGATAGGCATTCATACCATGCCCTAGGAGCCTGATGCAATCCATACATAGCCTTCCTCACCCTGTAAACCTTGTCAGGATGATCAGGATCTTCAAAACCAGGAGGTTGACAAACATAAACCTCCTCATCAATAGTGCCATATAAAAATGCACTTTTAACATCCATCTGATACACAACAAAATTCTTGAATGAAGCATAAGCCAAAAACAATCTAATAGCCTCTATCCTTGCAACTGGTGCAAATACTTCATCATAGTCCAAACCTTCAGTTTGTGTGTATCCTTGAGCAACCAACCTTGACTTGTTCCTCACAACAATTCCTCTTTCATCCCTCTTGTTTCTGAACACCCATTTAGTTCCAATAGCCCTCTTCCCATTTGGAAGATCAACCAATGTCCAAACTTCTTGAAGTTTGAACTGAAGAAGCTCCTCTTGCATTGATTCGACCCAGCCTTCTTCTGTTAAAGCTTCTTCCACTCTCTTGGGCTCCTTTTGAGACAAAAAACAAGCAAACAAGCAATTTTGCAGATCTTTATGACTGTTTCTTTTGTGAAGAGATCTTGCAAAGAACCCATGTTCAGGAAAAGGTTATGTGTTCTTTATCCTGCTTCTTGTTTGAACAGGAGTATTCAAATTTCCCAGAATCTGTTCCTTGGGATGAATCTTGTGAATTCTGGTAGTAGTAATTGGACTTTCATGAATTACAGTTTCCAAATTAGACAAATTAGCATTGAAGAATTCATCCATGTCTTCATCATCAGTAGGAGTATCAATCTCTATTAAATCAGGCATATTAGGATCATGTGGATACTCCTCATCACCAAATAGTGGCTTTGGATGAGGTCCAAAGAATGTACTATCTCCAGTACTTGTAGTCAAAATTTCACTTGAACTATCAGTGGTAGAAGATGGCTTGTCAGCGGTTACAGTTGGCCTATCAGCATTATCAGTAGGCCTAGCAGTACTTGCAGACTGCTTTTTCTTCTTTTCAATTTCTTCTACCGACACTGAGTTATCTTGCAACAACTCATCCTTATCTTGATGATGATCAACATTGCCTCCAGTAATCAGTACATCATCATCAGAGGGACCTTGCTTGTGTATGATGGAAGGAACAGAACCAGCTTTCCACTTCTCAACCAAATAGAACTCCTTTGGAGAATCAGCTTCCTTTGAAGATGTATCTACCTCAGAATCCTGTTGTATTCCTGCATCAGCATTAGTGGAAGTTCCTGCAATGATAGGTTCATAATTCATAGATTTGGTTAGCATATCAATGTTAAACAGCCAGTCTGGTCCTTTGGTCTCAACACTAGGAGTCTTTTCACTGAATTGAATATGTAGGTTCTCTTCAACAAGTCTAGTCCTCCTATTGAATACTCTAAAGGCTTTACTATTAGTAGAATAGCCTAAAAAGTATCCATCATCTGCTTTTTCTTGAAACTTGCCGAGGTAGTCTATGGTATTCAAAATGGTAACAGGACACCCAAACGGTTTTAGGAATGCAATCATTGGCTTCCTATCATGTAACAGCTCATAGGGGGTCTTGTTATGAGGCTTCACTACCTTACTTCTGTTTTGCACATAACATGCAATTCCTACAGCTTCAGCCCAAAAGGTAGTTGGTAACTTAGACTCTGACAACATGGTCCTAGCAGCCTCAATTAGTGTTCTATTTTTCCTTTCAGCTACACCATTCTGTTGTGGTGTTCTAGCAACACTAAACTGTCTTTCAATACCTTTAGCTACACAGAACTGATTCATCACATCATTCTTAAACTCAGTTCCATTATTACATCTGATTACTTTGACCTTATGACTTACTAGATTTTCTATCTTAGTAATGAAACTCTTAAGAATCTCACTAGTCTCACTCTTAGTAGCCAAAAAGTATACCCAAGAAAATCTACTATAATCATCAGTGATAACTAGGCAATACTGCTTATGGTTCAAGCTTCTAACAAAGGTTGGTCCAAATAAGTCCATATGAAGCATAAAATAAACCTGGTTGGAAACAATCTTCGAACTTGGTATTCGTCATAACGGATCAATAGTGACTACTAATATCATCTAAAAGAACCCATATGAAAAACCGATGATTCTCACTCTGATCACTCTAAGAATTCTCAAAGTAATGATTCTATCTTTTAGATCATTCAGTATTCCAGTTTCATTAGTCTACATTATTACCTTGACTCAAATTCTTACTACACTACTTAGTCAAGACACATCGATTTCCATAACTTTCTGTCAAATCACAACGATCTTGTGGTGTTGTCTTACCACATCGACTTTCCTTTTTATCTTGTGATTAACTCCGACGATCCTGTTACAACAGTCTTAGATTCAATGGTTGATGCAAAACCCGACTTCGACATCCTTAACGTACAATACACGTTTTGTCTTCATTCCATCACTTC